>JAPZDX010000010.1:17139362-17149368 GCA_029783625.1 Naso annulatus | reverse complement strand
TGAGCCAAGCCTGGCGCGCGTCAATTATTGCAAAGGCATGCACCGGCGGTAAGTGACAGTGGAAAGCCACTTACAACTGCTATGGTCATTTAAGTTTCTATTTTTAGAGTTTTGCAGGTTTTACTTTGAAGTTTATCATTTTAGAGCCTTTGGTTTGTTTTGAAATTAATATTGCTTTGGTTGTTTTAATTAATTAATCTGTTTGGTTATGTTCAATGATGTGATCAGACAACTTTTTAGTTATTGTTTGCATTGCGTCACACAACTGGTTTTGTTTGTGAATTCATTCATTTCGTGAATGAGGTTTTAACATATTTTGCCTCTGTATGGTGCTTCAATCAGTGCAGAGAAGGGCAAAGGCTGATGGCTCGTCCCAAATGTTTCCTGCTTCTTGCACACAGTGATTGGTTTTTAGATCCATGGTTGAAACTGATTCGGTGTGCAACACTTTTTTTTCCCAAGTTTGTTTAGTGTCAGTGTCTCAGTTTTAATTTGAACCTTTAAGTTTTAGCAACGTCACTTAAAGAGTCTTAAAGAGTCGCAGCATAGCGCCGCCAATAGGAACATTGGCTCTCTTAAATAACCCCTGATTGGCCAAAATGCCCCATCATGGTCTTCATTTTCTAAAGTCTGAATACAGAGCCAAGGAAATGTGCGGGAGTGTAGTGTTCTTTCAGACCACCTATTGCAATAAGCTGGATGGTCATCATGGAATTTTAGCCCGATGACACCAAAAACAGCCTACCTCAGCTTTAAATGACAAATTTCAACCATCGTTCTATCAAGTGATTAAGTTCTTTGTTACTTCCATGAACATGTGATTCACTGGGTTACGTACGCCTGACACCATGAGAGGTCTGTGAAGTGACTGAACTCTTGTTAATGTACATTTTCTTGACAGCACACGACAATTACATGTGACATTTTGACATCAGACATGCTCAAAGCTCAAAGCTGCTCCCTTCATCAATCTGAATTACTGCTGCTTGCATGTGCTGTCTCACTGTACACGTGTGATGTCTAATTAGTGGAGGCAATTTCCTTGTCTGATAATATGGACAACACTGCATCAATATTAAATTACATGACAATCCTTCTAGTTCCTTCTTGCATGGCATTTCCATAAAATTATTTATCAAAAGCGACTTCTTGTGCTAAGACTCTCATCAATTCAGAGGCTTGAACAGCTTGTGTTGACGGTATTTGATGCTTTGAGTTGCAGATAGTCCCCATAGGAGCCTTACCGACGACATACCTCTACATCTATGAGAGGATTGGAACGATAGCAGCACAGAACAGAGGAGCAGCGTCACTAAAAAGGGAAATCAAATGCAGCAGGTCTCACTTATCATATCAAATTACTTGTTTGTAATCCTTCCCAGGGTAAATAAAGACAAACAGATGTTCATGTGCTGAGCAAATTAATTCACCCACGCTCTCTGAAGCTGTAATTTCAGCACTTTTTTTAAAATAATTTTGAATCCATGTGACGGCTGACATGATGGATAGACGCTGTCCCCGAGCCTGCTTGTACACAAGCACACACAGATACACATTTGTCCTTGACTCCACTCCAAAGTAATTTACAACTGGGATGGCCGCCATCTCTGAAATAGCCTTTTGGTTTGTTTGGAAGAGGGATGGCACACATAGCTGCAACCAGAGGCATCTTGTCAGTCAACAGTGAGCGAAACAAGGCAAATAATCTCAATTAATCATTCACAACTTGTTCTCATCAATTATTCCCACGTATGTTATCTCAAATAACACCTCAGAAATGAAGAAGCTGTGTCAACAATGGATCCACTACAGTTGCACTTTCCTGAGAGCTTTGATAAGACACCCCCCCGCCCCCCGAGTATCAGTGCTAGCTAATCCATCCAGAGGGTGCATTATGTCCCCTTTTTGAAACATATTGCGACTGGCTACAATCCTGCTGAACATTTCTTACATGTTCTCTATCCTGCCAGCCTCCAAGCTCGCTTTCCTCCAAAGGAATCACAAATGCGACGCCTGTTCTATCCACAGGGGGTTATTCCGGAGGGGTTTTTGTGCACGGGAGAAAATGCCTAATGCACTAATGCACCTTGCTGTGGCATTGTGACTGAAGCCTGTGCAAGTGTCTGTTTGTGTGACATCTTGGAAATCTCCTTGTAGCTCTAAATAGCCCAGCAGAGCTTTACTGTACATTAACTGACAAAATTGTCAGTTAATGTAGCTCGTCTTTGTTGTGGGGATGCCTTCAGATGCGGCTCCGAAAGTTACCCATGTGGACTCTAGGCTGTTTTACATCCTCTCATCTCTCCGCTGGGAATCTCCAAAAGCCCTTGTAGTCCCCATCACAATGACTGTACCCCACCTTTAAAGCCGCCTTAGTGACAGAATCAGGACAGCTCCGCCGTCAGCAGCACCAAAGCAACAGCTACGACGGAGATGGATTAATAAGTAAAGAAAATTGTGACAGAACAAGAAAGGCGCCCAGATCACACAAAGTCGTAAAGTCACCCGGGGCCTTTAGAGGCGAAGGAAGTTTTTCAAATCTGTTTGTTTTTGTCGTTCTCAAAGAGTTTCTATGCATGAGCGTCTACTGTTCCAGGAACAGCGGGGGCAGAGGAGGAGGAGAGAGGACGGACTGCCACTGCTGTAGCTGGCATACAGGAGTTTGAAGAGCAAAAGGAGGCATGCGCTTACGCCCGCATTCGCCCAGCATGCCGCCGTTCATTATTCCACCAATCTGTCAGCTCCTACTGCTGAATCATCGCGGCAACACAGAAGGAGGGCGCCGGAGCTTCCTGATGCTTTACAGTAGTTTTTGATGTTGGAGGACATCAATGGCTCATTGGTTGTAAGAGGGAATTTGAACAACACGCATTGATATGCATGAGAAAAGACCTCAAGCGACTTGTCGCCTTCTCATGACACTTTGGATTTGAATTTTTCTTATGTTTTCTTGTTCTATTTCCTAATTCTTTCCCCCTCTGTCCCTTCTATAATTTTTCTCATCCACAGATGTCCCAGTGCCTCAGCACAGTCTGTTGAGTCTAACACTGTCTCCAGCACATCTGTCATAAATGCAATTGAAATTCTTATCTCAAATTTTGAGGCTACGTTTTGTGGCTGAGGCCCTTTTCTCCTATCTGAGTAGAATACAGCCGCAGGCGCCAACTCTTATTCCCCCTGCAGTCAATCACACTGAAGTTCAATTCTATTAAAAAATAAAAAAGCCATCTTGATGATAAGGGACAAGTTGTTTTTTTTTCTCTTCTGTTTGGTATCAAATAGTCTAGCTTGCAGCCAGAGTTTTTATCAGATACTTAGAAGTTTATGAGGCATCACTGTTTATCAGCTGCTATCTGGTGTTTAAGTATAATCTTTATGACACCCGGATAACAGCTGTGAAATTTACCGAGCGGTGGTAAGGTCACCCCGCTGATGGGCTGTGGCTAACTGCTGCAGGAGTTGATCGCCTCTCCAGTGCCTCAACGGGCGCAACCAATCGAAGCCTCAACCCGCCCAGCCACTCATGTCAAAACAACCTAACACCTATCACACTTTATTACCAAAGACACACAAACAGACAGGAGCACATGAACATCGTCCGTCAATGTGGAGGCATTCCCGCGCCGCCGTGGGATGGGATGCAATCGTCGCACTATATGAAGTCTGCGGCAGAACACACAAACACCACGCTCCCACACTTAACTTATCGTGATCTTGCCTGACCTGGGAGGGAGGGGAAGGTGGGGTAATGAGGCTCCCGCTGCTCCCACCCTAATATGGTCTGACAGGTCCTGACTCTGAGAGGATGATTAATGTGAGCTCCAGCTGCAGCCGGACGCATTTAATGTCATCTGCAATATCACCCCGCTCCGACAAATGAGGGCCCAAATGTCATAAATTCCTGTGGCACGTTGTCCATATCCATTAGCAAACAATTTATGGCCGAGGTGAGAATTTTGTTGTTATTTTCAGTTATGCGATGCCTCTGCTTCCATCAGTCAGTCAGCCCATGAGTCCTGGAGTGGCACAGACAGTCAAGAGTGATCGCCTGCATCCAGCTGCCATGAATCATTCCCGTAGTATTCACTCATTAACCAGGTGGTGAGTTGATTTAGGCCTTTCATGGGACTCGCCTTGTTTTCCCCTGAGGAAGCAGCATGGAGGCAAGCTGAGCATATGGGCTAGCGTTCATAGCCGAGTCTCCTAACTTGTGTGCTCATGAGTAAAGCGAGTGTTTATGGCTTTAATTGGTCTGGAACAACTTCTACTGAGGAGGGGAATGTCATTGGTTGAAACAGTGATTAATGTAAGGATGCAGAACTCAGAACAGCTGCACTTGTCGCCGAATTCATGAAATTAATTTGGGAAAAAGTCACCAAGAGTGCACAGGAGTTGGATCCAAGCTGTGAGTAAGCAGATGAATTTTAATTTGAGAGCAAAACTTTTTCACTCTTACCATCCCGTTGCTGACCTTGGCTTCTAATCTTGAACAGTTTTGTTTGCTTTCCCTTTTGTGAAAGCCCACCCCGCGGCCCCACTCGATAACGTTACACTCAGCTGCAAATAGCACACCTTGATGTGCTTTGTGTGAAGTGTGAAACGCTTCTTTTCAATTCTAGTTCTTGACATTTAGCAGTTGACTCAGCAGAGCTCTGAAAGTCAGAGTAAACAATGGGTTTCATGCTCAAAGAAGTACAAATTACAGTCGAATCACTGTTGATGTTTCACAGTGTTGCCCTCAATCCGGCAGTCGCTGCACCTCACATACAGACACCAGCACCCTCCAGGCTACTCAGCCATACAATACTTTATAATTCACTGCACGTTGCACCGTCGCACGCATCTTAATCTGAACAGACGATTCCATTTCAGCTCGCTCCCAATAACCTTCTCATTCATCGCTCCCCATGTACACCTTCAGTGAAAAAAAAAAGGAAAGCACCCTGAAATAGAAATGAAAGAAGATGATTTTCAATGGCTGAATCATAGGTTTAGTGGGAACAACTTGGGAGAAGTAGAAAAAAGGCAGAGACAAATAAAGAGAAGGGAGCAAGTTGGGATGAGAAGAAAGGAAATGAGGAGACGGGCGGAGAGAAAAATAGCTGCCGTGTTTGGCTGTGTGGTGTATTAACTTCCTCGGGTTGGGAGTATTACAGCTGAATCTGATTGCCGCCGCTGTCTGCTCGAGCTAAAAATAGGAGGAAGCAGCCTTTCAATATTGGCGGGCGAGGTGAACAAAAAATTTGCGTCGTGACAAATGGACTGTTTAAATACTCCACTCCCTCTATATCATCTTGTTTAAAAAGCAATCAGCCCGCTTCCCCACACTTTAAAACACAAATCCCAAGGGAGCATCTGAAAATTTGAGAGACAAATGAGGTTCAAATCGGAAACGAAATGGTAATGAGTGGATCCCGCTTACCTGATGAGCTTTATGCTGCTGACAAATTACTGGTAGACTTAATATAGAGTTCTGTGGAGACCTGTAGGCTCTTTTGATTCCTCTTTTGTCTCCTGGAATGAAAACATAAGGCAGGCTAATAAAAAGTGGCCTTGATTTAAATGTCATTGCCCCATGTTTCTGTTGCCATGGCAACACTTCGGTCAGACTTTGTTGATGTCATGGCTCGTTGATTGTCTCGAGCAGACTGCAGACCTAAACGGGCCACAGAGGCCAAATTTAATACTACTGTTGTGTCCGTCTCCTCGTACTGTCTGAAGCATCAGCAGGGTTTTCGCTCAAATGAAGCGACACTGAGTTTGTGTACGAGTGGAGAGGGGAGAAATAATAACAACTACACTCACCTTTTCCCTACTAGCAGGGCAATGGAGCAGCGAGATGTGTGGTTTTTGTCCTCAGGCTGCCAGAAATGTCAGCAGCACACGCTGGTGGTCACCAGCGGAGGTGGCAGGGGGAAGGAGGACTGAATGCTGATTAGAAAACGGAGAGGAGACGTTCGCTTAGCGCACACACATGCCCCCACCAGCAGACGTGTAAACGGTTGCCTGGCTGCACAAGCATGCCCGGACACAAGCAGCCTCAATGTGGGCCCAAAGGAGATAAAACACTCACGTATGTCCGTGCACAGATGGATACAGTGGCCTCAGTCTGACCTGTGAGGCTGCGCTGGCTGAGAAGCGGCTGTCACTGAGCTGCTGTAGAAAGCAGCAGGAGCAGGCGGCGTTTCAGAGGGAGATGACCTTTTTCACTGCCCCTCTGACCTTTTGCGGATCACCTGTTCAGCTCAGCTACATCTGCAGGGAGTGTTTGCTTAAGCTGCACACAATCTTGTGTTAGCCCGCTCAAAGAACACTCTGATCCAGTATGTATGATACTGTAGATAGACTGTATGGCCTATGGAGAAAATGAATCCAATAAAGATGACGCATGAACCATGAGCACCAACTCAAACTCGATTATCATGTACTTAATGGCTCTGTTTAGTCTTATTTCTTCTGCGCTGTGAATGTATCTCTATCCATCACAGCTCCCAGCTGTCAATTGTGTCTCAATTGTTTGAATTGTGCAGCGTGAATGCATTGATATCTTAATGTTAATCGCTTTTTAGAGCAGTATTATTTGCTGTGTGCTATGGATGCAGTGCCTTTATTGCTTGTTGGCTGTATGAACCATTTTGGTGGCAGATGAGTTACCCCACTGAGAATTTATAAGCTGTCTTATCTCATTTTATCTTACATTTTCAGGGTCACCGCATTTAACCTGTTAAACCCCACCAACTGCAGTCATTACGAAGCCCAAACTGTTCAAACTCACAGAACTTTTCCTTAAAAATTCTAGTGCAGATCATAAAGTTGCAGGGAAAATATGAAGATTTGATGGCCAGAAATTTGGCCAAAATTCTGCATGAGGGGCACTTCCCCGGTAAGTCAGAAGAGTTGGTGCCCAATTTACAGAGGCTGTGTTCTCGCTGCAGAGGCCCCAGATTTTGCTCCATGTCATTCCCTCTCTCCCCCATTTCCTGTCCAATCCCTCAGCTGTCCTATCGATAGAGGCTGAAAAAGCCTTTACTGCCTTTAAAGAAAATCAAAATTTTGCATGACATTCTGGAAAATAAATAAAAAAAATAAAATAAAGAATCTTGACAACCATCCTGTCTTATGTAGCTTGAATAGAATATAAAATATGTATTTATGTGTCTTTCTTGAAAATACTGCATATTAATGAAATGAATAATATAAATAGTATAATAATGATAAATTAAACATTTAAAAAGTTGCTTATGATGTTTATTACCTTATGACATATAATTTATTATGCAGCTCGGAAAAAAGGGGAGTAAAGAGTTACAGATGAAGGGTGCAGCTGTAAAGAGAAGTAGAAAAAGTTTTAGGTTCTAAGATATTATATGCAGCAATATAAAGTTAAATTCTTCTCTTTTCATACGGCATAAGATGATTTTACCCACTTCAACTCAAGAGTAAAATAAACATAGATAGGTAAATCTCCTTTTCTTTCGGCTGCTCCCAATTCGAGGTCTCCACTGTGGATCATCTGCTCGCTGGCAGACAAGGCTGGAGATCTGTCTTTTTGATTTTAAGGCTTTTTAGTTGGGTTGCCTTTCCTGAAGCAGTCCCCCGCATGTAGAAAATTGAACATCAAGTTGTTAAAAAATCATTTAAATTCCCAGAAGTGTTGTGTATTGTGTGTGTCAGTCAAGAACAGGGGCAAGTCAGTTACAGTAATATTGTTTAATTGGTCCAAGAGGCTTGTTATTTTAGCCTGAAACTCTCTTTATCTCCACTTTTACTGCCCCATTACAAGCTAGATAAACAAGAGCCTTGTTGAGTTTGCAGCAGAAAAACCCATAACAATTATATCCCTGCGTTTTCTCACCTTTCTCCCTCCTCTTAGCCTCATGTTCAGCCCGACTGCTGCTCCAGGGAAATTACAACCAGTTCATAAATTCGTACCAACCAAATCTGTTAATTGCAAAAAGCTTAATGTCTGTTTTAAAGGGGCACAAGTCCTCGCATTCACACTCTTGGTACGTGAAAATGATTGTAATCATGATCTCAGCTCAAAGTTGTTACTACTGCACTTTGTGAAGCTGTAAGAAAGCTGGTAAAATCGATAAGAACCCCTGATGAGCTTCACCTCTGCTCAAGGCCTCGCAGCTAAAACTAAACCTGTTTCATTGTGGCTTCCCTGCATCCCTGCACATCTCAGTACATGTGTTCATTATGCGCCTCACCTCCCTGCTTCCTCTCTGCGTTCTTGTCGACCTCATTGCCCGGGCTATCGCTGGCTCGTTGTGGCTGTCTGGGTCCCTCTCGCCTGTCTTTCTCTCACCTCACTCCATCTCCTTCTCTGGTAATAGATCCTGAGACCTATTGATTTTTATCCCCCCTGCTTCTCAACGGGCATCTTGCCGTCTCTGTCTCTTGTTTATGCTGAGAGCTGCGCAAAAAGGTTTCTTCAGGTCGGTGAAGTGCGATCAATTACGCAGCCTATTGGATTTTAATTTCCAAAATTTTAATTCATGAAGTGCGGCTGACATTGGAGCTCTTCCACCGCAGTGAACCAAGGGGATTTTCAAGGCTTTGTTGCGAGGGCTCATATTAGCGCCGCCCCTGCTGAGGTACTTCAAGGACTCTCTCCCTTGCTAAATGATGGGACAGTATGGAAATAACAGACCATTTGAGCCCAAAGCACCTCATAAAAAAGCCTGTGATGTTGTTTTCTCCCCATTAATCTAAAAGCAGTTCTAAATCACCACAAATTGACACCCTTGAGCACGAAGGTCCTGGTTGCTCTTTAGAAAACAGCGCCTCTTCTCCTTTTCTCGCCGCATGCGGTAACGAGGGGAAATTGAGCAAAATGTGTTTTTAATTAAAAACAATACAGCAGCCATATTTCATGCTTGAAACGCACTCGGAGATTAACCAAAGATGCAATGGAGAGCGGGCAAGTCAACAAAGTCGCAGCTACAGCATAAAACAAAGAGAAGCATAAGGCTCAGACATTAATCAGGCTGTCAGAGGCTGTCCAAATAATAATTAGAGATGACACACATCATGACAGTGTGTAGTATCTAATTACTTGACAATCTCTGACTGGACCCTGAGAGGCAAAGTGGATGAGAGCAGCACGAGCGCAGCCGCCCTGCTGCCTCACGCTTCTGGGCTCTGAGTTTGAACAGTGTGATTTTTCTGGTGCGCCGCAGCTCAGTGATCATTACACACAATGGGAACAGATAGGGTAGCCTGGCCAGGGACTATTGACGAGGGTTATTTTTACTGTGCAGCTTGGTTCAAGCAGAGGATAATCATTATATTACATGTATTATTCTCAAAGGTTCTCCTTGTTGCTCTCTGCCCCCCATTACACGGTGGATCAGAGGCTGCCCCATTTCTCCAGTTACTTAAAGAAACATTTACAGCCAATTAGTTTAACTCTAGATTGAAGTATAACTACAACTTGAACATTAAAGCGATGCAGTTTTTTGAAGTAGGGTTTTATGAAGAACTTATACATTGTTGGTGTATTGCCCGAGAAGATGGTATTGAAGAAAATGTCGGGAGAAACTTACATAGGGGCCTCACAAATAATAAACTTCTGTGGATGTGGACAGCAACAAAGCATATTTTGTCCACCAAGAAAATCCATATTGGTCTAAGTGTACACTATATTCAGAATATTTTCAGGGCTTTACCTCACTGTCAGACGGATCTTGCTGACTAAAAAATTAAGCTGCTTTATCCATTTCTGCTCCCTCTAAAGCCAACAGACTCCCTATACAAAGGCTGTAATTTTACCTTAGAGAACATGGATATTTCCAGTCTGCTGCTGCCTTGATCAGGTGATTTGTTTGTGTTATTGCATGCGTCAGCTCGACCAAAGTCACACAATCACACAAATAAAGTAAGTGATCCATTAAGCGGTTGACTAGAAACTTCTGTGTTCTGCAAGCTAAGATTATTCTTATTTTCAAAGGAGTCTGTCGGCTTTGGAGGGAGACATATTACAGCTCAGTTTCCCATCAGA
>JAPZDX010000010.1:17101002-17114871 GCA_029783625.1 Naso annulatus | reverse complement strand
TGGTCTCATTTGCTGATGTAGGCAAGACGTGAGGCATCAGTATTAAATTAAGACTGCTTCATAACTAGTTAAAAGTTCCTTGTAGGGACTCTAAATGGTCTACCATTTTGTTTTCCTGTGCTTATGTTACTACATTTTGAATTAAATGAAATAAATAAATGACGGTGATGATGATACGGGTGCGGTTTAGATGTGACGACCAGCAAGAGTTTGTTTGAAAACCACAATGGCGGCTCCTGTAGAGGGCAGCACTGATGCTGCACCAGTTAAATCAGAAGAACTGAAAACTATTTCATCATTTCTTTATTCCACTGACTGGCCTCTGTAGTTTAATTTACTAACTGGCTCTGCTAGCAGCACTTACTATGTTTTATGATGTTTATTTTTCTGATTAGTTGAAGGTAGCCAGTGTTTTTTGACTACACCTGCCCTTTCCAAACTGCCTCCAAAGACGATTTTCCAGATGTTTCTGACTAACAAACTGCCTGGCATGTCAGGTCAAACTGTTATTACAGCGCAGTGTTGGTTCAAGCAGAGCATTAGAGTCACACTTGCATTAGCTCATGGTTTCTTCATGCTCTTCACTGTCTTACTCATCAGCTGACTGGTCACATCCAGTCACATTCACTCAGGTGTGCAGCACAGCCAGTCTAACCTGACGCCTCTTACCCTGCAGTTTGAATGCTTCAGGTCCCTCCACCCCTCCAACCTGCCTCATTTAGTATATTATTGTTGATTTAACTGAGATTTAATGTTCATTTGTGCTGATTAACAGGCGATTTGCTCCCAGCTGAATCAGATTCCTTGAGAGCTCCTCAAGCAGCAGAGCCTTTTGTTGAGTAGCAAGAGCGCAGTGGCAGTGTAATAATACTGCCGTAGCATGAGTGATGGCATTGATGATGATGCGATTTTAATGATGATAGTGCCGATCATTATGAGGTTGATAAAGATGATGTTAATCTGACTGTAATGAAGATGACAAATAAACTGAGGATGACGGATAAAGAAGGCGAAAAGGTTTAAATAATAACGCAATTTTACGGAGTCAAATGTTTGTCTGGCTCATACAGGTTCATTTCTCTCCTGTGAAGGTTTGGTATTTCAGGGATTTGGCATGAGCATGACAGCAGTAAGGTGGGAGGAGGGGGCGAGTTTTCTTCTGTGCTATTTTTAACGCTTTTAGTCAGAGCTATAATATCAGATTGCCATATGAGACTTGGTAATGTCTATGACTGGTATAATATCCAGACAAAGTCAATATATTGGTGTTTCTCTGGATATTTGGCACATAACACAGCATGACACAGTTTCTAACCTCATTAGACTGTTTTATCTCAGAGAATTAAACAGTAAATATCAGTGCCTGGTTGCGACAGACTAATTTCCTGGCTGATTTTGTGTGATGCGCTCTCTTGCGGCGCAAACATTACAGCAGAGGCAGTGTCGAACTGAGCATAATTTCACCGACTGTGAATGCACGGATGCTTGGATTGACAATCGCCTCCTCTAACAAACCGAAAGAACATATGTGGATGTGGTTCAGTCATAAAAAAACAATCTGAGTATCAGGCTGTTTATGGCGAGCTGTGGGAGAAAAAATAACACCCATGTAACACGTTTGAGTGTCATCTGCAGAAGGGGTTGGTAAAATGCTGTGGAGTAATAAAGACCCATCCTGCATTACAAAAACTTTATGCAATGTATTCATTTTAAACACAAAAATAAATACTGTTCTTAATTTCAGAAAAGCAAGAAATGAAATTTTGGAGCAGAATTCGAGGCTTAAATCTAAAGATGATTGTACTTCTGCCATCAAGGCCCCTCAACTTTGGCACGACCTGCCTGTGGAGACAAAACTTAAAGAATCAGTACATTTTTTTCACTCACATCTTTAAACTTACTTTTATAGACTTGTTTTTATGTAAAGTCAAATTTTAATTTTAGTTTTTCGGTCTTCATTCTTTTTTGCTGTTCTTTATCTGTTTATCTGCTGTGATGTTGATCTCTTATCTCCCTTTGGTTTTCTTATCATCCTTATTGCTTTTTTTTTATACCTTTATTTCTTTGTTTTTAGTTATATTGCTTTTATGTGTTTTGTCTTTTTTTATTGTTTTAATTTCTTTTACTTGAATTTATTCATTTTGCGTTTTGCCTTTTCACGTAACCTCATTTTTAGTAGAAACTTCCTTGTGTTTGTTGAGTGTTCATTCTGTTATGTTGTCCTCTTGAGCTTCTAAGTTTCTGGCTTCTGCTTTGTTTGTCAATGAACTTTGTATCACTACTAGTATAACTGTCTTTATTACCGTCAGGAAACATGATGTGAGTGCATGGTCTGAAAAAAAGCAACCTTTACCTCAACAAGACAATCACAAAGACCATTCAGTCACTTTTATTTTGAATAATCTCCATCACTTCCTTATGCTGCATTTGTATAAGGGGTGCGCATAACAGATACACAACAGAAATTGGAACTTGTTTTAATTCAGTTCAACACCTTAACCCACCAGGCAGCAAAGTGTTTTGATGATCAACTCACACATGAGAGAGGTATCCAAAAAAAAAAAAAAAAAACAGCTATTGAGACCAATAAAGAAACATCAAACCGAAACCAAAGAAAAACGGTGTGTGCCAAAATATTCTGCAAGAATTGTAGTTCGCATCAACATCTAGCAAACAAAACAGGAGTATTTTATAGAGGCTTAAAGAACCTTAACAATCATAATGACGTGTATAGAGCACACAAATGTGGCACTGTTGCAAACAGACAAACTAATTAAGCTGAAAAGTGCACTCGCCTACTTGCAAAATGGCAAATCAAGTTGATTGAACAGTAACGTCAAGATCTGTGGAATGTTTTTCTCTGCAGATTTTCAAATCTTAGCAGTACAAAAGCCTAGAACAGTTACCTTCTGCCACATCCTCGTCTCGTGGCCAGGATGCACATCCCCTGTCAGGAATTATTACCACAGAGAGATGTGACCCAAAGCCAGCTGTTGACCTGTGAATGGCACAGTTAGTCAGAGGCTTAACCAGGGACTGGGAGCTGAGACAGTATCATCCAGGAGGCTGAGGCATGGAAATTTCATGGAGCACCGGACACAGTGTTGGAAACATGGTCTCAGTCATTCCTGCGAGCGTTGCTCAGTGGTGCATGAAGCCAAACAACTTTGACTTGTGAGCGATGGAATTACTCCCACAGCACACAAAGCTCTTTGCTAACTTTAGTGGGGATAAAATGATCCAATGTTAAGGGCTCTTCTAAGCTTTACGGATATTTAGATATTATATTAATATTTATTTATTATGAAAAAAGCTATGATAACAAAACAAGTCCTTTAATGGGTGATGTGATGCTAAAAAAATATATTATCCATTTCTTGACAGCTGTTTCTTCCACAACGTAAGATAGTAAGAAAATTTCTTTTTGGGAATCCATGTTTTATGTGATATGAGATTACATACTTTGGTAACTATTTCAAATTGGCTGCAAGGCTGGATTCATTTCCTTTCTGGGGTCTTGCAGTGAATGAGTTTGCATTTACTAAGACCACGCAATGTATAGACTAAGCACCAAACCCCATCTGATGTTCATTTGGGTAAAAAAAAAAGTTATACTGAATGCACCCCTGACAATGATTATACTGAGAAAGTCTACAAAATCGCATTACTTGGAATTTTCTCTTATTTTCATGTGTAAATATCTTCTGAAAGGACCCCGGAGCAACCTTTAATTATCAGCTGTTATATTTGGCCCAAAATATTTAGACACTTTCTTTATTTTTTTGTATATGATAATTGTAACTAATTGGCTGTTAATGATGAACAGGAGGATCTTAAGTGGATGTAATTGATGTAATGAGAATTACAGAAGGCCTATGAGATGACTGTGAAAATACCATGATTTAGGAATAATGAAAAGCAAATGTCTCAAGGCTAATAACATCTAAATCGGACAAGATAGAAACTAGTTGCAGGCTAAATTTATTGGAGGCCATTTTGTGTCTGAATAATCCTTGCAGGTCAGCAGCAGCAGCTCATTTCCATGTCAGGGCAACAGCGCTCAAAGACTGCTCCCTCATGCTGAAACGAACAATGCGGGAAGCTGAAAAGCAACCATAGCAACCATTTATCTCTGTATAATATTACTGATGGCATAAGAGCTAAATTAGTTACAAAGCTTTGATTCATACTTGCATTTATCTAATTTCCCGCTGAATTATCACCCCAATTTATCCTACAAATAGCATTCCAATTTGTCTCTCTTTTTAGGGGATTCATTGGGGTTTTGAAGCGGCCCCATTCGTTGCGGATATGCATCTCCGAGAACACAGATGCTGCGTTGTTTGGCTTGCCGAGAGCCTCTAACCCCCCACAGATGTGCTCATTTCCCCAGGCAAGGGGAGATGACGTGCCTCTGAGCAGAAATTTGGACAGATTCCCCACTAATGATATAGAAATGCACCACAGAGCAATTCAGCTGGGGACAAATCCTATCTCATTTGGCGAAAGATCTTGTTTATATGTATGCAGCTCTACTAACAAACTGTGTCCTTATGTCAAGTTCAAGTTCCAGCTGTAATTAGGCTGGAATTAAAAGAAAAACACTCCATGCTGTGAAATCCATAGAATAAGGTCTCAAGGGCGCTAAAACTTGAGCACACATGCTCAAAGGAGCACAGAACGGCCTTAAATTGAAAGAATAACCGTGGCTAATGGCCTGGCCTGCCATTGATTGTGGTTTCTCCAATTGTCCGTCGTAATTATTTTGTTGGAGAGCAGCTGACCGCGGTCTTACCATGTGACGAGCTGCCAGCAGAATAATAATAAAGCGCAGAAAGAAAATTGAGGCCAGTCTCTCCAGTCTCAGGTCTTTCATTCGACATGAGTCATATGGCAGAATGTGTTTGTATCATTTTGCGAAACCTAAATTAAATCTAAGCAGATGAGAGCAGGCCTTTGGTACTCTAAGGACTGTGTTTCTGAGCGAGAGACAGAAGGAGGAGAATTTAATATGGCTGAATCTAGCGTTGGTGTTGGCAGAGTTGATTGTCTGTTTGAGAGGGGTTTAGAAGAAGCTAGGCCAAACTGAACCACTGGAGTGAGCTCTGGGGATAAGATGAAGGATTAAGGGAAAAAGGGAGACCGGGTGAATGGGAAGTAAGTTTTGAAAGAGAGAGGGAGAATCCACGGCAGCGCAGAGAAGAAGGTGAGCGAGAAATGAAGACGAAGTGAGGCAGAGAGAAAGAGGGAAACTGTCTAGAACGTGTTGAGACAGAGGATGAATGTTTGAGGCTATAGCTTTTTAAAACTCCAATAAAGCCAGCTGGCTCCTGGCCGCATTGGAAAATGGAAAAAGGAGGCTTTGAGTGGCGAGTCCAGGGGCCAGTAGAGCGAGGCGGGGCCCGGTGAGGCTGAGCAGTGCCGGCAGCCTCCCTTTGTGAGCGAGAACTCATTTTCGGTGGTTAAGGCAGGGTGAGCCGCACTTAGCTGGACCAAAACAGAGCTGCAGCTTTCATCTGCAGTCTTTCACTGGGTAGCCAATCCATCATGTGCTTGTAATGAAACACTGGGTTTGCACAATACACGATTATTCATCTTATTCCCACAACCTGGATGTAGGCACGCTTTCTTATGTGCCTTTCACTTGCACCAGCTTCGAGCATGCTACATAGCACAAAGCTTTGCCTTAAAGCAGCATGGGGTGAGGCTGTAGAGGAAGTGAGCCTGCTGTGCAGTGATGTGACTAAGAACATGCTCGGCTCACAGTAAACACCAATCAAATTCCAGTCGTGCTGCAGTAATGAGTGAAGAATCTCACTGTGGTCTCCCTGCCCATTTTTCTCCGTTTCAACATTGGCATTTTTTCTCAAAGTCAGGCGAAGTCAGACAGCAGTTGTAAGTTGATGTGGTGCAACCTTGAAGATGAAGATGATGGTTCCCAATCTTCATAGCATTGGCCTTTTTTTTTTTTTTTTTGGTGGGGGGGTACAGTTATTTTCTTGTTTTCCAAAGGGAAATTAAATTTACTTGGCATGAAAAATGGACGGAGGGGAAAAAGCTAGCTCGGGTCTGCCATAACAGAGTGCTACAGGAATGTCAGATTTTTGCAGGCCAACCTGGAAATTAGCATTGCCCTGGTTTACTCGACAAAGAGTTAATGGGATTTTTTTATTTGACTTCTGGATAACTGCAGAAAATAAGCTCTGCGGGGGACAACAGGTTAGGATACTTACACATTTTGTTGAGCGAGATAATCTTTACTAATGACTGTTATAACTTGATGACCATAATGACTTGATAAGTCAAAAAGTTAAAAAGAAAGAAAGACAGAAAGATGAGAAGATTAGATGCTGTGTGCAGCATGGTGACGTTCGAGGTTTTCAGTAACGTTTTAGTCTCATTTAGCTACTTATAAGCAACCGCCTTTTTAAAAGGTTAACTAAACCCCTGAAATTTTGGTTAAAGTGCCTCCCTCCTAAAATTCAAAAAAATAATCTAACATGAAAAATGTAGCAATTCGAGCAGCGCTAAGAGACAGGGCTTTACTGAGAATAGACTGTGAGAATTGCATGGTTTGATTACAGTGATTGTAGTTAGCTTTAGCTGTTACCATATTTTAGTTTTAACGCGTGTGGACAGTTCACCCTTAATAAGCAGCCAGCTACCAAACCCTTTTCAGAGTAGTGCACTACTATGAAAAAGAAATTTGCATCTAACTCCGGTCAGTTACTCCTTCATTTATTTATCATATCTGAGTTTAACTTGACACTGAAGTCTGAGCAAATGGTTCGAACATAAGATCTCGTTCACTGCAGCCTGCCTCTTTCTGGTCAAAAATCCCTTGATCAATCACTTCCTCGTTGGGTTGCCATTGTAGCATTAACGTTATTTGTTCTGGGTCCTCCTCATTTAGGCTCGGCATTAGCAGCAGAGCTGAGACTCCGCGCAGCAGGCAGGTGCAGTAACAGTAGTTTCAGTCTCAGGGAAGTCAGACTGAGCACAGATTTACCTTTTATCTCACTAATCTATGGCGGTGTGTGTGTGTGTGTGTGTGTGTCTGTGCATGCATGTGTGTGTTTTGTTTTCAAGGTCATGTGTGGGAGGGTGCGGGAGAGAGTAACACTAGAGTGACTGGGCGTGCGGGCAGGGTACAGGACTTGGTTGGTGACGAAAGCGACCACCAAACACGTCACAAATGCAGTAGCCTGGTTTCAACCAGAGGACAGCAGTTGCTATGCGCATTTATAACAGAACATGTAGAATTCAATAAATATGCACTAAAATATCGAGACTTAGTCATAAATCATTTGAAAAACACTCCTACATACTTATTCACATCATGAGCTGGGTATTTACTGAAGTATTTTATGTCATAGAACAAATCATTAGAATCTCTTAAGCTTGTGCAAACCATAGACCATATATCAGGCACTTAAAGAAAAAAAAAGTTCACAAAAGAGAAGAGGTTTGTTAAATACATCAAGAATTTCAAGAGAAAAAACACAAGCAGCCAAACACAGTTCTTGCTTTCTACACATGATAGCTCACTAGCTGCTATATATAGTCCAAATGTGTAATAAGTTGCCAATTTAGCTTGGCTTAGCTAATGAAAAACCATCTCTTTAGAAGGACTCTACAGAAGATTAAATGAGAATTGTATAATTCTTGGACTATCCATCCATACTTAATCTGTAACTGCTTATCTTTTGCAGGATTACAGGAAGGTTGGAGTCAGTCTCTGCTGACATTGTGCGAGGGCGCACAACCTGGGTAAGGCGCTTGTTCATCGCAGAGCGCTCTTGAACTATTCCTTCTTAAATAACACAAAGTCTACTTGAGAGTCATTGTCACATGGGTTATAAAAAGGTCAACCAAAAAGATTTTGGGTGGCTTGAAGAGGTAAAATTGTTAAGTACCAAATCGGAACGAGAGCAAAACTTGAATTCATGTATGTTTGTGTAGCATAATCTTTTCCCTTCTCTGTTATTAATCATCTGACTACCACTCAGATTCATCCTGTGATTCCTTTGGGGGGTCTGGACCACCTCATTAAGAAAACTCTACTTTAAGCAATAAATGTGTCAAGTCTGCTGTTAAATTGTTTTGCCAAGTTGAGAAAAACATTCCCAGGAGGAAAAACTCTTAATTTTGGGGGGTATGAACGCAGCATTATCCAGACTGAATGCATCTTCTAAGGATGTTATCAGTGTTCAGGTTTTAACAAAGGAATTGCCACCATCATTGCAGAACAGTGCAGACTGATTGAAAAGGTGTAAGTATGATTGCTAGCATTCACAGAGAGGGAATGAGTCAATGGATTTGGCCTGTATTAAGAGCGGGTGCCCGTTGAGAGATGGGGCACACCTCGCCGTTACCCATAAATCCCAAATGCTCCCATTATTAAGCGAATTCATCTTGTCAGAGGCCGAGACGCGACTCAATTTGGGATCAAGACTGCCATCCGGCTTTATTGAGTGGCCTCTCTCCTCTGTCAGAGGGAGGAGACGCCCTTGCCAAACGAGGCTGGCTCGATGACGGTCGCCATTGACATCTTTACAGCTTCACCCTCCACTGACTTTGCATATGCTTACACCACACGCGCTCACATTGTGCTGAGTCACTGTGATTTGGTCACAGGGATTTGTTTTGTGAGAGGAAAGGATGTGTTTGTGTAAACGTGGGCGCCTCCATTTATCACGTGCAGTCATGCTTTGGTTCCTTTTGTTTTTGGCAGTAAAATCACAATGAAATGACAGTCAGCCAAGTTGCTTTGAAAATTTTTAATACCAGCCTGTTGTTTACTGTCCCTGCAAATGCGTCAAAATCAAAGTCCCCTCTATTTTTTGTGGTTTTCTGTGGGTGGCTTGTCATTATTCTGCTTTGCTTCCTCTTTAACGTAGCTATCAGAGAGAGGATCCATGTCTCTAATCCTGCTGGTTAGCAGACTGAAGACACTGTCACACCCATGCCCGTCACGCTGGGTGTGTTATCGTTAACTGAGGTGAGAAGAGACGACATACGTGGCTCCTCGATCATCCATGTAGCAGCTTTGCCTCCCCCTCTTTCTCTGTCTGAAACTGTTAGCTGTGTTGTTCTTCAGTGTCGCGGAGTTAGATGTGTTTTAGGGTTGCTGGTCTGTGTGATAAGCTCAGGGAGGATTTATTGCGAGTGGGCTTATCCTTGGGTCTGTGTACTCTGCGAGAAGAAAATCAAAAGCAGTTAATTTTCTGTGCGGTCAGGCTCAGCTGGCCATTTGGTTACCTCATGAAAATAAGGTTTGGTGCAATGAAAACTGTGGCAAAGATTAAAGTTATGCTTTTCTGCATATCAGAGAACACATACGCCAATACCGATAAATATGCAACAGGCCAATATCATACAATAATATCAGCCAATCGATATATCGGTCGGGCCCAGTACAATAATTGCAATAATAATTGATTGATACTGGTAGTATAGTAGATAGCAGAATGAAAACCTGCAACCTCCGCTATGCTTTCAAAACTTTCTCTACGCTAATGCTCAGTTATTCTTGCTCAGTTTCTTTTTCTGCATCTGGCTTTCAAATTTGTAACGTACCAAATTGCCTTAGGGACGACTCAGTCTCAGATTTCAAGGAAGTGTGTCCCCTCCCTCAGCAGAGTAACATAAAACACTCCGGAGATAAACCACACAAATCACTCTAGTCAAAGTTCTTCTAGGAGAATCCT
Source organism: Naso annulatus (assembly GCA_029783625.1). Lineage (NCBI taxonomy): Eukaryota > Metazoa > Chordata > Actinopteri > Acanthuriformes > Acanthuridae > Naso > Naso annulatus. The sequence goes on along the minus strand of JAPZDX010000010.1, from coordinate 17,105,161 downwards.
GTGACCCAGCAGCCATCGTGGCAACGCCATCAGGTAGTTATCTCAGACTCGCAAGACCAGGCCCCTATCCAACTAAATGGTGCTAGAGTTTGTAGCTTAGTTTGTGTAGTTTGCTCTACTTTTAATGCTGCCTGTGTTCTGCATTTTGCATGTCGTGTAACTGACTTGCTCTGAAGCCATGATGAAATGAAATATTATTCTTATATGAAATTCAATTTTTTTTATCTATGTTAAACAAAATCCACCGAAAGATTACTTAGAGGAGAAGTTACTGATTTTCTACCGATCATATAATGACATCTTCCTGTTAATCGTAATTTATATTTCAGGTGGCTGAGAGCAGACGGATTCAGATTCAGATAGCCACAGACAGAGACAGATTTTGATTTAAATACACGGATAGAGAGATACAGATTCAGAGTAAAGTTAGCAGTAATGTTTGCTAGGTTGGTAGGTAGGTAGCTAGCTAGTGTAGCACTGTGACTCTGTGATCGATTGTTTATGACTAGAGGGAGCGCAGGCTGGTGACGGGTGGGTGTGCAACTGTTGAGTGAGAGTGTGCCCAGGAAAAAGTGTTGTAGTTGTTGTGGTGCAGTTGCTGAATAAACGGAAGTGTCCGTACCGGCGCTCCAAAGAGTGATACAATTTCCTGTCTTAACGTCGCTATAAAAATATATCATCGCCCCGTACAACTCGGACGCAATGCTAGTTAGCTTCCTTAGCAATAAGATAGTGAAGTGGTGTCTGTTTGGGTGTTAGCTAGTCAAATTCCTACATCTTCATCCTGTTTGAAGCCATTTTACATCACCACGTGGCTGTTATGAAAATGTCGGATCGGGCCGTCTTTAGTTTTGTTATTTGATTTTGGGCTGCCAACGTACACTTGGCCAGGACAATCGATGAAGACTAGCCTTTAGCCTAATTCTGGCATGTTTAAAAATAAATAAATTAATAACAATATTCATAATAATAATGCTCTACAGAATCACCTTTCAAATCTGATCAAAACAGGTTGTTCTGCTTATTCTTTTATGCATCTACAAGGTTTAGTAACAACTTCTCATACAGCTCAGTCCAGAGTGGAAACATGAATTGTTTGATACGTTTCACAGTTTATCTGTTGTAAAGCAGATGATTGGCTTTTATCTATCATACAGCCACTTCTGACTTTACAGACTTTCTGTTCAATATGCTTGAAGTGGTTTGTCTCTTCTCTTATCACGTCTCTGGTAGAGTCAAGGTCAGACATTTAGGAGACATAAACACTAGAAAAACACATTTTTCATGGATGGGCTCTTTAGGAATGATGTTGCTTGAGTGAAAATAGGTTTTAATAGCATTTTCTTACTGTGGAGCAGATGGTAGCTATAAATGCAGCTTGTGAAGTTTTAAAGTGAGCAAAACTTCTGGTGGCTGACAGCAGGTCGTGCGGCATTTTAAAGTTTCTAAAATCTTTATATTCACTGGGGCCACAAAAAGCTCATGTGGAAATAACTGAAATGCATGATAATTAATTTTTTGAGCAGAAAATATCTATGGATTATGGGCAGTCAACTATGAAAAGGATGTTTTCTTTCCTGATCGTATTTTGCCTGTTATTGTCTCTTTGTGTGTATTGCAGTGTGTTCAACTCGGCTGCCATACTGGGGGGAGGAATGATTGTTTATTTCTGTTGGATGTTTGCTTCTGTCTGTCCTTTTACCAAGCAGCAACCTCCAGGGTTGAAAATGAAGCCAACGCCAAAGTGCAAAAAACTACAGTTCCTCGGGTGGCCACTTGAGGCTGTCAGTCCCCACTGACCAACTGTGCAACTTAAGAGCAGAAAAAAAACACGTTTGCAGCTTGATTTTGGTCTCTAAAGCTAATTTAACTGTGTGTGACAGCTGTATAGGGTGTCATTTTTTATATAAGTTATTAAAAAAAACAGGGTGGCAACAGCTTTAATGCAAAATTCAAGGCTTTGAACAGTAGACCACAGTCCCATCGGCTCCATCCGCAATTTAATATTCTGTCAATATGTAGTATTTTAAAATCCTGTTGAGTCAGTAAAAAGTTGAAGTTGATCTTCATAATTCTTCAACACCTTCTTTGCCAAATGCAGACCATTAAATGGACTGCATTATGAAGCTCTTTTACTTAAGCACATGCTCACTGCTTTCTGTGTGCTGTGGAATTTGCTCATAGAGTCTTACAACCTGCACAGGCGTGCAGTGAACGCAGATACCGGCCACACACATGGCACACACAATATAAACGATATCTCTCCACACATTCACTGCCGCCGCACCTCCCATTGACAACTAGAGATCTCCCAGATAACCCACTATCTCACAAATTAGAATAGTCAGTCAGCCAGCTCCTCTTCAGCACATTCTTTAACGGCTGCAGATTTGTGACACTCTCAACCACCAGGATTCAATTTAAATCTCCACTTGACATGCTGAGTGTGAGATGGTGCTTTAGCACAATCTTTCTCGCAGAGTTGACAAGGATTTTCCACTAAGGCGAGTCTCGTTTCCGAGTACAGTACACGATTTGGAAGTGCCCTTATGCGCGGAGCTTGACCTTGCATGCTTGTTTTACAATGCAGTCAAATTGGTGGCATTTTCAAACTAATTGTAGCCTCTGATGAGTTTCAGAGTTGCACAGCTTTACTTCCTCATTAAGTCTAAATGTCAAGCACTGCCACAGATGGAGGAGCTTGAGTCATTTGCCTTAGCTGCTGACAGTAAACACAGGTACCGCCATCAACCATGAGTGGTACAACGATTTGGGAGCAGATGTCGTTTCAATGCCATCGGAGAGGTTTTGAAATCACATATCATAAACTTTGAAATCTTGCAGCTACCGGAGGTTGTTAACCTTAAGGTATTGTGCAGCAGTGAGCAGCACAATCATTCACTACATTTACTCTGCAGTGCAAAAATCGCCATGTGACTCAGCAGCTTTTATGAGAACTAAAGCGGTGAGTCACACAACGGAGATGAAATTGGAGATTCGGGGAAAGGTGCGTTGGCAATGAACAAATGCCAGGAACTCGCCACATGCAACCCAACACTTATCTGATGAAATGTCTGACAGGTTACAAAGCAAGTTTATACAACTTTACTCAATACAGAGGGGCGAGAGAAATCCAACTTATCCAATTAAGGCTGCGGCAACATTATCAAATAATATATTCTATTGATTTTTCTGTTGTTGTTGTTGTTGTTGTGAGTCGGGGAAATGTCGGACAATCTTTAAAAATGCCCATCACAGTCTCCTTGGGCCAAAGGTGTGCCTACTAATTGCTTGTTTTCCTTCACCAATAGTCTGAAAGTTTATGATAAAATCCAAAAACTCAGTAGCAAATCCTCATGATGGGAGAAACCGGGAACCTGCAACTGTTTAACATTTTTTGTTTTATAGATGTAAACAATTTGTTGATCTGCAAACTTATTGGCAAATTTTCTTTTTTGGTCCATCAGTTACTCTATTAAAAGACTTGTCGTGTCATGTTTCATGTGTTCAGTAAGTTTCAATTCTGCAAGAGTGTCGATCCAACGATCAATGGCTGAATTTTATTTTCCTTTACCTTAGTAACAAACAGGACTGAAACAATTACTCCTTCAAGGCCCCTTAGAGGATCTTTCATTTTGTGTTGACTGTCACAGGGTGTGTGGATGTAGTGATACTGCTCACTGTCGTAGAGATCTTGTCTAGGGCGAGCATTTTTTTTTTAAGAAGAGTTTGAAAGAAACAGGCCATTATTTTCACAAAACCAGTTTGGCCATAAACACAAAATGCTGAGATTATCAAAAGAAAAATGCCTCTAACCTCCCTTTCGGTCGTTGTGCCGTAAAGTATTATGTAGCCTTTCCACTGACTGAGCGGACTGGGCAAAGGCAATGTAAAAGACAGAACAGTAATCTCCAATCTCCTCACCGATGGTCTTATTTGCTGATGTAGGTAAGATGTGAGGCATCAGTATTAAATTTAGACTGCTTCATAACCAGTAACAGGTTCCTCGTAGGGACTTTAAAAATCCAGTGTGATTTGGATTTGGTGGCATCTAGTGTTAAAGTCTCAAATTGCATGCCACTGAATATTTTTCCTCTCACCAAACCTCACGTGTCAGATAAGCTATGCAGGCCCTGAAACTCTTAAAAAATATAAAAGT
>JAPZDX010000010.1:17086841-17100902 GCA_029783625.1 Naso annulatus | reverse complement strand
TACTGAGAAAAAATTTATCTGCAGCTATTTTTATCATCAGTGAATCAGTACGAGCATTTATTAAGCCAAAATGCCAAACATTCCCAAGTTCTTGCTTCTCAAATTTTAGGATATGTTTGTTTTTTGTATTATCCTGTATGACAGTAAATTAGATATCTTTGGATTTGAGTTGTTAGGGGGACAAACAAGCCATTTGAAGGTGTCCTCTTATGGAAAAAGTTACAGGCATTTTTCAGTATTTTTCAACATTTTATAGACAATAATCTGAGCTGCAGCCTGTAGAAACAGTGCTACACTGTCCCTGGGTTGTGTGATCAATTTAAATGCTGAAAGTGTATTTATAGCGATATAATCTTCTAATTTCCACTCTACTTATCTTATCTTTGCACCTCAGTAATCCTGACACTCTCGCACCATATGTATTTGTAAGTATGCCATCATGACAAAGTCGTACATTATTTGGAGAAGGATGATGATGATAATGATGATGATTACGATGATGATTGTGGTGATTGGGAACAGTGGGTCTTCAAAGATAACAGCATAGACTGCAGTGAGAGCTGCGTTGAGGTTTTAATGACACCTGCTGGAAGCATGACAAGCATGCAAAGACCACCCTGTGACTGCAACATTCATCTAAATTAGGGTCACTTCCATTCCTCAGTCAGTTTAACCACTGCGCACCTTTTGCATTACCCCGTCGGCGGTCCTGGAGGTGGTGGTAATGACATGAAACACAATGTAAACAAGGATTAGAGAATCCATACAATAAAACAAAGGCTGTCACAGTATAATGCATGCACACAGTCCAGTACAACACACATTTAAATACATGCACATAGACATACATCATGCTGCTGTAGCCTACTTGTCATACAGGACAAGGATACTGTGCAGACATGATGCAATACTGCCATCTACTGTTTACCTGCAATAATGAATTTAAATGCCAATTTTTACTTTCCTTAAAGTTGCTTCCACATCATAGAGTAGTTTTGCATGTAAAGTGCATTTGGTGCAGATTCTGATTTAGATTTTGTTCGATGGCTTCTTTACAGCTGCAACAGGAATAAATATGGACTGTGATCCAATGTTACGGGTTAATTTTAAAGATATTTTGGGGACTTCTAGTGTCTTTCTTGATTGGACAGCTGAAGGATTGGACAGGAAATGGGAAAGAGAGAGGGAATGACATGCAGCAAAGGGCCACGGGGTGAAATCAAACCCAGGGCAGCTGCAGTGAGGACACGGCATCTGTTCATGGGGCATGCGCTCAACTGACTGAGATACCAGGGCGCTCCAACCCAATGTGATTCAAGTGGATGCATGCAAAGTGACTGCGGCACAATAACATCTGGAAAAACCCTGAGTGGCAGAATTTCCAGAGTTTGTTATATTGAACCAGAAAAATATGAGCCTGTGTAGATTTATTAAGATGAAGTGAATTGGCTTGCAGCTAGATAATGCTGTTTAAAGTCAAAGTACATTCAGGACCTGCCTTCTTATGCTGCATTAGCATTTTCACATAATCTGCTTTCTTCCGTCTTAAAAGCCTTTTCTAAAGTTACATCATTCATCACAGGTTGCTCATTGCAAGCCTCGTGGTCTCATGAGAGCTGTACAGTACTGTAAGATTTAATATCTATAGCAAGAGGACAAGGGACTATTACATTTCAAAGGGAGATAAAGACAATTGGAAAAGACGGGAAAAAGAGCTTCCTGTGTCAATCTAGAACAACCATCTCTGAACAGAATGACATAATGTGACACCAATTGTTAACGTCTTACACTGCCGTGGTGACATGATCTTCACAGGCAAATCACACCTTCATTCATGTGTCCCAAATGACTCTCAGGTGACTGTCATGTAACAGCTCTCATGTGACATGTGAGGACCATCAACAGAAAGTAAAACACCCATTCAGAGAAAAAGGTTCTTTTAAAAATGCCTTGGTGCCAAGATTTTGATTAAAATTTAATTAATACAATCTCCATTTTCATGGATCTTTATCCTTAGTCACTTTTTTATTATTAAATATTAAGATTATTACAACGCTGCTGTGTTTTATTAATTTACTCACGATATGAATTGCTTTTCCAAGCTTGTGCTATCTGTGATTTCACATACTTTAAGCTCAATTTCAGCACAAAAACTTACACTGCAACACTGGTTTATTTTTAACTGTTCTTTTCTTTCTTTCTTTCTTTCTTTTTTTTTAAGAGAACACACGCTGGTTGTATTTAGGCCCCCGAGGGTCACATACAGTAGTTATATGCATTAATACTGTGAAATGTGATGTAAAATTCTTGACTTGGATAAAATAACTCTCGGGATCATTTTGGCATGGAATGCACAAAATAAACAAAATGCAATGAAATAATACAATGTGACTGATGTAACCATACTGGCATAATTTTGCAATGTATGGGTCTACTGTGTTTGATGTACATTTGATGGCACAAAATCCTCAATAGGAGTGTGTGTAATTTTATGTTATTTATTGTCAATGTAAAAAGAAATAGTCATGTTAATTCCTTATTTGCTTGAAAACTACACATCAATTTAACCAACCAGGACATCTATTCTTGGGCCACTAAATTAAATATCTGACAAGTCAACACTGATGCTAAAGTCATCTAAAAATCCATAAAATCCTCAGAAAATAAATCACTAATTTGCTCAAACCTCACACAAATTACAGTTTAGTGCCATTAAAAGCTTTAGTGTCAAGAAAAAATCCAATAATAAAATAAACATACTTAATAAAATTTAACATACATCTAAAAAAATGCATTTCAAACAGCATCATAATCCTCAGAATGTACAAATAGACTCCTGCAAAACCCTCCTCTTTCCTGTGGTTACCTTCCCTGAACTACACTTCACACACATTGCATCGCTGCCTGACACATGAGCACAATAATGTTAAATCTCTCTACACACAAAAAAACCCTTAAATGATTCATTTTCTTTTGTTGAATTTTTTTTTAACATTGAATTATTCAACTAATGGCAGAACTTTGTGAAACACAATATAATAATCAAACAACATCATCATAACACAACTCCACCAAAAGTGAATATACAATTATTTTGCTCAGCGATCCAGCTGCCTGGAATTAATGTTGGCATTGTATGTTTCTCCAAACCAAAGATATAGTAAAACTTTTTGTTTCTGTTCTCTCTGTTTTTTTAAGTTGAAGCTTATGGTTTGGGCACTAAAGCCACTCTGTAAGGGTCAGGAAAAAATTATGTTTTGGCTTAACTCATGGTTATGTCACTAGAAATACAGTCGAAAACTAACGTCTCCGTAAAAACACCTGCATCGGTTGGCAGAAAGATCATTTTAAATTCTCCCATCGCCTTCATAAAAATACTTAGTTTTGGTTGCCACAAAACTGGCTGAAAATTCTCCCATTGCCTCCTTAAAGCTAAGGTAGGCAATTTATTTTTGGTTTCATCTGGCAAGAAAATTCCATAATAATCTTTGACCATTTTGTAATTCAGCTGATCTGAAAGAACATTAGACTTCTGCACCTCTCCTTGAGTCTGTATTCAGGCTTTAGACTAGCTGAAGACTATGACGGGCACTTTTGCGCCAATTACAGGTCATTTCAGAGTGCGTGTGTTTCTACTGGCTGCTGTATGCTGCACTTCTTAGCAACAGGTGACATCACAACAAGCTGATTGGCTGTTGAAACAAGTGATGTGCCGAAAGCTCCGATATTGGCCTCTGTTGACTCGACAAGCTGAGTTACAGTCAACATCGTCTGGCCATAGAAGAGAGAACGACAACAAATAAAATGCAAGACGGAGCAAGCAAAGGGAAGGGAGGGTGTCAGCAGAGTTGCTTCCTTAGGAGTCTCATGCTACAGCTAGCTTGATTTCTAGATGTTGCCTCCTTCAGCTTTAAAAATTCCTGCTGTAAAATATTTTGACTTTGATGGGACCTTAAACATCTCCGACTTCCTGCTGAGAAAATTCAGCTCATGTAAACCTACATCGGACAAGACTGATATGAACTTTTGAGATGTTGATATGTCACATGTGCTGAGCTAGATGGCTGATTTCATACAGACGTCTGAAGCAACCACATCTCAACACAGGATTTAATCAAGGAAAACATCAAAGCAGAACCTGATTTACTCGGTGCACGTCAGTGAATGAATCACCATACATCTGTTACTGATAAATCACAACAGATGATTCACTTTTCATCAGTTTCACACCTACTACTGCGACTGATTAGTAAAGCAGTGATGATACAGACACATAAACTGTTGCTTTGCTCATTAAACCAACAATAAAGATTAAAGAGGCGTTAGCTGAGTGAGCTTTCTCCGCCTGAAGCAGCTGTTTGTGCTTTGCCTTTCTGTGTAGACTAAGACTTCAATTCTGAGGCACTGAACAGATTCATCTTTACATTAGTTCACTGTATGGCTCAAATGTCTCAACTTAAAAAGCTCTTATAAGCGTGAGGCAGGGACTGTTGTCTGTAGCAGAGCTAAGATAAGCTAGCATTAATATCAGCTTCAGAATTACAGTCACTCTGTAACTTCCTCGCTAAAGGTCTGTGCTTTCATGTACTGACTAGAGGTTTCACTGCCTTCCACACTGTGCTTATTGTAGCGTTCTGTTACTTAAATTGCATCGTGTTTTTACAGTAAATGTGTTGGATATGTTTACTGGAATTTGTTTTACGAATAACACTCTGTTCATTATTTTGTATGTTTGCAGTGGCAAAGATAATGACAGACATTTACTTTGCCGTCAGTGTCTTCTGCATTGATGTTATTTATGATTGTCCCACTTGTTTTCTGTTTACCAAATGTACATTCCATGCACTGTATTGTTAGCTTCAAATGAAAGTCCATGCATATGAACATCTTGGAATAAATAGCCTTGGTACTGGGGATTGGGATGAAACAGGGGAGGGACTACCAAGAACAGAAAACTGGATAAATCTAAAAAAATTTATTTAAGCCTCAGCACCGACGACAGTCATGCCTGAAGGCTTTATGCTTTACGGTTGTCCATCCTTCTGTTTACACATCTGTCCCATTTTCATGAACACAATACTCAAAGACGACTTAATTCGATTTTGGTGGTCAAAGGTCAAGGTCAATGTCACCTCAGAAACGCATAAAATTAAAAGATTCATATGTCAAAATGTCATTCAGATGTCCAGCGGTGACACTTTACTCTCATAAAAATGGCTGCAAGTGAAGACAGCATGTTTCTCACTGGAAATTACTCACCTTTATTGAGAATGTAGATATAAAAATTACCGCATTTTTAATGCTACAGTAAGTATATCTCGGTGCCTGTGCCCCCAACAACAATCAGTCTTGCAGTTTGATCATTCTTAATGTTCTAGTCCTTTGACATTCCTCCAGATATCAATCTTTAGACAAATCTCCAAATTCCCCCCAAACGCCAGAAATTGTTTTGTATGAAGAGTTGGAGCTTTGCTGCAAATTCACGAAAGTCTCTTCAAACAGGAAGCTTTCCAGTCAGAAACTGAGTACTAACGATGGAGACTAGAATAGACTAGAATAGATTTCTTCATTAAAATGTGTCACACATTTCATACATTAAACAAGAGTCACAATGATGCATTCTTCTCATAGTGTTGCAAATAAATATGGAAATTATATTCTGATGATACTTTAATTATTCTGCTCCGTTTTGTGTGTTTTATTGCATGTTGATGTGACAATTGTCCTAATAAACATTTGTGCCCGCCTTTCTACAGACTTCTGAATTACATCTCTGATTGTTTATTTTCTTTGTGTTTGTCTGTCACAGAAAAGCAAATTAGCTGAATTCTCAGGTGACATTTGCATGCGCACTGCAGCGTCAGACTCTAGGCGCTCCGTACCCTCCATACAGGTTCTGTGTCACTTCACTCCAGTTTTTCCTTGCAGCTTAGAAACTTCACATGTTTTTCTTTGCAAACTCTTCCAAAGTGTCTCAATCTGAAAAGGTCAGTGAAGAAAAAAAGGTCATGAGTGATCGACCTGCCTCAGGAGCTGATGATGACATCACAGTTGACTGACAAAATTCTGCTCTTTCTGTGTGTGTGTGTGTGTGTGTGTGTGTGTGTGTGGATGGATAGGAGAGAGGGGGTGGGATGTAATGGCGCAGTTGCATGTGCGCCAGCGACAATTATAGTTGGTTCTTTGCACCATGAGTCATTTGACATTAGCCAGGTTGATGACACAAAACTGAAAGGTCTTCTGAGTCATATTTTCTCTTTGAACTCTGGAAAAATTCCTCAGACTTTAACCTCATTCAGAGAAGGTGCACTGTCCCCTTAATACCACATGATGGCACTACTGTATCAGCTTTGAGTCAACCCCAGAAAGTAAGATGGAAAATATGTGTGCACCAAACGTAGGTGGGGGTTGTTATTATGATTCAGCTCCTTGCCACTGGAGTGAGACCTCTCAGAGGCATGCTGGGTGTTTTTTTAAACATGGATGGTGAAGCAACAACACATATAAAGCCTTTGGGTGTTATGAATTTGATTTAGTGGCTTAATTCTCAAGTGAGACTGAAAGAAGGGAGTAAAAAAACAACCATATAAAGCAGTTCAAAGGGAGTGTTACAGTAAATGACATATTCAAGGGCAACCTGAAAGCCTGTTTACAGTTTCACGGCATTCACACACACTTACACACACACACTGCTGCTGGCATTTTTTTCCTTTTGCTTCCACTCGGACACATTCTCAACCCCAACTGGGGTCAATTTATGAGGATTAAGTGGCTGTTTAACCATCTCAAATGGAAGATAATGCATTATTATAGCTTAGTATGGTAAAAGAGTGCTGAAATGAAAAGCACTGACTATTGTATTTTGAGCTTTTTTTTTTTTTAAATAAGTTTCAAAATAAAATCCTTTCTGCTGTACACAGTTGTCCAGCTCAAATTTAAAGGGAGTGTCATATTTTCTGAACTACGACTGCGAACTACTTAATAAGCAGGTCTGTGCAAAAGACTCATAAGTATGGTTATGTCTGGTTTATAACTGTTAGACTGATGACTTGTCCATTCAGGTATACTGTTTATAAATGTAGAGAGATGAGTTTTGAAATAGTATTATGTAATTTTCAACACATAAACCAACATCTTCTTAAAAAGCTAGTGTGTGCAGATGTAAAATGCATTATGTAAAACTACAAGAAGGCCTGCACACAGTAGGTACCCATATTCATCCCATAAGTTATAATTTAATTTAGCTGAGAATGACAACTTAAGGAAAAGTATACCAGTATAATCGCATCACTGACCTTTGTCAACATTGGCCACATTGGTTACATATAGCCCACCCATTTTTCCCAAAAAAGCTTTATCTGTGAGATACTGTTTGTTTACATTTTGTCCATATACAATAGAAGTTACAGAAAGTACCTGAAAATGTGCAACAATGTTAGTTAAAAAGAACGTGTGCGTCAAAATTCTTCTTCATGCTAACATTCGAGCTAGGAAGGCAGCACTTGTGAAGAACTGTTTTTCCAAGCACAGTCACTTTCATGTACACAGCTCCAAGCTCACCTTTCTCTCTCACTCAGCGACTTTCGACCAAATAAATGCAGCCGTTTTCTTTGGAAGGGTGAATCACCTATACCTAGCAACTTTCATGTGTCCTATAGTGTTTCTACACCTTGTTTCAACATAATTGTCGGTGATGGGATTAAAAAATGCAGTTTGAGATCTACTAAAGTAAACCCACGGTCCAATTTTAACAACATTTGTTAAAGACGGGGTGACAGGTCAGAAACAGACTGGTATGCTTCTTTAACAAAGTCTTGAAAATGAGAAGATTTGCTTAAAAACAACCCAGCAACTCTGAATGCTCAACGTTTAATGCCACGAGTTAACCTAAAGATGATTACATCAGATTTCAAGATACCATGGCTGATTGTTCAGCACAACAAAATCATTAATTTGAGATGACCTCACACTGACTATTGAACAGCAGCAATTAAAATGTTCTCCATGAGCGACTCCGGACTGACCGGCGGCTCAGAGGGCAAATTAGGTTCTACTGCCGTCTTTGTCACAGTCATCCTTCCTGGAAATGTTTTCGCCAAATAATTAACCGTTTTCTGAAACTAGTCACCTCAAAATTCAATCACGATCAATATATGAGCTGTCATCTCCAGGCTGTAGCTGTTTCCACTTCAATTGATTTTTGAAGCGGCAATTAAATTAAGTCGGAATTAATATAATCTTTCGTCACTTGTCCTCAATGGCCTTTCAGGAATTTAAATTACATTAAAAGGTGGTTCTGTTTATGGGTAGCCTGTCTCTGTGATAACATCTGAACTACACAGCAGTGTGACCCTCAACATTCCACATAAAATAACACCTACGGAGAAAAACCTCTGAAGCAGCACACACAGCCAGAGGCCAGCTGAAGCCATCTACAATAGAAGCCTTGTCCTGCAGTCAGTAAAAGAGACAGAACAGAAAAATGGAGGGGGAGCTGGCATTTAAAAGACTGAGATGGAAAGATAAAAATCAAAAGAAAGGAATCATGTGAAGAAAAAGATCAATGCAGATTTTGTGGCTTTGGTTTTGGTAGCTGAATTTGGATTCCAAAAGACTGAGGGAGAGAAAAAAGAAGACACACCAGGGTTAAGGTTAACGTTACTCTGACCATGGGGGGTGGGGAGGAGGTCAAGTTTTGTTAAAGGGCAACTCTGCCGATTTACAACTTCATCTCTATCTACCTGAATTAGGAATATAATGTGAAACACAATTTTTTTTTCAATGTTCTCTGCGTCTCTGGAAGGCAGCTTCAAAATCTCTTGTGCTGGAATCACTGACGTCACTGGTTCCAGGAAGATACAAACTGTTTACCCCTCGCCTTTCCCCTCGCACTCCAGGTGAACGAGTGCTGTGTTTGTTTTGAGAGGATTTTCTGGTTCTGGTGGACCAAAAACCCTCTTTATTGAAAACTATGCAATATTAAATAAAAGGAGTGTTCCCATGTGATGGATAAGAACCTTTAAGACCCAGCAAGTGTGTTTTTTCCTGTGATGCAATGCATCCTGGTACATGTAGGCACTGCAAGAACGGCTGTGTGAGCAGGACGACTCAGAAAACTCAACCTTCTCTGTCAATATTAGCACAAACTGAGGAATTTATTGCTTCAGTTGTCTACAATTACCATCAACACTGATTGGACATCCACATGAAAAGTGGACATCTTTACCGTTCCATCATTATTTTGCTTTAGCCACTGAATTTGAGCTCGTCTCTCTCATTCAAAAATTATTTTTACTTTTTTAAAATCCTAATGCAAGACATAATATTGTGGATCACAAACATAAATTCTAGCTTAATTAATCGAGCCACATTCTGTGAGGATGTGAGCTCACGATGTCAATAAAAAAACATGCTAACATTTAGCAGGTATAATGTTCACAATGCTCACCATCGTAATGCAGCGGATTAGCATGCTAACATCTGCTACCTAGCACCAAACTCAGAGTACAGTGGAGACTGCTCAGAATGTTTTTCAGGGATTTGGTCTTGAATTTTAATATTGGAAAAATACGCAGTTTTGACATGATGAAAAGATGTAACGATGCAGCACTCAAAAAATGAAAACTCTTCTCTGTCTTCCTGAACTTTTATGGCGATTCATTCAATAGTTCAGATTTTTCAGTCAACTCAAAGACGTCGGTATGAAATCTTCATAATTTGATGACTCCAGTCAAAATAATCACGGTCAATAAAATTATCAAATTATTTGTCAAACTTTGTGGTTTCATTAGAGCATGAACATGTTTTACCTTTAATTTTACCGAATGCTGAGCAGTATCTCTTCTGCAACTTTTGATATAACAGTTAATCGTTCAAACTCAAGTGGACAGCATAGCACATACGAAGGCGCATCGTTTCCCCACGTATGCCACAAAAGAGAGAATACCCCTAAGTGAGCACGTCTGTTAGCAGTAAACATGGCTGAACCTGGACCGATGTATTACAGTGTTTATTTATTTTGCAGAACAGAAGTAAAGGAAGAAAACAATAATTCACACTGAATCTTTATTCAAGTGTACAACACAATACATGGTTATTTGCTTTTTGGTGCAGAGGATCTGCACGTTTAGATTAAAAACAGTTCAGGTGTGAGCGTCTCAGCACTTGGTTCGTACAGCAGGTGTTGAATAAAACCAAATTATAAAACTGATAGTTCCAGTCCTTGATTCTGGCTGAGCCATGTTCCAAGCCGAGGTAAAATACTCTACAAACACACAGCTGTGACTGCATTACAATAGTATAACTACATCAGCCAAGGAAGTTGTTTCAAAATGTCAGATTTTGTTGTTAATTCTGATTTACTGGGAGGGCTAAGCCTGGATGAGTGGTGGAAAGAGACAGTGAAGAGCTGGAAAAGTCAAGGATCAAAGCTGGGACCTTTACACAGACGCTGTGGTCAGTTTGCTATTTTTTGACCTGGTGTGCTGAGAAAGATCTGGCTATTGATTTTAAATCAATCACCAAAATGGAGCTGCACCAGTCTTTCCATCAGTTTTATGCCACTGTGAAAACCAAGAAAGGTGAACCCTATGGTTCAGCTGTTATGTTGGCCTACATGCTGGACTTCATCGCAACATCAGTGATCCACCGAGCAGCTGTTCCTGGTGTTTGACGAAAAATCCTGCATTTACCAAGCAGCAACCGTTTTATTGGAGTAGTAAAGACTTTGCCGAGAAGGACACGACAAAATAACTGCAAAATTGATGGTGATATCCAGATAAATGTTGATAATCACTCCATCTTTAAGCACGCTTTCCACTGTGTCTGTGTGCTGCTGCGTTGGGGCACTGCGTCTGTGTGTTGCTAGGCGACCGTTCTGCTAAATGTCGCTGAAGAATGATATTGCTTGGCAAAAGAATGTTTATTTGTAATTTATTGTAAATTACTGCATTTTTTGTTGCTGTGTGTCTATTTCATGAAACCTGTCAGGTAGATAGTAACTGTTTTATAGAAGCTATAAGCCCAGTGATTTTAGAACGACTAACGACACCCCTCAGCTGTTCTAAAATCTCTGTAAATCATGACCTCATGGGGATTACTGCTTTATTTTAAGTTAACTGACAGTATATAAGAATCACCTCAAGATGGTCTAAGTTAGACCATCATTAGACAGTCTAATGTTACTTAAATCACTCAGTCTTGACTACTGTGGTATTAACCAAACACTTACAGCATAATATTGGTGTGCAAGTAAATTACATGCTAAAAAACATCATTTTCATTGTGGTTCTGTTAGGGTTAGAGGTAATGTGACATAACCCCTTAAATATACTGAAGAATAAATATTCAATTTCCATAGAGGACTCAGTACTAGTGACCTTGGTATCTCTTGAATCTTATCAAAAGGTACTAGCAGATTAAATTTCCTATTCTGTACAAACGTATCTAAATGTGAAAAACTTGTGCTCGTTCATGCCATGACAGCTCACTCTGTCTCCTCTTCAATTACCATCGTTCAGACACACACACACACACAAACTCGCAGCCTTTGTATAACGAACTCCCACGAGCGTAAATATCGCCCTGCGGCTCTTTTTTTTTTTCCTGCCACAGTGGAGTCAGGAAGCTACAATGCTGTCAAGTAGCCGAACACCCACTGAATGAATTCCAGATGCTTAGAGTTGAGAAACTGGGGCAACGATAGTGAAGCATTTCAGACATTCAACACATGTCCTGTTGAGGCCAGATTCACAGTGTGAGGCTTTGACAGTAGCAGCTGTCTGTGTGGCTGAGAGACAGACAGACAGACACGCGCACACACACACACAGAGTACAACAGACACATACAAGATTATGGACAGATTTACTATATAGGCATGTGTTTTCATCTTATATAGTGTCAACACCAGGGCCAAACTGATATGGGATTATTTGGGCTGATACCGATATGGAGTCAGAGAATTCCCATATCTGAAATATATGTGGACGTTATTTCTATATTATAACATGTCTCACATCTGAACAAACTTTATTCCAAACATCAATGCACTGAACAGTACATGCCTCACTTTTTAGTTATCAAAGTTGCTGTAGATAACTTCAGTAAACGAGCTAGCAAGCTAACTTTAGCTGGTGCATGAGACTCGTTGGGAAGCAAGTCAGCTGTTTGTGACGACTTGCGCTTTATTTTGTTTGTTGTCTCTCTCTCTTTTAAGTTCAGTTTGAACTGAGATGAAATGGTTGCAGGGAAAGTTGCAGTGGAGTAAACTGGTCCGTCTCAGCTCGAGTTCAAGCCGACTGACGGTGTGGCTTTCAGACACTCTGTCGGCAGAGGCGAGTCCGAACACGGTGAACTAATCAGCTCGTACCGATGTCACATGTCGCTAAGAAGCACAGCACAGAATGGCAAATTAGGACAGAGAGTACAGAGAATGTCACTGATTTTCATTTTTCCACAAAACTCTCGTCCCGGTAGCAAAGAAAACATAATGGTTAAAACAGGGCTTACTGGAGACCAATTTAGGAGCGAATGGTGTCATTTTTCAACCACTAGTACACTGTTTAATCAGGTTATACATCATGATGACAAAGTTAAGCCAAAAAAGTTTTCTAGTTTTACTTTAAGATACAGATTCACCCCCTTGCTGTATAAAAAGCATTTTTAAATGGCCGTAAAAACAGATTTATATCAGCAAATATCAGAGAACATATGACAACACTGATGTATTCGTAAAAGGTCAGTATCAGCCAATAATATCGACAAAACAATAAATCGTTCGGGTCATGGTCAGCATGCAAAAATGGTGACATTTCTTTGTTACCACAAAGCAATTAAACCAAAACATAAGAGTTTAAAATATTTGTAGCTCTGAGCCTAAATTCTGGATGATCACAAAATGCAATATCTTAACTGCATGGCCTGCTGTGAATCACTGCAAGGACAAAATTCAATTAATAACAAGTTTACCAAAGCTCCATAAAGATGACTGGCTAGAAAAAAAACCACTAAAGAGGAGCAGTACAGCTGAGTAGTACAGAACAGTGTGTACAGGTGAAGTGGTGAATTTATGAGAAAAATCTATCTAAACTGAGCAGAAGTGCAGCTGCAGTGGCTCTCTGCATTGTTATGAACCGCAGCAGAGTTATTTATAAGATCTGTAAGTGCACATACCATCCTGTGATGTACATCAGGAACTGTGAGAGTGACAGAAGTGGGAAACTTTGAACACAATGGTGTGTCCGCCCACAGGCGAGGATGTGGTCATTAACTGTCCTCAACAGTTTAATTAGACTAGGCGAAGAATGACTGCTGCATGATGATCGATCCATTGCTAGTGTCGCCAGTTACAATCATGAAATGTGCAATTTGTCAGGTACTTGTCGGCCTGTCTCCGCCTTGTGCACATGCAAGACAGCTAATTTTTTTATTTTATACAGGTCATCTGTGCATATACACAGCAGGTGGTTACTGCTTCCCTTTGCGACCTTTACATGGATGGTTTCAAAAGCTGTGCACAAAGGCAACAGACCAACTCACTCATATGTGAGACGTTAGTGAAATCATACATCATGTGTTCACTCACTCGAGGAAGCGGGTGATGTATTCGCGGCTGCAGCGTGACCACCTGGGCAGCGAGGTGCCGTACAGGAGCTGTGGCGACATGACGAAAGGTCGTTTCCCGATGGGTTCACAGTCATTACCGTTGCCATCATGCTGAATCCCAAAGCTGTGACACAGAAGCGCACATCACACAGAGAGAATTTAAAGTGAGGGGGCGCAACATGTAATACAACAACAAACACATACAACACACATGAAAGTGTCAGATTAGTTTGCAAAGTTAAAAACAAGAGTACAAGAAAAATGGGATCTAATTATGAGACTGACTGCACCAATTGACCCTCTGCTGAAGGCAACCTGAGTCTGTCAGTCCACTGTTGAAGCTTCAGTGAATTCATTTTAATTTTCTCCTTATATGAAGGACAGCCTGGTATTCATAAGGGGCTCTTGTCAATCCAGGGCTTCTCGTGCATACAGAAACATTCAAAATACACTGAAGA
>JAPZDX010000010.1:17068474-17082101 GCA_029783625.1 Naso annulatus | reverse complement strand
TAAACATATTAGTGTTGCTCTGCCAAAGAGGTTAGATGCGGTGCGGTGAGCAAAAATGGGCGGTGACTCATTTCATAGGTTTATCTGTATTAAACACTGCACATTTGTCACGTGGCAAGCTCCATTTCTCTGTTTGGTTTAGCGCAGCATGCCACTGCCAAGTGGAGTTTTATTTAAAATAGGAGTTGAGTTTGTTTTTCATTTCACTTCTGTCTGCTGTACCAGCCTGTCCCCTGCACAGCAAGCGCCTCTGTTTGCATGACGAGCTATTCTAATTTCAAGCATCACAGTGTTTTGGCGCACTGTACAGTCTGTGTATAATGCTTGATATTGGCTTCAGTGTGCTGTTTATATATCCCCCTTTTTTTGCACACGCTTGTCCCAGATATACCTTCTTTTTTTTTTTCTATGAAAACGTCAGAGGAATGAGAAGAGAATGCTGAATTTAGCAATAGAGGAAACAAAAAACACATTTTAAAGACTTGTTCTGGTTTGGCGGCCTGATGAGACAAACACAAAGAACGCTGACGAGAAGAGGCAGCGCGAGACACGGCAATGCTTTTAGCTAGCTGCGGTAACAATGCTACCAAAAGAGGAAGACTCATCTGGAAGAATTGTTTTTTTTGTTTGTATTGTTAATCCATGTGCAGGGTATTTCTGCTCCCCAACTCCAGACAATGTACTGTAAATAGAGCAGAAGCCATTGAAAAGGAGCTTTTGCCTTTGTTTTTCCTGCTTTGAGGAAGGGAAAACAGAAATAATGACATATGTGTGCATGGACACACACCCATGTGGCTTCTGAGGCTTATTGTGAAAGACTTGGTCTGTCAAGGCAAGAAGGATATAAAATGTGATTCAGTGAGCATTTACTGTATGTCCAGACAAGTGTTAACATCTGGCTTGCATTTTTTGACTTTGAGATTTACTGTTTGTTTTCAGTCTCCCTGTCTTTTGAAGACGCCACTAAAGGGATGAGAAAAATATGCTAAAAAGACTTTAAGACTTTTGCATTTATTAGTGTAGAGTAAACCAACTGCATGCCATGTGCAGGAACATACCTGTAGCCGTTACTGTCTTGCAAGCTGCTGGATGCAGCCTTTCAGGAGGAGGAAATCAGTTGGAAAAAGGCCTTTCTGTCACCACTCCTACCCTGCTCTCATCCTTTTCGAAGGGCCATTATTATCGGTATCGTTGGACAGAATGTGTGTCTAGTGAGCGTAGGAGCCAATCACAGGGCGAGTGTGGGGCAGGTTTCCATGGAGAAAAGCGGGCTGGGCTGCGAGGCTGCTGAGGCTCAGCTTGAGCAGCCTAGCCTGATCCAGGCTGATAGCATTCTCCAGCAACAGAAAAAGAAAAGGCCCCAGCAGGCCTGCCTTTGCTGTCTGCCCATCTGAATGTCTCGCTGCTGGTCTACCTGTCTTACTTAGCTGAATGTCTATGGACAGGGTGGAGGAAGGGAAGTTCTGAATAGGAATTCAGTCAGACAGGCACCATAGGAGCTTGCCCCGATAGCCATGTGGCATCAGATTGGATTTGTGTAGGGACTGGATCTAAACCACATAATGCTTTAGCCACGGTGGTTTTGGTGGGTTTGGAGGGTGTTTGAATGCGTGCTAGGTTTGTGTTGGGGGCTAGACCAGTCAGAGATCCTCAACTGACCCCTTTAAGACTGTGCCACCACAGCTTTGTTTGGCCTTGCAGGGAGGCTGACCAGCCTGCAGTGCACTCACATCAGAGAGGATGTGTATTTGCGTGTGTGCATCCATTCATGTGTGCTTTGCTGTATCTTGGGGAGTTATTGCACCTGCAGCCTGAGCTAGGAAGAGAGTCCTGCGACATTTCTTCTCGGCTCATTGGAGCTGTCCAGAAATGAGCATGTGCCTATATCCACATGACATTCAGTGCTAAAATTCTCTGCTTCCACCTTTTTCTCCTTTTCAGTGGAAGAACCTAACTGTCCCCCTTTTCACAGCCTCCTGTGTGCTCTTGCATTAATTTGTGTTGTATAAGCATATATGTACCCATAAATCAATATGCCTTTGTATACATGGTAGTTTGTCCCACTCTTCCTCTGTGTCTCTGTGAATTCTCAGCACCAAGACAAGAATTCACATCGGTATGACATACACTGAGAATTTTTAGCTCATCAGAAGCTGCCGAGGGACTCACTGTGGGACACAAACAGCCCCTCCTCTCTTTGCCAACCAGCCACCCACCTGCCCACAAAATCCCCTGATGCTCAGTGCCTGTGGCCCTTCAGACAGCCTTGTCAGCCCCTGTGAGTCCACAGCTCAGGCCAGGATCAGAGCAGGCATGGAGAGCTGGAGGGATTCAAGGATGCTGCTAAAAATTCTTAGCTGCCTGACAAGATACTGCACTGTCTTCTGCACCCCACAGCGTCAAACTTGAAACAGGATCTAAATCTACTTTGGTCGCTAAAGGGCTCTTTCTAGCGCGGGAGCTTCCTGAAAGTACAAACCGACACTAGTGGCATCTACGGATGGATGGGACACAGATTTGGATTGCAGAAGAGGCAGATGGGTACGGAGGAGAAATGAGGAGAGAAGAGAGAGGTAGTAATTGGGACAGCTGCGCAGCTCGAGGCGTAAGCAGTCAGATCACCCACCTCACTCATGCCCCTCCGCCCCTCCTGCTCTCCCCACCCCAAATAATAAAAAAGAGCGCCAGAGAGCCAGATGCTGGCCATTAGTATCAGAGTGACAATAGTCCAAATTCATTCTGCAGCCAGAACACAGAACGCACAAGCCCACAAAGACACACACATTTGAGTAGAAAAGAAGAAGACTATGAGCTCATCTGACAGAATGGGTGCATTTTCCACACTTGGATAGAAAGGTTGTGTGACAGGCCTGCCTCTGCACTGGGGTTTGTGGATATTATTCTGTTTTCAACAGGAAGCCCAAATTCCCAGCAGCCACTCCACCTCTACCCACCCACACGAGGACTATTGAATGGCCTCCATTTAGCCAGTGGTATCTGATCCAGTGCTGGCCAGTATTGGGTGGCCTATGTGTGACCTCCGCACAGGTCCGGAGAGGGTTCAACCCCAGGCCCCTTCAGAATGGGACCTGGACCGTGATGAAAGGCCTGCATTATCTTTCCGAGAGGCAGGGGGTTATTTATGTCACTGGTGCCAGTCCTGCCTCCTAGAGGGTTGTTTGCCATGGTGGGGGGAGTGTTTGTGGAATTTTTGCGCTTACACTATTGATCCCCAAGGGGTAAATTCATCTCTGCAACCTCTGTTGGGACGTCAGAATGTAAGGTCAGCTGCACTGCATAGCTGCTCTCGTAGCTGGAAGGGATTCAATGTTTCGCTTAGCGCTAAGCCCCCTGAATGTCTGTGCCAGGTTCACAGTGGGTGAGGTGGTTATTGTGGATGTGTCCATCTCCATATCTGACAAAGAGTTCATTGTAAGTGTGTGTGTGGCACGTTCAGTGTGTGTTACAGGAGGCTGGCGGTGTCGGGCGGCGGATGAGAGGATTGTGAGGGATTGTACTGGATTGGCCTGATTGGATTTCCGTTGCAGGAGTCCTGTCACCTGGCCCAGCACGGTGCTCTGCAAGACAGCAGGATAGCAATCAGACAGCAGTCACACTGTGAATATACAGCAAAATCTGCATTTTACGCACTGCAGACACAAACACCTACTTGACATAAAATCAAGGTAAACTTTCCTTTAGTAAAGTCAAGTTTTAGTCGTATTTAATTTATGTAGTAAAATCACATATCACAAGTTTGCCTTAAGGGGCATCATCCTTGGATCCTCATTGATAAGAAGGTAAAAAAACCAAACAAACCCCAAATCAAGCAACTTTTAATTGCTGCCAGCAGAGAATACCTGAGTCAGACAACCTCCTCTCTACCATGGAAACCTGTGCAGTGGATGGATTACACAAAAACACATGTGGCAAAGCCCAATCACAGCACTCACGCAAATAGAACAAAGGAAACAAATACACAAGTGAGGGAGAGAGAGATGAGAGGAGAGGCTAAATCTCTTAAAAAGACAAAGAACCAGATCCAGAACATATGTAAAGAGTTACTGGCGGCCAGAGGAGACAGAGAGGTTCCAGGATGGTCAATGGTCCTGCACAGAGAAGCAGAACAGAGAAAGAGAGAGAAAGAGAGGGGCATATGGCTTGGATGCACATTTTCTTGTAGGAAAACAAGCGAAGGACAAAAGCTGGAGAGCTGTTGCTGTTTTCAGAAGGTTTTCAGCATTCGTGGCGGCAGGACAAACATGCACTGGAAGCACTAGGCTTTAATAGATTAATTGAGACTGAGAGGGACCTGTAGTAAGGTTAATGGTATCAGGTGCAAGGTCCAAAGTAATCAAAGATAAGTAACTACCTGGACGTTAAGGCAAAAAATGAGGTTTAAATGTGGATTTAGAGGCCTGAACAGAGCCAGACTGTCTGCAGCTGAGAATCTGCAGTCTGCTGACTTGTGTTAAACTCTGCGGACGGATGAGAAAACTGTATTTTGATAGTGGAGAGCCCATGGATTGAATAGAAGTTTTGAAAAAGATCGGACATGTTTAAAGGGGAATATTTACGTTATCAGAAGCACATAAAGGCATGATCTGACATAGATACACCATCTGATAAGTTGTAAACATCTTTCACCAAATCATTGATTCAGTTCGTTTAGAACTGTTAAAAATACTCTTTTTATTAGAACATCCACTTTAAAACAACACAATTGCGTGATTGTAATTTAGATGCTAAGTTTACAGGTTTAGTAACCTTCCCGTACAATCAAACTAAATAGCTGTGTTTTGAAACTTTAAATGACGATCACTGGTTACTGCGGTAGAAATCCATTTTTAACCAGGCTGTGATGCCAACAAGACACCTCAAATGAACAGAATGCACAGTTCTGGTGGGAGAGTGTCTTTATTGCCACTGTTTTGCATTTTTAACCACATTTGTTGCACAGATCCAAACGTTGTCTCACTGTAGACTACAGCTGCCAAGTAGAATAGCGATGCACCATCGATTCACCTCACACACAGACAAGTGCTGCTGTCTCGTACACAAGCTTTGCAAAGCTGTGTGGCAAGGGTGCTACTTTGTTAAATTCCATTCATCCCACGGACGGATTTTTGTGTAGCATGTGTGACATATAGACGTGTCGTTGTACATCCCTGTATAGACTGATTGACAGACTGATTACAACAGCAGAGCTGTGTCTCCCTCCAATGTTGCAGGGGAACTTGTGAGCTATGGAAAGTGGGGGCGGGGTTGCACAGAGAGTGTGTGAGAGCAGAGGTGCAAACTAGCATGGCTTCACGGAAGAAACGTGCTATGCAACGGAATATCAGACTATTTAAATATAAACGGTGTATCATCCCTATTTGAGATATGTGAAAGTAGCTTTGGCAAACTGCACAGCCCTGTCGTTTCCTGTCTCCTTTCCCCCTTTAGCTCTATAACCCACAGCTGAATAAAACAGCTCGTTCCATTGAATGTGTCAGCCCTGTTCTCTGGGGGTTGTTGAAAAGCACTCTGGGAAATATAGGAAATCACTAACTGAAGTCAAATGAGAAAAGGAAGGCTGAAAGAAAGTGGGCACAACAAAATAGTAATTATAACGATCACAGAATAACAATGCATTGTTCATCATATATTGACGATTTTTCAACACTGGGTTTTTGCGGGTAGATACTTCTTTTGAGTAGTTTTCCTAAAGCTCTTCTGTTTTGGCTGAGGTGGACTCAATTGAGGACATGAGGGTGATATTTTACAAAGGACTAGAATAACCATGAATGTTGTGATATCAAGCTAGCTAGAGCATGAGACTTCCGAGGAAACAACTTTGCTGCACCCTTCTCCCCCTCTTTTTTCTCTGGCTCGCATTTTGTTTTATATGTTGTTGCTCTCTCCTCGAAGGCCACTTTACACCAAAAATAGACGATGAGTCGAAACGGCTGCAGGAAAAGGTGCAGCAGTGTAAACTGGTCCACCACCGCTCGATTCAAGCCGGCTGACAGTGTTGCCTACACCTAAAATGCAAAATTTTGCATTGAAATTACAAATCAGTTTCTTCAGCATGCAGTTTTGTATACTACCAATGGCTTTGAGTTGGATATACCTTGTTAGGGCTTCATGATTTTGAAAAAATATCTAATTTGGATTATTCGGACTGATATTGCAGTTGCGATATTAAAGGGAACAATAATTGAAACATTATTCTAATTCATTGAAAAATATTAAGATGAACATGGTGTGTGTGCGTGTTTTTTTTGTTGTTTGTTTGTTTGTTCGTTTTGTTTCGGCAGGGATCTGTACCAAACAAAGATGTTTTCTTTAGTCTGTAGAATCTGATGTGTAGGCCAGGACAACTCTGCAGTTCCACAATTTTTGATTAAAATCTGTATTTTGACTCACATTTCTCCTTTAAAAAAAATTGGGCCTCCCTGCAGTTTGCTATATTGCAATTTCAGTTGATTGTGCAGCCAGACACCTCGTCATTAAATGAATAAATACTTGGATGTGGACAATCCAGGTGTGTCTTGTTCAGTAGATATGCACTTAAACAGGCAGAAACATCTGCAAGTTAATTGTACAAATAGAGGGATCACAGGAGTGTTAAGGAGTGGATTACATCCTGATCCTCCCAGTGATTTGACATTAATTCATACCTGCGCCATTTGCTTACCCTGATACAAAAGAGAGCCGCAGAGCTAAATCTGCAAGTTGTGAACAAACTGTCACATCAGCATTATTTTGACACATACGGCAGCTGCAGCGTGTCTGGAGAATAGATTTAAGGTTAAATTAACTTAATAGATTTGGCTTGAAACATTTCCAGGAGCTTCCCCTTTGGATAATTGTGGGAATATCTCCCACCGGACCTCTCAGCCATCCAATCTGTTGTTGCTTCTGAGTACTAAGGAGCTCTGAGTGCCAGGAATTTTCCATGCCCAATGTTTCACTTATTGATTGAGTTGCAAAATTAATTTATAATGGTAATGTTGCAGGCTTTGCATTATGGATATTGCAGTATTTTATGTGGCAGTATCATTGTGAATTTTCAGCCTTTGCACGGTCCAGATTGCAGGTGTTTGTAGGTTGTAGAGGCAGTTGAAAAAGCAAAGTGCATGTCTTGTGAAAAGTAAAAATAATACACTCAAAAAAAAAACAAAAAAAACAAATAGAACAAAACACAGACCTCATGAGCTGCCAGGCATTTTTACAGCAGAAAGTGACAAATCGATTTTCCAGTTCCACATCACTAAATAATTACAGAAGTGAAAAGGGCTGTGCATTCTTGTGTAAGCAGTAACCATAATGTTATGTAAACTGAGTTGTATGTTCGCTGGAAAGCTGTGTAAGTTTGCTCCTTGTCACATGTCCTCTCCCGGCCTCCTCCATCTTTCCTGTCACAGTGCAAAACAATTGCTTTACAAATCATTTCCAAGAGCCAGACTTCTTTCCGTGTTATATTGCTTTTGAGTGCAGTATTGGAAGTGTAGTACCCTCCCTATTACCGAGGTACAACTTAAACCATCCGTCTACGGGATGTAATATCTCCCAGCAATGAGCTAGTCACTGATACAGCGGAGGGTTAAGTGTTCTCCGCTGTCTCTGCAGCATCAGTCAGACATAATTTATCTATAGCTTGCTGGTTGCATGTGGGGAGGAGTGTGATTTTTACCACTACGAGCCTGAGCCTCTGGATTTTGTGAGTTTAAGGGGCAGGAGGATGGTGTGGTCTTTTATCATTTTGGGATTCAGAAAGTTCAGTCGCAGCCTCTCTTTGATGCTTCCTCAGGCTCCGTGAAGCCCAGAAAGGAGAAAAGAACCAAACACTCTTTAATACTTAATGTTCCCTCTTCCACTCCCTCCTCACTCTACCTTTGTCTTTGTCCCTATTCTAGCCCCCTTCTTGTCATTTCCTAATATCAGATTTCTTTTCTGCTGTAGTCGTAGAGGAAATCCTTTTGTTAAGAGATGTTGCAGCTTCACCATCCTGCTTGGCTTGTTCAGACTGTGAACACTATATGATGTCTTGTTCAAACCCCAAAACCTGCTTTTCTACATCAGCACGCAAGTCAGGTTTGTCAACATTTTATCAGGTATGAAACCTTTT
Source organism: Naso annulatus (assembly GCA_029783625.1). Lineage (NCBI taxonomy): Eukaryota > Metazoa > Chordata > Actinopteri > Acanthuriformes > Acanthuridae > Naso > Naso annulatus. Next base: position 17,073,985 of record JAPZDX010000010.1, on the reverse strand, counting down.
GAATCCACTCACTACCCCCTAGCTCCGATTACCTATTGTTTGATTTTTAGTGGTAAGCTACCAAACGAGTTAAACTAGTTCATTTTCATAACTTGTTACTAAAACCTGGAAAGGAAGTGAGTAGCTGAGGTTAAAAATGTCGATAGTTGTCCTGAATTTAACTGTCTTTTCGCTCGACCCTAATCAGCACTTTTCTATATGTGTCCCACCGCCCCTGCAAGCTTGCTCAGTCCCCCTCAGCTTTGTGAGAGTGGCAGCGTTGGCATTCACCTATGGCAAAGCCTATAGCAAATCGGCATGGGACCATTTGCATCTGACATGCCTGATATGTAGCCCCAGGGGTGTTGCATCACATCGTGTCACCTCCTCCCATTCCCTCACTTTTCACGTGGCTGTGGCACCACCCCCAACCACAACCCCTTTGCTTCTTATTGTCACTGCCGTCAACGCAGAGGGGACTTTAAACGGCCCACTTGGCAGACACGTTCCTCAGTTTTAGCTGTGGTCTGGGAGAGCAATAACAACATGCCAGTCAGACATAAGAGCCCCTAATAGGACTCAATGAGATGACACAGCAGTACAGGGCCTATTATGCTGCTGGAGTTGTGGGACAGACAGGGGAGAGCAGGGGAGGGAGAGTGCGAGAGCAAGTGACTGACCACATGCCAAAACATGATGAAATGTTCTTCAAGGAAACAGCAGGAAAGTGCGACAGCAGACTGGATAGACAGGATGGAGGCAGTTTGAAGCGGTGAGATGTATGTTGTCTGTCTGTCGGAGACCCAGAGCTAGTTTTGACGAGGATCTGGGAGGCAATTCATGTGACGCCAGCCACACTACCAGGTTTTCAAACGTGCATCTGTAAAATAGCTGTGTGACAAGCCGCTCCAGAAAGAGAAAACAGCCTCCACTAGCCTGTTTTTTTTACTTTTCTTTGATCTCGTGACAACAGCGAAGAATTGAAGTTGGCACATCAACTCAGTGAGGAGATTTAAACACTGGGTGAGTGCTGTGCCTCCTCACTTTGATTTGTGGAGTAATTGAAGGATTATTATAGATGAATCAAGTGTTATGGTTGTCCTCCAACTCTTGATGTTTTAACAAAAACCATAACAGTGCAACCACCTGAACCACTGTGCTGTCACATCAGAGGAGGAATGAGACGAGCCGTAACCCTGCATGGCACTCTCACTCATCATTATTCCACATGCACAGCAAAGAAAACCTATTATTGAGATAATATGGCACCCTATAGTCGATACAGAATAATGTGCCTTTTCTGCTTTGGGAGCTAATAACCTGTTCCCCAGTACCTGTCCCAGTGACTGGTGAAGTCTTTACAGTATATAGGGGGTCACGTCTGGCCAAGGTCAAGCTGTGAGGGCTTTATCTATAAATTTACCCTTCCGTTTGAAAGATGACCCATCCGCTCGGTTGAAATATCCAAACATCTTCCCCGCTGATTTTTTTTCTCTTTTGCGTTCATAGCAGCATCATCTGCCTCACCCGGTCATTACCGACCTAATTGAGGCACTCTTCAGCCATGTTTATCACCGTGGCAACGTTGCCTCTGCAGATAATCATTGTCTTGTGGATTAGCATAACAACAGAGGAGAGGCTTTGCTTTAATTCCACTAACACTGGACCAAGCTCCTTTGTGTCAGCTCGCCTGCCGGGCTTGTCTTAACTGGGATTAGAAGCATGAGCTGCTAGCACCTACCAGGCCCCCATCCGTCGTACTCGAGCGAACCCTCTTTACGCCCTTAGAAACAGAAAATCTCAATTTTTTTACCATTGCGTTATGAACTGTGCTGCAACGCTAAACTTAAGCATAAACTTGTGTTTACTCACTGAAAGCTGAAGCAGTTACAGTTATGCTACATTACAATTGAACAGGAAAGTCGGGATTTCCTGGTTCCTACTTGGAAATTTCAACTTGAACATCCCCCCGATCCCCATGATCGCCTCGCTTATAGTGTTGCAATATATTGTAAAATATCGTATCGTAGCCCCTGCATCTTGATACGGATCGTATCGCCAGATTCTTGCTAATGCGCAGCCCTACCCAAAACTCAAAGTTGGGAAAATCTCACCATCCCCCGACTCTGCAATCCAAGATCACTGAACCACACATCAACAGTAGAAAGAGATGAAATAATATACCGTCTGTCAGCCCTTCTGTCTTATCTGTAGCTATGCAAATCAGACATATACACAGTACTGTCCGATCTCTGTCTGTGAACTTGTTGCCACGTTGTTTGTATGCAGAAATACTGAATACGTTGTCATTAACTGGCACTGCTACCAATGGACAATATGGATAGACCTTGCAACTGGTACGATGGCTTCTTTATTTGCGTGGTTGTACTGGAATTAGGCCAACTCTTGTGTGACACCATTCCAAACTCTAAATTCCAGCTAAAATAAAGGCAAAAATGTTGGGCCGTGTGAACAAAGCAGCTTGTACTGCATGCTCTCTCAGTAGGACTGTACAGTACCTCAGGATTATATTGACATCATGCAGAGCTTACGTTGTCCGGTAATTGCCGGTCTTTAACCACAAAAATCTGTTAAAATCAAGCATGTACAAATCCAGCTCTCAAAACGTTCGGTGAATTTCTTCTAACAGGGTCTGAAATTAACACTCACCACACACCGAATGTGGGTAGGTTTTTTCGAGGGGGGTGTAAATTTGTGGGGCCAGACTTTTTTGCTGCAAAATATGAGGATGTCTGTCATCGCCTCTAGTGCACTGCAACCCCCACCCCCACCCCCAGATCCCAGCAACCCCACGACAGACAGAGAGAGCGCTGGTGAGAAGAGGGAGCGATGCCAAGTTAGAATGACAGAAACAACGTTATTCTTTGATTGTTTCGCAGCAGATTAAAAGCTTGTGCTTGAATACTGTGGAGACAAACATTCCTACTTTTGATTTACTTTTCCTCCGCTGCATTTTTCCTTCTAATTGGCAGATGCATTGTTGAGGAGCTGGTTTTGAACAATTCAACAATATTTTTTTAAAATGGCGCTATGCACGTCTGTAGATGCCACTTTTTATTCAGAAAATTTTCAGCAAAGAATATCACAGGCTAAATCTACGTGCCATGATAATGTAATTCTTAATCCAGGTTGCAACATTTAAAAAAAAAAAATCTTAATAAATATTTGATTGAAATTTCTCAGATTTGTTCTTGAAAATTGAAATCTTGCAGGACATGTTGAGCAGTAACACATTTTTCTTAGGGAAACCCTGACATCATGATGAGGTCTTCTGTCTAAAATATTGAGATTTATAATTTTGCACTTTACTGTTTTGAGCATTTTCGATGATTTTGATTTCTATATTTGACGGCTGTATGTTCTTCAACTGTGAATGAAAAAACTTTGCCTTAAATTTTGATCGCGGTTTGATGTGGCTTTTACTTAAAACTTAATACTGAGATATATATTACGCATCATCATTCAGCCTGAAAAAGCTGAGGTCTGAGTTTTGGTCAGTATCACCCAGTCCTACCAGAAAGTATCTTTGTTCCTGAATGCGTGCATGACCCTGCAGCACTTCTGAAGTAACTGCGTGTGAAAGAACAGGCTTCAGTGCTTCAACCAAACTAAATAAAACTGTCATCCCTAACATGTCTGGGGGCAAAAGCATTCATACCTGTCATAGTAAGGGATGTGACGCAATGAATGTTTCAAATGGAGGTTGCTGTGCACACTTTCAAACAGTTTTTCTTTCGAGGCATTTATGGTGTCGCACCAGTGCCTGAACGGCACAAAAAAGTGACAGGACTAGTTGTGCGAAGATTAAAAGAGGAAGGCCAAATCCTCCTGACATCTCCCGGCCAATTGCTGCTACAAGTGAGCGTGTTTTTCGGATTGTTTGGAAAATTTTAAAAATTGCCGGATACAGCCGCTGTAAATCAGGCTTTGGAATGGTATGAAAGGTACGAGGGACGGAATTTCGTTGCTGTTCACTGAGTGTACGTGCATTTTTTTTTTCAGGCACGCCAACACTTCACTCTTTGATTCAATTATAAACTACGAGACAACCAACTGTAACCCAGAAAACTTGAAAAATGCCCCAGATTATTGAATAAAATGTGACAGGTTAGACTGGCACGCAGAACTGCTTGGCCGTTTTCTTATGAGAGACGAGTCACAGTTGGTAGCAAGTGGGTTTGGTTGGCGGCGAGTGCTGGGAGGCGTGTAGCAGGAGCCTGCCATGCTGTCCTGTTCTGATATATCTGTGCAGAGTAGTATGGGCTCCGTGGGAGTCAGGTGTACCCACTTGTCTGTTCCTGCTAGCTGAAGAGCATAGAGGCAGAGAAGTGAAAAGGAGAGAGGAAGAGGGTTGGAACGGGGGCAGCTGCTGACCCCGTAAACACAGGGGAGTAATGGGAATAATAAAGGGGGTCTTGGAAGCGCTTTACTAATATGTGTGGTAATTTAAAGACGCTCTGTAAAGAAAAGTCAGCGATGTATGGGTGGGCGCTGTGTGTGTAAGGGAGAGAGAAAGAAAGACCCACACATCAACAATCTCCATGGAGGATTCCTGTGGTAAAGCGTTCGCAGCTTCTGAAGCAAACAAGTGGTGAGGCGTGCAAAAGGAATTTCAGGCCTTTTCAAAAAGATGACCACACCATTGCGAGGGAGCTCCTTTGAAAAATTATGGAGTCTATATGCTTCTGCCACAGACAGACTGGCACACATACGCGTACACAGACTCCTTTGTTTCATAGCTGATTTAGCTTCCTGAACTGCGGTTTCACGTTTTATGTTGTGGCTGACACTATCTATGCTCGCACTCCTTTGCCAAGCTTCTTTCAGAGCTAATATGCTGTTTTTAAGGTTAGCAGCCCACCAGCCAGCAGTGTTTAATTCAGTTGAACTTACAGTGTCAGTGCTTGGCAAGGCCACGGCGACATCACATAGCCAGTAGCTCTGGATAACATTTCTTTTTTTTTTTAAATCCCAGCGACTGCTGTGGACACTTGTGATCATTCCTTGACTCATGTTTGAATCCAATGTGAACAAAACAATAATTTGGAATTCAAATAGCTAACGACACTGTGGGCTACTTGTATTTGCCTCCAGTGTGGTGCTGTTTACAAGCGGGCAAGTGGTGGTGGTGGTGGGGGGCGGAGGGAGGGCGGGTGGTGTGAGGCAGGCTGCTGGAGCAGGTGACATCTGTGACCCAGCACAACAGCGGTGGATGCCGGACACATGCTCCTTCCTCAAAGGCTACTGGCACCCTTTCTGCCTCATTGGGCTCATGCCCACATGCACGGCCTGGAACACACACACACACACACACACATTTGAAATACTTCATTTGAATAAATCCCCTGCACATAAGGTTATCTTGAGGCTAGCGTGATTCAACATACCTTTAGGATATAAAAGCTACTGAAATTAAGTCCCTTACATAGTCTTTTTGTCTGTTATAGCGACTAGAGAGACCTTTTCTCTCTCTCTCTCTCTCATCGCTGACTGTTGACCTACACTCTACAA
>JAPZDX010000010.1:17023057-17035187 GCA_029783625.1 Naso annulatus | reverse complement strand
AGTAACCGAGAATAAAATATGAACCCCCAAAAATGAGCATAATATGGCCTCTTTAAGCTGGATGCTGATACAAACCTGATCCCCCAAAATTGTGACACTGTTTAAAACTTGAATAAAACAGAACAGAGATAATTTGCTAATTCTTTTTGAGACGTACTAAATTAAATTCATTATAAAGACAATGAATTTAATGTTTTACCTTATCAACTTCATTAATTTAAAAAAACAAACAAACAAAAAAACCCCACTACCTATGAATTTGATGCTAGCAGCAAATTTCAAACAGCTTGTGACAGGGCAGCAAAAGACTGGAGCGCTACAAAAACATCTATAGAGGTAAACAAGTCCATGGTATCGTGACTGGGCATGAAATAGGCATTCTCCAAAGGCTCAGTTGTTTACAAGCAAGGAACAATTGTAAGAAGGCTGTTACTACACGGGCTTAGGAACACTTTGTAAAACCGTTAACACAATTTCATATTTACATTGTACACAGCATCTCAACTTAATTCGAATCAAGCATGTAGAACTGAAATGCCTGACAGTATCAAGACCTTTTTTTTTTTTGTCTTAAAATACTTGTGTTATTTGAACACTTGTATCCTGTTAAAATGGTTTACATGATAGGTCATATTCTTATTTCAGAAGCATAAAAAGCCCTTACCTGGCTTTGAGAAACCAGAACAACCTACTTTGATTGAAATCAGTAAACAGCATGAAAACACTCCACCCAGGTTTTTGATCATTGTCTGCTACGTGTGTGCTCAACTTGAGTTATGTATAAAGAGAGAGTTACTTACACAAAGAATGATGATAAACAATTTAATAATAAAAGTCTGACACAACACTGTTAATGCTGACGATAAATATTGGTGTCCTTGATTTCCATTACCTGGGGGGAAAAAAAAAAACAGAGAAACCAGATGGTGCTAAATGCAACTGAGTCCAAGCAGCCGCAAATCAAAGTGGATTCGTCATCAGCCGCTGAGGTGACTCAGTCAGCACAGGAATAAAAGAGTGTGGTCTCGATGTGGAGGACTGAAAAGACATACAGAACCTGCATCTTCACGATCAGAAACCCAGGCTCTGTTGAAATCAGGCACACAAGATAAAAGCTGGCAGATTTCTCCTTCAAATGTAAACACCATATCCCGAATAAGATCAAAAAGTAAGATTAGACCAAAAAAAAAAAAAAAATCTGGATATTTTTGTTTGAATAAACATTCTTTGTTGAAAGAGAAGCAGCAGGGTGTTTCAGAAACAAACCTCACCAGCAGTAACAGCTGAGTCATCACCGTCCTTTTCCATTCTAATCCACAGCTAAACATATCCTTATCCTCACGTCTCTGAACATCTGCAAAGTAGAAAAGTTTTACAGTTTTGATCTGTGTTTGCGGATCAGTGTCTTTCAGTGTTGCATCAGATTTCAAGTCCTTTGGTAAATCAGTGTCCAGACTGTTGTCGTTAATGGGTTTGAGATTTTGCACCCAGTTGACAAAACAAATAAAATGCTCCCCTTTTTGCTTAGCTAGTCAGTTTTCTTGACTTATTTGAAGCCAAAAAAAACAACAACTGGTGCAATGCATCATTCCAGTAAGTTTCTGCAAAGTCCAGCGATTAAACATGGCCTCAAACTCTGTGTTTCCAATCAGAGTAATTTTTCCAAATGCTGGAATGTGGGATTGAGATGATTTTTTTTTTGTCTGTTTTTTGTGAAAATGTAATCAACATCTGATTAAATCAGCATCTTGTGCTGCGCACAGTTAAACAAATGTTGCTTCAGAGTTTCATCAAAGCTGATCAGTGATGTCGGAGATGCTGTGTGTGACAGACGGATGGACTGTCACACACCTCGCCGGATTTCACTGTGTTATTTTGGCAGACAATAGCACATTGTACGAGCCCATTAACCACACAGCATCGTTCACACATTCAAGCTACGTGTAACAGAGAGGCAGATGGTTCTGCTCTTATCTCCGCATGCTGACAGTCTTTCTCTTTACACGTAAACACTTAGTCCGTACATGCGTGTGAACAGTTGTGAGGTTGCATGCGTGTGCAAGGAGTAGTGTGCAGGAGTGTGTCCTAGTGTGCGCCATAGTAACTGGGAACCCGAGCTTCAGATGTTGCCATTGCTACTCCTCTGTGATATTGCGATTCACTTTGATGCGGGGCCCTCATCAGTGCACACAAACATAAAAAACACACACGGGCACGACGCTTCAGACAGCTGGTCCCTGATTAAATCCCTTGCTTTTGTAATTATTCAGAATTGGCTCAAAAACAAAGGTGGAATTCATGGCATAAAAAACAAGTGCAGCTTTCAGCCGACCAGTGTCCAGATGGGTCCCCGACACACTGCACGCTTGTTGCTTGTTATTGAGTTCGGTTGTTGATCTGGGACTGAGGCCTCCACAGTTGTTTACTGGGTAAGCGCTACAGTGCTTTCTCAAGTCCTGGTAAGCTTCGGCTAAGTATCCTGCGCAGCAAGCCAAAAGCAGGCAACTGGCTTGCCGAGGTTAAGCTTTATGAGCTATCGTCGGAAACAGGGAGTTGGTTTGTACTCTGTTCAATCCTGTGTCTTTCTGCATTTGTATGTGTGCGTGTGTGCAGTGGTCAAATACAGCCAAGGAGAGCACTCCACCTCCGCCTCATCCTGTAGTGTCTCTTATCCTTACATTAGAGCCCTAATAGAGGTAACGAGACTGTTAGCGAGCTGCCCATCATTCCAGCCACAGCCCCTCCTTTCTCCGTCCATCACCACCTCCTGTTCCGTTTCACTCCCTCTTCGCCTTCCTCCTTCACTGCCTCATCCCGCTGTTAAACTGCTGACAGAGGCATGGCACAGAGCCACACTTTGACCAGGCAGGTTGTCACAGACTGACGCACCACGTAACAGCTCACTAGCTCACTGACCGACTAGCTTAACTACACACGCCGAACTCAAATCAGCATCCAATGCGTTCTGCAGATTTGGACATGAGAACATGAATCTTTGGATGTTGCGTGAAAAACAACAAAAAAGGCATCCCGATCCAACAGAAAGGTTTCATCCAAAGCATCTAACCTTCGTATTGGTGCATTCGTTTTTGATGAGTGGCCTCAGAGAGATTTGAACCCATAAAACTGACATTATTGCACCTCAGTGTTGAGTTGTTGCGCAGCACAAACCCACTGCATTGCGATTGATTTATAGTTCCGAGTAGGAATTAACTTGGTTAGTGCCATCCCACCACAGCAGCACTAGATGGATGCATAAGTGCATTACTGGGCAGCATTGTGCATTCATTAGAGACCTGGAGGAGTGTTGTTTACGTTGTTCATTCCCTATATGAAAGAGAATGGTAGTGCCGCTGAAGCAGTTTGCATGGGATTTTGATTTTCTCCATCACAAATAGCAATTCTGTGTGGCATCACTGAGAATATCGAGATGGTTATTTCAGCCTCCGCAATGGGTTCTCTACCCGTTGTTGGTCGTGTTTTGTCTATTTTTTTAACCCTCCATTATTTTTTACAATAAAATAGTCACGTGAAATTAATTAGTCTATCAATCATCTGTTAGATTCAAATTAGTGTCACCTGGCTGGCCGACAGATTCAGTCCGGCGATTCCGTCATTCGTGCCATTCCTGAGCGACAGGCGGCGTGCCAGGCCTCCAATCACCCAGCAGCATTAATGAGAGGTGAGCATGAGGTTGAGTGGCTCAGCCTGTCTGACTCCGCCCTCTCTGCAGCTGTCAGTCACCTCGGGCACGGAGCCACGGCACCTCGCGAAGACAGTGACATGGGCCAGCCTGATGGTGTGACATTGGAGGGAGCGAGGGCCGAGAGTGACAGCTGGGCTGAGCGATGAGGACCTGATCGATCCCCTAGGCATGCCAGTGGAGGGAGAGAGTGGGAGGGTATTGCAGAAGGAGGCAAAGAGGAGGGGAGCATGATGGATGGCATGAAGATTGTGCTAAGTAAAGAGCAGCAAGGAGGAAATGAAAAATCAGGACTGGGGGGATAAAAAAGGTGCTAAGACGACGGTCATTGCATTAAAATTATATCCACACGTGGTACTGTTTGCATGAATCTGCCTCATTTTGGTCAAATAAAGTAAAAATTTAAAAACCAGAGGTGAAGGTTGTTGTGGCGGGGCTTCTGTCCACCCCTGTATAAAATACAGTGAGAGGACTCATTTATCCTGCAATGGTTCTCACCCGGTGCGACCCCAGCAAACAGATGCTGCTGCTGCTCCCAGACCTAAACTCGCATCGACCCATCCGTCGCTCACGCCGGGCGGGGAAAAGGTCTACCACCACACACACTGGCCTCATTGTGGGACCTGTCTGTGGTCAAGACATCTCTGTCAAGTAGGGCGCAGAGCGGAGCGGGCTCGCTCTGAATGTTCTGGGGCGTTGGAGCATGCGAAGCAAGAATGCGCCGTTCAGAATCAATTTACGTGGAATTATTCTGTTTGAGTCAGAGGACACTGTGTGGATAGAGCAAGGAAGGAGACACAGAGACAAGATCAACTGATGTTACACAGTGCTAAATAATTTACAGCAGATACACACATTGTAGTACATAGATAGAGTGTAGTAGAGTCAGAGAATGTATATGTGGATAGAGTTGTTCCTATCATTATATCCCCGAACAAGTTTTTCAAACAGATTCTGAGCAGTGGCTGCAGGTTTCCATGGTAATGGTATTTTCCATCCATTAGTAGTGTTTACATGCCACATACTTGCACATTCCTGTGGTTTATTAGCTTGACTTATAGAGTCAAGTGGTTTGATGTAGCACACAGCGAGCTCCCAGGCAAGGCTGGAACACGTCAGTACAGTCTCTAACGCATTACATCGTAGTGATGCACGGCACACGTGATGTACATGTACAGTACATACACATGCATCGTTCGGTGAACGGTGAATCAAAGTTGCCATTTCAATGTAAAGGCAAATTGCCTTCATGTAGCCCGCTTTCATCTCCACCTCCCCGAACACTTTCCATCTCCATCCATATGTATGGATTCCCAGGTCAGCACATAAGTTTTCTTTTGAAGTGGACCGCAGTTTATTAAAGCCCACTGTGGAAAATATGTATGCGCCGCAGTGCAAACCCAGGTCCCCACCGTTCAAACTGCTCTGATCACCCCGTGAACTTCATGGTTACCTGATGCAGGAGCAGGAGCTGATGGAGCGACAGCTGGGGCAGGATTTCAGAGGAAACTGGGATAGATGTTGAACCTCACCTGCCTTCCGACTCGGTGCTCAGTGCCAGTGGGGCTCATCGCTCCCTGCCTTTCATAGCTTGTCTTTCACTCCGGAGTCCCCCCCACCCCCAGAGTTTTTCCTCATCTGTTACCTCTCCTGTATCGTTTGATTAAGACACTGTTGAATCCAGCTGCCGTGCCTAGTCTCGCTTCAGGTCCTCTAGAGATATCATCAGGGATCATTTGTGTATTTGTGTACAATGTTTGCCTCCTTCCTGCGTGTGTGCGTCTGTGGGTTTTGATACTGCTGAGTGTTTGGATGTATTTTGTGTCTACATATCTTGGTTAAGGGATGCTTGTGCTTTGCCTGCACCAGCAGTGGGTCTCAGCAGTTTATATCTCTTTTGAGCTTGCTAGTTAACAGCTGTAGCATGTCTCTGCCTATTAGGCTGTGCTAGTCTGGCCTATTTCTTGTGCCTTGTACAAGGTGATATCGTGTTGCCGTTGTAGCAGCACTTAAAGCCCCCGGGAGTTGATGTCATATAGAAATTAGTCCTACTTCCCATACAATGTTGTAACCAGCTAGTTAGGGTGTGACCTTGGGAAATCCTGGTAGATATTGTTTGAGCAGACTTCTCCATGAGAATAACTAGTCAAGTAAGCACCTTGAAAGGAAATGCACCTGGGTCTGGTTTCAAAATATCCGTGTCAGACAACCGAAAAGGGACAAACCACAGGTTTCACATTGTAAAGGAAGTGTGAATTACATATATAGAGATGCTGGTGATGCCACAAGGCCATAGAAAGGTTTATCCTTGTCCATCACATGGTTACATAATGCAGGAGTTAACATATCCTGCCTTTTCTCCCTCAGTTATTTCCATTGCTTTGAAGCACAATGCTCAGTTACTGCTCAGTGAAGTGGGAGGCCAGGGCGTCTCAGGGGCCAAGGTTTGAACAGTGAGGGGGGAGATGTGCAGCATGAGGGGCTGTTGCAACTTAAAAAGTCTCATCTTTATGCCTGCCAGCGACTGATGTTCCTCACTCAGCGAGCAAATTGAGTTTGCATGATGACTCATTAACATGGCCTTTGCCGCACTTCACCAATGCCCCTGTGCATTCGAACATATTCCATTTTTAATAGTTTTATGTAGGGGAATTGATTTGGTGTAATGTCTACGGCAGTTCTTTTTTCTCCTTGGCTGATTTGAACTCCGTGTTCTGAGCATGTGGAAGTGCTCATTTGAGTTTTCATTACATGCATGTAGTAGCAGTTATTCATAGATCACAGAGCTGTGACTGCACTTATTCATATCTTTGAATTTATCAGCACTGAAAACGTAATTTTTTAACCAAGATCAGCACTGTATATTCTCTCGAAAATATGTATTACATTAATGCCGAATACTTTTAATGAACTGAACGGCCGGCCAAACAGCATTTCAACTATACTGAGCAATGAGGTTTTGCAAGATTGTCAGCCGTAAATTTCTCGAGCCTTTTAAGTTTCGATGCTTTTGAGCACAGATCTCAGTCATATGCGCTCACGTTTTATGAAGAAAAGCTACAGAAAGTATAAAGCTGCGGTGTGCCGGTGTGAGGAATGAGCAGTGGTTTGCAAGCTTTATCCATGTTTCGTTTGAGAATGAATGTTTTTAGTCCTACTTTACACATATGAGAAAGAAAAGGCCCCCATGATCCCTGCAGCACCAATCAGCATACGGTGATAATGAGAGGGAATTTCCAAAGCGGATGCAGATATTTGGTCACAGTAACATTACAAGTACAGTAACAAATTATGTTAAATCTATTTATTACACTTGAATTACTTTGATGTAATATTTTTGTATGGGTGAGTTAGCATTAAAGGATTGTGTTTTTACTTCAGTGTTTTCCTTCAGTGAATTAAAAAAAAGAATGTGTAAAATATGACTGGAATTTTGTGAAAAACATTATTAAAAAAAATGATACAATATTATCAACAGAATTAGAAGAAGAACCAGTTCTGACATTATATCAAAGATGTCTGCATATTGTGTTGCCCCAGCCCGTCCTGTCTCTAGCTAAATTGTCTTGTTAACTCAACTAAAAACACACTTTATTAAAACTCCACACACACACACACACACACACCAAAAAACCCTGCCTCGGTCAGTTTCGAAGGCTGGTGTGTCTGTTGTTGCTTGGAGGCTGTTAACTCAGTCCCATCGACCACGGTGTAAACACCAAAACTCACCTGATGCGCCGAACTCCCATTCCAGGCAGACTGATTAGCTAATTGGGCCACTGGCTGCAGGGATAACTGAGCTAACAAGCTAAAGGAGGCTACTAGCAACAGCCAAAGACACGGCAAAGAGTGTAGGTAGATCTGGTTGCAGTAACTCTGGTGATACGCTGCCCCGCATTTTACACATTGGCCCTTGAAATGTGTATCCACGATAGACTTAAATGTTGGTCCATTACATTACAACAGTCATGCATCCTTTGAGCCAGTCAAGAGAGAATAGTCCCCTTTATTAAATTAAAGTCACAAAGAAACTCCAAACTGCCACTTGTCCCCATTAATTTGTACTAAGTACACACACTAGTCATTAGAGATAATGTTTGGATGTGTTGTCCAGAAGGAGATGGGCTGGACCTGACAAACATGGAAAGTGATCCAGTGCTTTGAGTTCCTTTTGGGCTTAAAATAAATAAACCAGGACAGCACTCCGGGAGGCTCCACCGTGGTGTCTCTGCAAATGAAATAGATTTTTTTACTGGTGAACGCAATAATATGCCAGCCGCCACAGCTCAGCTTTCACTGTAACTTTTAAGTCTAGAAACATCCAAGTGAGAATCAAGTCACCCCATTAAGATACATTGTGTAACGAATAAGTGGCGGATGTTGCGATGATAAACTTTCTCGCCACTTCTCCAAACTCTTGCACCTCGTTAAGGACTATTAAAACTAAGTGTTGTCGACAGTTTCACTCAGAGACCGACTTTTCTTGATGGTGTGAGAGGAATTTCGCAATACTTGCAGAACAGCCAGCGTGTTTTTCCATACTGAAAAATAATGAGCAAGAATTAATCACAGCCAAGTGAGTGGTGTGTGATTCCAATCCAGTGTGGCGGCGGTGGTTGTTTAAGTATAAGTGAAGGAGAAAAATGTCAGTTATCTGCTGTTCAGCCTATTTAAAATGCTATCTGACTCAAGCTAATTCATTCATGTTGCTGCCAGACCAAAATGAGTGAAAATCAGTCTGAAATCTGTCCTCTTGGCATGTTTGCACTGCATTGGAAAGATCATGTGTAGTGTTGATGATGTAATGTTGCAATCATGCTTTTGTTTTTTGTTTAAAGGGAGGCAAATATCTTACATCAAGATAGAGCAAAACAGGCATCTGCTATTTTAATGATTGTTTCATCATTTGGGGAAATTTAGGAAGTATAACAACGGCTGCTGAAATGTAGGAAATTTCTGTTTGTATCATTGTAAATCTAATATTCTTTTATTATTTGGTATACACTCGCAACATGAAGATTTCATCTTGGGCTTTGAATCATGGGATGGGCATGATCTGTCATAATGTTTTTAAGGAATTAAGTAATCACAAAAATAATCAGTTGCTGCTTTATACAAGGTGCGACCAAAGACTTCCTGCACTGTTCCTGTTGCACATAAGTTGAACACTGCACAAAAATGTACATGTAGTAGGCGTTTGGTGAAATGTAAAAAGCAGCAAAGAGATAGTGATAAAATGGTCAACGTCTTGAAATTAAAAGTTTGACATCTGGGAAACGCTTCTCATCAACCCTGACTCTTTGACCACCAAGCATCACTGATGTAAACTACAGAGCCCTCCTGCCGGAGTTCTGCGGTCTGTCGGCTTTGAACACAGTCCATCATCAAATCCAACAACCTCATCCCAGATGTTGAGATGGAGACAGGCCTCGGCAAAGACGCGGACACACCAGCCTCTGATTTGTCTCTGAGTCCCGTTTCCTCCAATTTATGTTCCTACAACCAGACTTTAGCCAGGAGCAGTCTCGAGTCCAAGTTGGACTAATGGCTCTTATTCCAGCTCTCTTCCCTCCCTTTGCTGTGGCATTCCGGCTCATCTGGCTGGGTAGTCAGAAAGTGCCACGGGCAATCAACGTCACAAAAATCTCCCTTTTGCAGTGCTGACAAATGCATTTCTCTTATGGGTTATACGTGTTTTAGCAATAAAGCAGAAGAGATAACAGATTAAAAAATATACATAAAACAGTAATCATCAGCTTCTTGCCAAGTTTGGATTCCTGCAACTTCCTTCTGTTGCCCAAAATGAAGTTTGGTGTCTGGGTCTTGACCGTAGACCAAAGTTTCAGTTCCAAGGGGAAATGTGAAATGCACATGTTACAAAACTAAGTGTAATTCAGTTGCTAATGATTAAAACAGGTAACTTGTAATACTTCCTTACCAAAGTTATTCTTGAACCAGCTACATGCACATCACTGTGCAGCGCTCCGTCCTTGTCTATCAGAGTTGGTCTCAGAGTGCATTTTCACTGAATTGTCTTTCACATAATTTTTGTTTGTTTGTTTGTTTTACTTGGATGGTTTTCTAAAACTCTAAGTATTTCTGCATAGTAGGACATTTTTTGCTCCCTCCTGCTCTCAATGTGCACATGCTCCCATGCTCACCCATCACATCTTCTCCTTGTGTCTTATTTTTGCAGGATACCAGAGGGTCAGGCAGAAGCCGGGTCCCTGGCTGCGGGGAGGCTGCGCTCCCTGGAGGACCAGTTAACCAGAGCAAAGCAGAAGATCCACAGCTTCCAGAAACTCACTGGAGATGGTAAGGAAGGGAAGGATTTGCCACAGAGCTTCGAAATATGAAAGGACAGATTTTGAAAGTGTTGAGGTGGACTACGTATGGTATAAAACAAAGTCAAAGTTGTGAGCTTTTAGCCTTAAGTAAAAATCTTAGTTTAGCCCAGCGTTGAACCTGCTCTAGCTCACAGCCATGATGGCTGATCCCTGCCTCTGGATGGACAGAGGTCGTGTGTGCGTTTCCCATTCTAAGCAGTGGTCAGAGGGACAGGAGAGGCTGTCAGGTGAACAGGGAAATGTGTGAATGAAGTGGAAGTTGTGTGAATGCCCGAATGGCACAATGGAAGAGAGGGTGGAGAGAAAGGAGGCAGACAGAGAGAAAATAAAGGAGGACATGTGAGCGTGGAGGGCAGCACGGGGTCAGCCTTTGCATCTTGCCGCAAGGGAAGAAAAAGCTAAAAATACCCTCCAGCTTTTTTCCACCAAGGGAGGGAGTAAGAAGGGAAGAGCGATAGGAGGGTAAAAAAAAAGGAGCTTTTCCCTCCTCGCCACCACCTCCCTCTCTGCTTGAGGCTGTCCTTCCCTTTTCTCGATTTTTTTTTTTTTTTGTTGTTGTTTCTCTCCTCAGAAACCAGAGCAGGCAGCTGTGTTATCCATGTGGGTTACTCCACATTGTTTGGCTCGGGTGGGGTATAGAGTTTCATCCTGTTGTTAGAACTGTGTGAGAAAAAACATGAGAGCCATGAGGCACAAAACAGTGATCAAGTGCTCCTTAATGAGGTCAAAGCAACACCCAGGGACAAAGTATAAAAGAGGAAAGTTTTAATGGATATATTCCGAAACCTTGCTTTGTGCCATTAGCCCATTTAGGCTCACATAGCTCAATTCGCAAACATTCCTAAAGACCTCTTGGCATCTTTTCCTAACATGTTGCTGCTGCATTCCCATGGAGTTGCTTTGAAGTTTACGTCACAGATTCATTGTTTTAGATCATAGCTGTGCCTCAAATGCCATGCCAGCTGTGTCTTTGTTATTTTCTACTATGAGCTGCTCTCTTTTACCCCCCCCTGCAGGTCCTGGGCCCACTCAGGAGGAGCTACGGAGGAGGGTGGAAAATGGCGTTAAGGAGTTCTGGTATTTTGTTCGCAGTGAAGTGAAGAAGCTTGCCAACGTCGAGCCCAGCGAGAGGCAGAAGTACGCCGACACGCTCCTGCAGGACCTGGGACACCAGGAGAGGTGGGCATTTGATTTGTCGAACACTTGGGTTATAGTCACAAGTGGAACTGTCAAAAATGGTTTCGAAGCTGCCACTGAACTCAATCAAAAAACAGACTGCTGTTATTACGGTCACCTTTAGAAAGCAGGTTGAAGCAAACCTGGTTGTGTTAAGTTTGGGTTTCTCCTTATGTCTGCCAGCATTTCCTCTGCCAGTCCAAAATTATGCACGACTGATATGGGATATTTTGAGGCCGTTGCCAATGTTGATTTTAGAGGGAAAAAATTCAGCGATTACCGATAAGGCAGCCAGTGTTGAATTTTTCAGCTGAAATGCAAATAGACCTTTTCCGTGTGGATTGTGAAACACTTTTGCACCGAAAAACATCATCAAACATCACCAACATACTGTATCATCATCATCACCACATCCCAGCAAGTATTAGGGCACTCTTTCCCTATGGATGTATGTTCCTATTAATAAATATAAAGACCTCCGGTATAGAGGTCTGAGCCCCTGAATTGTTTTATCTCTGTAATGCTGTGAGTGTAAAGTGTTGTTAGTGATTCTCACTGTCATAGACCATTAATGTCCATATCCGTTAGCCAAGCTGATATTACTGAGCAATCAGTTGGCACTGCTGATATATATTGAACCTCAATGCTTTTGCTAGTGTTCCCCTAAATGTATTTGTAGCACAGATTATCGAACTGTTAATTACCAAAGTCAGCGTTTAATGCTCGGTTAATTGGTTTGATTTGATAACAAGATCAGTAATCTTGTTAGTCCCTAATTAAAATCATGTGCCAGTTTCATTTTAGCTGGTTTTTTTTTTTTTTTTTTGGCAATGTTCTTGCTTGTGTTAAGACCAAATGTAATATTTTAAATTTTTGGCTTTCGATGAGCCACTAAATGATGGTG
>JAPZDX010000010.1:17004123-17014340 GCA_029783625.1 Naso annulatus | reverse complement strand
AGGGAGAAACACATCGAAAGTAGTTACATAGAAATTTATGCAAAACCGAAAAATACCGCAATTTCAAAATGCGTATTGAACCGTGGATGGCGTACCGTACAGTTCAATAAAATATTGAGAACTGTTGCAACCCTACTACAAATGTTATAAAAAGAGTTTGTCCCCATCAGTGTCTCTGTTCAGCTTGTTATTTAAAAAGTTAAAGATTTAAAAATGTGTCTGTTTCTGCAGGTCCATCATGACAGACTTGTACTACCTCAGCCAGGCGGACGGAGTGGGCGAGTGGAGAGTGAAGGAAGCTAAAGACCTGTCGGATCTGGTCCAGAACAGAATCACCTACCTACAGGTATCTACAGACACACCTGCTGCTTAGCCAGCTGGCCTTGGTACTGTTACGCATACTGTGCACAGTTACACACACACCTACATGCAGACACAAAGACATAGTAAGCATTTATGCAAATGTTTCCATCACACATACAAAAGCGCATATGCATTTTTTAGGATATCTTTCACACTTGCTTGTCTCATTTGCACATCCATAACTGTCAGTAGCAGTTTTCGCGAGGAGCAGGTGAGGGGTGTGATAGCAGACTGTTTCAGCAGTCAGATTTGACAAGCCAGAGTCTTGCTGCTTGTCAGCAGCTTGGCGACACACATGCGTGCGCCAAAACACATGCAGACTTGCAAAATGACAGATCCGCTGACGCGCATATGCAGGAATGCAGAAATGCGAAATCGTCAACGCAGGACAAAGACAGACACAAGTGCACGTATTGAGTCGGGCTTAGATAGATGCACATATGCTTACAGGCCCAAACACACACACACACACACAACCTGAGACCCATGACGCATCCATTCACCCCCAGCTGCCCGGCTGCCCTTCCCCAGCTCTGGTGCTGCCGGGTCCTCTGGTGGGGTGGTGCACCCCAGCACCGGGCTCTGCAGCATTAATGAGCCGGTGTGTTTGATGAAGAGGACCCAGTCAGTCTGGCTGGGCGGAGACAGCACCAATAACAGCTGCTGTCACCACCACTGAGGGATCACACTGCTCCACCAGCTGCCATCACTAATTCATCACACACATACACACGGAGTCGTGCACAGATGGATTCATCGACACCTACGCGAGCGATTGGCGCACACGGGCGTACGCACGCTCGCTCAGACACAAGATTGATGGAGCTGGATGTCCTGCGTGCGCGTGTGTGTGTGTGTGTGTGTGTGTGAGTGAGAGTCTGGCTATCTCTTTCACAGGCACACACTTACATGTCTGTGTCTGCACACACAGACAGACTTCTCCCTCCTAGCCTGCTGTCTCTGCCATCCGCACCAGCATCTCCCTGTATTCCTGGTTTAACTAACTCCATCTCTGCGTCTCCTCCATCTGTCCACTCGCAGCACTCAGTGATCATGACTGGCTCCTTCAGATGGATTTCAGTTGGACATGCTTTTCATCTATTTGTGCACCATGAGCCCTCATGAAGTGGTATTGCTTGGCACTGAGCAAGCTGATGTTTTTGATGTTTTTGACGTTTTTTACGCCGCATCTGCAGAGATTTCTGTCAATGGGTGTGTTCAGTACTTTAAGGAATTAACCCTGAAAGCAGCTATCAGTGCTTTTACATTTACAAAGCAAATAATTCCGTGTACATGGAAGACTTTGCTCATTGTCACGGACCAATAGAGAGCTATTCCCTGACTCTGCAGTTCCCCTCAGCTGTGTGAAGCTTTTATAGCTTCTTTCAGTTCGTTGGCTTGCTTTCGGGCCACAACTTTTGTGTTTTGGTTCATCGGTCTTATTTTTATGCACAGCTGGCAGCTGTTGTTGGTTACAAAAAAAAGCTTAAAAACAGCTGTACGCCACCTGCAGAACACCAAACAGCAGACAAGGTAGCGACTTCAGGGGAGCATTTAGCAGTCAATGAACCAGACGATAAAGGCCAAAACAGAGGGTAAAAGAGACTGAATATGAGTTTAATATTTGTCAAGTGGACACAGATATGACTCCCATTTACTAATAATTAGAGCCTTTCCAATACAGGGTTTTTAAGCCCAATACTGTTGCCAATTTTAGAGGGGAAAAATTCAGTGATTACTAATACAGTGGCTGACAATGTGAATTTTTGAGCCTGGATGAAAATAGACCTTTTCTTTGTGGATTGTTTACCGATTTTGCACCAACATGACCATGCAAATGTACTCAGAGGTCTGCTTTCCTAAAACAAATAACTTAATCAATGAAAATTTAACGTTATTATACAGACATAATAAAGAATGAATAAAAAATTTTAAAAAGTGAATAAACATCAGTAATATATGTTCAATATCAGCCAGTTTCAGTGTTGGGTCAGTTACTCAAAAAAGGCATGTATTCAACATGTCTAGTTTCTTAAAAAGTAATGCATTACTTAATTATGCAGAAAGTAATTAGTTACACTGCTAGTTACAGTGCTTTTGCAACATAATGTCAGCAGAGATGCAGTCACGTCATTGCCAGTTGACAACATAAAGTTAAAGCTTACGTATGCACACATCATCAGAAATTCTTATTTTCTTTCATGCTCTTTAACACAGCAAAGTTGTAAAAACAGGGTACTTGAAGAATTTAATGAAGTAAACATTTGATTAATAACTTTAACGTGATGACTAAATTAGCAACAGTAATACTTTACATTACTGCATTACAGACAAATTTAATCTGATTATAGTAATGCATTCCTTTGTAATGCCTTACCCCCAACACTGGTCAATTTACTGTTGAAATAAAGAAAAAATATAAAACAGATAGTAAAATAAACACCAGTTTGTGATAAGATGTTTTCAAAACCACGCAAAATATCATTTTCTGCATTATATGTTCTGTACAAAAAAATTTCTATGTTGGTGCATATTGGAAAACATATACATCAATACTGATATATCTGTAATATCGAACAACCAATAAATCGGTCGGCTCTACTAAAAGTGTTGCTGTATATCTGCTGGATGTATAAAAAGGCAACTGCCTTTATAACAAATGATGTGACTTTTTTTTATAGCTGAACCAAAGAAATAAGGGTGGCGATCATTCATCACGTGTCATTGTTTTAATATTGAAGACAGGCAACACTGTGTTCTGACAGTAACAGTGAACTCATGATCAAATGTTGCCTCCTGCTTTATTTGAAATCCGTGCATCGCACTGGCTTTTGTTTTCCCACATCTTGTCTTGTGCACACATGCATCCCCTTCTGTGAATCCTTTGTGCGTGGGCACCCAATTTGAATCCAGCAATAATAATGAATCACAGGCATTTACAGAATACAGAACATTAAATGGAATGCTGCAGAGAAATATTGCGGCAGTAAACGGTACAAAATGGGGTTTGACGCGAAAAAAAATCTTGGTGAAATGTTTAAGATTTCTGCATCTTCTTGCCTGGATTTTCTGCGAATGACATTTGAGTGTTCTCCAGGCGGGGCTCATTGACAGCTCAGTCATCGTGAGTTTTGGTGTCATGCTAAGTGCCCAGTATTTCTCAGTGATGCACTGTAGTTTCTTCAAGCTTAAAGGGTGTCACTAACCGGCGTAGTACAGGAAGTTTTCCTCTAAAAGGCATCTATATGGAAAATGCAAAAACTTCAATTAGATATACTGTAAATCTGCCGACATCAGAGAAGAAACAAACAGACATTTACCTGTCCAATCTGTTCTTTAGACGTCTTCAAGTGTGTACAGCTTCCTTTCATCTTCCACAACAGTTTTAAAACGTGGGCATCACAGTGGGTAATTACCTCAGCATTCTCTATTTCTCACATCCGGCGGCTCTCAGCCATATTCTCTACTTAAACAATATCGCCGTGGTCTCTCTGAACTGAAACACTCTGCAACAAGCCTCTGTGTTTCACACTCAAAAAGCCCACCATTTAAACAGGCACTTAACCTACAGTACAGAGCAATACTCAAAGGCTGCCTTTGTGCACGCATCTGCCGTCATTATCTTTGAACCGAGTCTCTCAGCGCTTCGGAGTCATTCAAGCATCATCATTATCAACCCCGGTTCCAATGGTGGCCTCCACGCCACATGGCTTGTGCCACACATTGATCTCATGCAGACGCTGTGTGTTCAGATGCAAGGCTCTATTGATAGAAACGCTTCACGCCGTTCTTCCGTCTGGACGCCAGTGTGGATTATTAGTACAGTAAGTTAGCTCACATCTACGGAGTGAGACGTGAACTGGCAGCCTGTAACTCAGAGGAAATACCTGTGTGGCTTGTTCTGCCAGCTCAATGGCTGCTGTACTCTGTTCATGTTATTGAACAGCAGTGGTGGTAATCACTTTTCAGCACTTTAAGGGAGCCCATCGTCTCCGCTCTCTTCTCTCTCTCTTTTTTTTATCCCTTCTCCTCGCCTCTCTTTTTCTGTTGCCTCCTGTCCTCTTCCTCATTTCATCTCCATCTTTTTTTTTATCCTCTCATCTTTTTTCGTCTTCGCTTCCCTCTCCTCTCCTCCTCTTCCTCTTTCACTCCTGCTAGTGTGTGATAGGCAGCGTTAGCCGGTGGGTGCCGTGCAGCCTGATTACTGTGAACCATCCACAGCTGCAGCAGCCTAATGAGGAAAACACTCCCATCAGCCTGTAATTGCTGTTTAGGAAGCTGGTTGGCACGAGCGCCGCGGAGTCGCTCAGACCGGCTGCCGAGCGAATCACAAACCGCCCGACGACTCGACAGCACAGCATGTCACTCTGTTGGTTTCCAGTCTTTTTTGGGAGGGATTTTTTTGTTTTGTTTTTTTTTTACGCTGAAGAAGAAATCCTTCTTTCTTCCCCCAGTGCCTCTCATTTGGTATTCTTCCCCTCAGACTCTGTGATATTGAAGCTAATTTATGAGATGAGGGCTGGGGGGATCAGAGAGAAAGGGGTCTGAGGAAAGAACGAATGGTAGATAATGGGAGGGGAGAAAAGGGGTCTGGGGAAAGGATAAAATAATGAAAACGGCAGCAAAAATGGACAAGGAGCAAAAAAGGGCAGTGACGAGTGAAGGAATGGAAAAATGTAGGAGCAACAATAAAGGGATTAGGGAGGAAGAGTTATCAAAGAATAAGGCTGGTGATATTCTATATCTTTCTTATTGTCAACAAATCCCAGGGATAGACCATAAGTGATGAGTTACATCTCTTAATATTTTCTGACTTTTCCCTGCTTTGACTACACAAATAGTACTCGCTAACATTAAATCTTATATATATATAAGATAAAATATCTCCAGTTTTATCATTTAAGAGTGCAAAGGAAAGAGGTAATGAAAAGATCTGGAATAATACAGTAAAGGAGGAATTTGCGAGGTTATTTCAAAAGGAAAAAAAATGGCGGCTAAAGAGAGAAAAGCAAACCGAGAAATAGAGTGAACAGGTGTAAAATTAGAGTGAAGTGGAGTATGAGACAGACAGGCAAAGGGAACAAAGAAAACAATATCAGCCGTGTGTTATTACAAGTCAGAGAGCAGGCCTTCGAGAGAAACAAGATGAAGGTCATGCAATAAAAAATTGTTGAAACATTCCTTCTTCTCCTCCCCCAGAACCCCCCAGACTGCAGTAAGGCGAGAAAGCTGGTGTGCAACATCAATAAGGGCTGTGGTTATGGCTGCCAGCTCCACCATGTCGTCTACTGCTTCATGATCGCTTATGGCACCCAGCGCACGCTCATCCTGGAGTCTCACAACTGGCGCTACGCCCCCGGCGGCTGGGAGACCGTCTTCCTGCCCGTCAGTAACACCTGCACCGACCGCTCCGGAGCCACCACTGGACACTGGTCAGGTGGGGACGTACACCCACACACACACAAACCAGCATGTGTCACACACAGCTGTAGCCTCAGTGCTGCCTAATGACGGCGACCGGTTGTTAAATATTCAAATAACTTTTGCTTTTAATTTTACCGTCCCAACTGAGAGGCAGCATGTGCCAGACCCCTTTTTTATGCTGCTTCAGCGACAACAAAGTGTGAATTCCCTAGCTAAGCAGGACTGTGCAATTCCTGTTAAAGCACTTTGGCAGCCAATGTAGCAGCAGCAGGTTATTGTTCAAAGGTTTCATTGCCAAGAAATCCTGTGACCGGATTTCAGTAAACAAGCCGCTGCCCTGACCTACAGTAGGTTTCTGCTCGTAGAGTCAGGGAGAGGCAGAGGGACTAATTTTTGCAGAAGTGTTGTATCGTTTTTAAGTCATGCTTCTTGTATTAAAATAATATATGTTTCATTTTTGATACATTTTTTTGTAAGACATTTGAAATATCTGCCAATGGAAGCTTAAACGGATTGTAAACGTACAGGATCTTGGCTTGTAATTACTGAAGCCTTTAACCGGAACTTGACTAGTACATCTATTATATTATAACTGTAAGGTCTGCTATTTAACAATGATTCAAATCTTTTAATGAAAACCTGCAACGGGGAAGAGCAAACTTTTTCCTATCAGGGTCATTTTAATTTTTAGAACATCCTTTAAAGCTGGGGTAGGCAACATCTGGAAACCAAGCCAGCTGTAGCGTGAGACTCCCAATGAAGCAGCTCTGGTAACCCCTCCCCTCCCCGTTTTTGCACCATAGCTCTGATCCACCTTTTCACGTGGCTTGCGTTTGATTTTGTTTGTTGTCGCTCTCTCTTTTAAGGCCAGTTTACGCCAAAGATTTAAGACGAAACGAAACGTTTGCAGGGAAAGTTACAGCGGGCGTAAACTGGTCTATCTCACCTCGACTCGAGCCGACTGACGGTATCGCCTGCAACTCAGCTTGTCAAGTCGGCACGGCCGGTTTTAATCCGTAAGGCACGTCACTTGTTTCAGCAGCCAGTCGGCTCATTGCGACGTTGCCTGTCACTATGATGTACAGTGTAGAGCAGCCAGTAAGACCAGCCAGTGCTTTCTGAAATGACCTGTGATTGGTCTAAGGTTTTTATTTTCTAAAGCCTGAATACAAGGCAAGAAGTCAAGTGTTTTTTCAGACCACCTGAATTACAACATGCTGAAAGGTCATTATGGAATTTTTGCCCCTTTGACAGAGAAAATAAACAGCCTAACCCACTGAATTATTAAGCACATATTTCACTTAACCCTGGTTGGAGCTGCTTTTATTTGACTAGGTATCTGATGTCAAACTCTGGTGATAATGATGCAACTCCCAGCTTGTTTTCCCATTGGCTACTTCATGAGCTGCTTCTGTTGTCTGCAACATCAACTGCTTCCACATTATGAAGTGTAGCAAATATGTTAAATTCTTTTGTTTGCTTTTCTTGTCCTGAAACATTTCACCAAAGTCCTGAGGGAGTCCGACACACTCGCCAGCACATTCAGATTTCATAGCAGGCACATTGTTACCTCTTTGCAGCTGCACTTGCCACAACTTCAAATTTTCTTCAAATGATTTGACATTTGAAAACTGTGTGGGGCCTTGGAGCTTGATGTTCGGCTCTGAGAGGTTCTTGGTAATATCCGATATGAAGGCAAAATCACACGGCCACTTTCTGTCACAAATCATAACAGGTTTTACCTTCATCTTCATGATTTTTTCTGAGACAAACAGCAACAATTTGTTTTTGTCAAGTGCTAGCAGCTCCACAGCGATCTTAGTTGCAGCGTGCCTGCAGAGCATTATCTTTGTCAGAACACAGTCATGTGAAAGCTAGGCTAATTGTTGGGCACCCAAATGGCGGCAAAATTAAAAAAAAAAGTTTTTGATATTAAAAAATGACTTTTTTTGTCAATTTCTATACATAATCTATAAACAAGAAAACAGAAGAAGAAAACTTAGTGCAGTGCAGTTCAACCTCCAGTAATTATTCATTCTTCTTTAGTTGCTTGTTAAAACAAAGTTTAGCC
This sequence comes from Naso annulatus, assembly GCA_029783625.1. Classification (NCBI taxonomy): domain Eukaryota; kingdom Metazoa; phylum Chordata; class Actinopteri; order Acanthuriformes; family Acanthuridae; genus Naso; species Naso annulatus. The sequence goes on along the minus strand of JAPZDX010000010.1, from coordinate 17,006,482 downwards.
AGAAATCTAGTTTAGCTCCCAGCCATTATTAAAGCAATCCATTTAAGCTCCCAGCTATTAGTGGACTGATACAAGTCATTATCTAGCTTGTACAATTTTGTATACCTAGCCCACTAATTTTTCAACTATTAGTACTCTTTTCAACTTCTATCCATGTACCCATACTTTAAGTCAGAAACTCAATTCAGACCTTGTAATGTTCCACATCTGTAATACATTGATTGTTGTATTCGAATTCACAAAAGAATATCGTTGTTTTTGCAGCAGCTAAACCTACACAAATAAGACAAAGAGACTGTGTAATTCACAAACCACCCGGGTGAGATGCACCCGTAGCTGTGCTGCTAAGCACATAGCATCTCAATGAGACTGAAATAGAGATTTTCAATGATAATGATTAATAGAAAGTTCTACAGTGTGCCTGTGTTTGCCAGCGCTAAGCAACAAAACCAAAGCATTTTAAATGAGATCAGAGATTATTTGGAGGTTTTACTATGAGACTGCGCCTGTTTCTTCCCTCGGCCTCGCTATCAATTTCTTTGTCATTGCTCTCTTGTTCTCGTCGCAGCATCCTTTCAGCTCTTCATTTTTCTCCTATCGCTTCATTTGACTTGTGCTCTCCCGGGCTCTCGCTTCTTATCTTCCGTTCTCCCAGGGCCTTCCTGCTCTTATTCTCCTGCCTTTCATGTGTCCTTTTCTACTATCTAATGTCTGTCTCTGGTGTCTGTCTTCAAAAAAAAAAAAAAAAAAACCAGCCTCCTATAGATCCATACATGCCATCTGGCTTCTCGCAACAAACAGCCAACTCACTCCAAACTCCTTTCCATTTCTCAGGCCTTTTAACATTATGAATTCTTGTGCCTAGTTTTGCAATTTGCAGAAGCAGTGTTTTTCTGTTGACCAAGCCAGTTAACTAGCTTGGCATAGCTAATGTAAGCCTGTTGACTACTTGGCTACGCCTGTGGTCATGCCTGTTTTGTGAACAGTGCAGACGAAAAAACATTCCTTGGGGCGCTGGACCACAAAGGGGTGCTGAATCCTTGGATTAATAACCAGATATTCATTGAATATCTCAGCTAATTGGGTCAGAATCTTTGCCAACGCCAGTACAGCTACGGCATTCAAATGTAGTGAATAATGATCTCTTGAAAACTTGCAGTGGTGCCACTACAAGCCCCTAAATTTGCATCTGTTGTTTTAGCACAACACGGCCTTTATTAATGGTTAACCAGTGTTTGCTACCTACCATGCAAATGATAAAGGTTTTTGCATGGTGCCTGGATGGCAGGGAGCTTATTACCTTCAGAACACTCATTTTGTTTGTGCAAAACCTTAATCATCTTTTCTCTGCCGTATCATTTTGTGGTAAATGCCATCAATCCTTTGTGGTCACCTTCTCATAGAAATGTTCGCACCGTTTTGGGTGTTCCTGTAATGAGCAGTTCTTTGTGCTGTTTGCTTACCCCTCGTGTTTATGTAGTAAAATTGACTTGCTTGGTGTTTTATGTAGCAGCTCCAGCAGATTCCACCTCTCCTCATTTATGTTACATGGTTAGGCAACTTATTGTTTGATGTTTTCCCAGGGGTGTGAGACATTTATAGACACACAGAGGATGCATCTGTCTCTCTCTCTGAAGTATATGGTTTGTGAGAGAAATTGAAGATAGCAATGAAGACATTTTGGGACCTGCTGATTTTCCTTCTACAAATGGAAAATGGGAAAAACAAAACATCATAAGGAAATCCATACACTGCAGTATACAGAGTAACCCTCCATGATTTCTCTGTGTAAGAAAAAGTCTAAAAAAGAGAAAATAATTGAAAGGATAAGGCAAGTTATATGTTAATGTTAAATGAAGGGAAAAGCACTTTTTAAAAAAAAAAAATTAACACCCAGTTACCAGTCCCTATGTTTTTAAGAAGGATTAAGAAGACTTTTTTGTCACTTACTGTACAATTATACCAAGTACAACGTAGTGAAATTTGTTCTCTGCATTTAACATATCTCTGAGGAGCAGTGGGCAGCCAGTGCGCCACGCCTGCGTAGCTGTAAGACAGTGAGATGCTCGAGGGCACCGACAGAAGTATATATGCAGTACATTTTTGGTAGTGGGGAAACGGGAGCACCCAGGGAAAACCCTTGCAAGCACAGGAAGAACATAGGGCTGGGCGATATGACCTAAAAATAAAGTCCCCAATTTTTTCACACCACATTCGATTTTCAATTTTTTGATCGATTTTTTTAAACTAAAAAAGACAAAGGAATTATTTCAAATGCGTTGTTTTTATTTCAAACAGAATCTTTTTCCTTACTGGGAATAAAGGGCAAACCAGCTTTAACCAAACTAAACTGTTTTTT
>JAPZDX010000010.1:16914248-16920910 GCA_029783625.1 Naso annulatus | reverse complement strand
AATTATACCATTTTAAATTACTATTCAGAGCATTTTTTCCAGCCTTAAGAAAAAGTTTTAATATCAGCGCATCTGGGAGATCATATACACTGATATCAATAAATCTGCGATAGGCCAATATCGGCAAATAAAACTGGGGCGCTAGTTTGCATTATGTATATTAGTGCGTGTATATTTCTGCACATGCAAAAGTGTTTGTGTTGTGTTTCTGTGCATGGCTGTAGTTGAGGCTTCGGGTGAGAGCTCTCTGCTTTGGGATCTGGAATCCAGTCGGTTATGCACTAATCCCAGTCCGCTGACTCTGTCAGGTCCAACTTTCTCTCTCTCTTTTTCTCTCTCCTTTTTGAGCTTCCTCCCCCCCTCCCCCACCTCTAACTCTGCCATGAAGCTGACAGCTTTGCCCCAACAGCGCGCTAACCACATTACCTGAACTCACCACAGTCATTAACCTGCACTAGACCCGCTGGAGCTTGAAAGTCATTCCAACTTCTCTGCTAGTAGAGGTTAATAGGTGTGTGGATGTGAGATTACATCCCAAAGGCTTTGTGGCGTCCGGCAAAATCCCTCAAAATCAACTCTATCCCGGGGAACAGCTTGGAAGTGCAGGTGCCATAGGGTGTTTCTTTTCCCCTCTCTTTTATTCACTTCATGCTTTCTGACTTGCATGTCAGATTTGATGACAAGAGACAGCCACAAGTGTCTGGGACATTTCTGTACATCTGACTGCTTAAACGCATCAACAGTGAACATCCACTCCTGCAGGAGATGGTTCTTTACGGGCTTAATGGTTCTTTACCTTTACTTGAAAGGTTATTTTTTGTTACATTCACTAGCAAGAACCACAGCAACAACAACAGGATGCATTGAAGAATTTACATTATTGACGTATTACTGAAAATATTCACGTGCACGGCTTTTAGCATCACTTGTTGTGTGCTTGCTATGATGCATGGTGGGAAAGCTTTAGCTGGAAATCCACTTTAGCACATGGGCATGATGGACCCCCTCAAGACCAAACAGAGATGAGGAGAGAGAGGAAGAAAGAGGGAGAGAGGACGGGGTGAGGGGAGAGGCAGAAAATAGCAAAGCAAAAGAAGAAGAGAGGGTTGGGTTGGAACCCTCAAGATGTACAACGGTGCTCCTGAAACTCTGCTAGATAATTTAAATTTATTTTTAATTCAACAAAGCAATGATGCTTTTAGTGGCAGTAAATCTAATCATGTAGCTATGGAAAAAATGAAGAAAAAAGTTTAGAATCAAAGTATAATATTGCTGAATTTATATACAGGTAGTGGTTTTTTACAAAGTCACCACTGGCTGCTTTTTTGTGCCGATCATTTCTTTGTTGTGCTCCATTTGTCAGGGTGGAAAAGCCTTTTGAGAACCATTAAACACCGGCAAATAATTTCAGTTTAGCAGCTCCTTAGACCAGGGCACACCACCACTTGTTGTCAGCAAAGCTTTTATTATCGCAACTATATAAAATTACGTTTCACTGCAGTGTATATGGTTTTTGTGTAGTTGTGGTTGTGGTAGAATCTGTGTTCATATATTGGCAGAACACAACATAACTGGCTAGCATTAAAAAAATCAGTATAGGTCTGATAAATTGGCAAAGCAACATGCTGGTAAAACTTGATTAACAAGCTGATGGATAAAGTTGGACTTGCACAGTCTGTACATAAAGCTAAATGAGGCATTTCAGCAAAACTCTTCCGTATATTCCTAAATAAGGATCAAATTTCAAAAAGTTAAATAAAATTGTTTAAAAAGACTTTTCTATGACTCTTTCGCTGTCTAGATAAAAGAAGAAACTCTCTAAAAGTCTTCTACTTGCGTTAGAAAAGGTTCCACTTTTGCACAAACCAAACCAAACTGTCTTCATCAGCTGTAGTTCTGGCTTACATAAAGTTTTTATTCTATATTTCTCGTTTGCCTGAGCGTGCACGAAGCTGTCAAGTGTTATGTGTTCAGAACGTAGCGCAGACGTGATGTGCAAAGCCAGCTGTGCAGCCACAGAGAGTATGGTCGCTTACACAAACATTACATCAGGCTTGTCACTACAGATAGGCAGAGAGGCAAAGATGGATGGACGTGTTACCTTCTCTCCATTACAGTGCAGCTCAGACAATATGAAGGCCAGTCTTGCCAGAAACACAGCACAGACAGAGATTAAACTTGTAAGTGGCCACTGCCAAATTTGAGGGAAGGGTTAAGGGAATTTGAAGAAGGTAAAAGTTGGAAATAGTTGCTCCTTTCCTTAACTACCAACAGTCTGAGCTGACTGATAATCACCAGCAGGAATCTGGGAGTGCTGAGCCCATTAACAAGAGGAGGGTTTTTTTTTTTTCTTATGGGCAGAAAATCTCTATGTTTAACTCCTCTGCATTAGGAGCCAATTACACGGCTGAAAAAAATGACCGCGGGTAGTTTGGTGTCCAAGGTTGTTTGTGCTGACATTCTGCTTTTCAAATGCCAGTCTGTTAATTATGCAAATGGACTACAAGGCCTTTGTATAAACATATACACAGGCCCCTTTATTTGTACGTATTCCCATATATCCTGCAAGTTATTAGAGACAGCCAGCCTCTTGTTTCAATATTAAGAAAAAAAAAATTGAAATATGAAATGACCCCTCCGGCTGCAGTGAGCCTCCCTCTCCAGTATCTCGCTCTCCGACTCTCAGGCCCTCGTTCTCCTCCTCCCCTGTCCTGTTTCCTTGCGGTGCAGCTCTTTGCGCAGCGATGCTACTGTATGCGACACTGGCCAGCTTTAGAGAAAGCGAGTCCACATTGCATTACTTCTGAGCAGAGAGAAATCCAGTATCAGATGTAATGGGTTTGATTCCAAAGCCCTGGGGCGATGTTCTGCGCTGCTGTAATGGTGGTGGGAGTCGGCAGAGATCCTGCACTCATCAGAATGCTGCCTAGCACACACGCACACACACACATACGCACACACTCTTCCTTCTCATGTCTGCTCTCTCATTCTTTCCCTTCCTGTCTACACTCTTTTCTTCCCCGTCCCTCCATTTTTCTCTCTTCTTGAATGACCAGAGGTGTCCTCCACCCCTCCGCCTCCGATTCTTCCCAACCTCCTCGCCATGTTGCCTAATTACTGTCTCCAAACAAGGGGCATTGTCCCCAGCAGTCCTGAATTAAGTGTTTGCTGCTCATTTGCAGATGGATAATTGTTTTTTTTTCTTCCTCGCTGACTTCTCCTCCTCGGCTGAGGCCAGATTTAGTCAGGTATTCTGGAGAGGGCATCATGGGATAATGTCAAATGAGCCCTGGGGTAGGTTTCCCTCTCTTGTCTTGTTTTCTTGTTTTTTTTTTCCTGTTTTAATTAAAGAGAAGCCTGCCATCATGAGCAAGGCACCTCTCCAAGACAACATATGATTGGTTAAAGGAGGAACAAGGCTAATTGTTCGTTCCAATCATTGCCATCACACTGTAGATGACAGAAACCCATGCACTCCCTCTAGAAAATGTATATACATTTGTTTAATTAAACACACATTAAGTGCAATATGACATTGAATTAAATGTTTGACCCTTGTAAAAATTATGTGGCACAAAGCTGGCGCCATAAAGAGATGTGTAACTTAGTGGAACTCTGTAAAACGTGCAGCTGCGTGCTTTATCGCGCATTTAACAGCTTCGGCCTGGTGTTTTCTTTTTAGGAACGGGGGCAAGCTTGGGCTCATCGGGGTGGAAGTAAAGCTTTATGGCTCTTTGGCGACCATGTCCTGCATGCTTTATGACAATGGAGAGATGTGCACCTTTTTTCCCACCCTCTTCACAAGTCCAGAGACATTAGGGGAAAGACCTGAGACCGAAGTAATAAAATGGTGTCCAAAAATATCTCCTGTTTCCTGTTGTTAAATAAGTTATTTGCACTGATGTGGAGTGTAAAGTCTGGTTACTATATATTTTTCTAGGGAGATTCCACTCTCTGCTACATGTCCCTGCAGCCTAAAGATGGGGCTTAAGTTCCTCTTATGTTGTAAAGCACATGCACCCCCAGCAAGCCGCCATCCCCTGGCTGCCCCCCCGTCTCTTGCATCTGGAGCCTTGGGGCAAATAAGGGGCTTTCCTAGACTCACCGTGAAGCATACGTTTACAGCTCCCTCTGTCTGCTGGGGCTCCCCTTATTATTGTGATGGATGGTGAGGGAAAAGGGGAGAGCGATGGCCCCAGCCTCCTCATCACCTATCTATGAACAGCGAGCAGCTCGATCGACGGTGAGGTAATTACACCGTCATTATAATGCGCACTTGTGCACAAGCATACACACTCTCACACTACATAAACACGGTCCTCTACACACCAGATGGGGTCCCCAACGTCTCCAACACGATGCCTCCCTCCCTCCCTCCTCCATACATCTCGGCTTTACTATCTTCTCTCCTCAGCTCTCCCTCGCTGCACTGACGAGGGAATTCCAGCCTTCCAGGAAAGCATGCCAGCTCTGAACCATGGAGTGTGTTTGTGTGTGTGCGTGCACATGCATATAGAGCAGCTCTGTGCATGCTGGTTGTCACCATTAACAAGGCCTGTTTAGCATTGGGTCCTCGCCATCATTGACAGGCTGACAGATGTGGATGCTGTCGAGATGCCATGCTGCAGCCAGTGATATTTCCTCTTACGTTCTAGACCAGGAAATTAGTTTCTCATGCATTTGATGAAATTAAGTTTTTAAAAAGTTTGATCGTGTGTATGTTTTCTTTGCAGACTAGAAATGTTCATGTTAAACAAAATGGACAACCAGAGCACTGTCACAACTTATAAAACTAATGTAATCTGAGCACTGATGACGACAAAAATTACTGTGAGTACTTCAACAAGCTGAGGTAGGTTATGAAGTGAGTGTTATCCAGTTTATTTTGGCTATTAAAACGAGGGTGTGCATGACAGCTAATGGGCCAATGCTTCCTTTAAAGACCCCCTCCAATGACAATTAGGTTTATTACCTTGTAAACATGTCCATATGGCATTTTTTATAAGCTAGAAGACAAATGATAAGGGGAATAAGCATTCAAAGCCAAACTTGAGCATTTTTCCAAATTGGAACTGCAGCGTAATCATAAATGTCTCACAAACATGGCTTCAGACAGTCAGAGTTTTATTTGTCACATACCTAAACAACCAATCTTGTCAACTTAGGGGTGCGGCTGCAGTTAAACAAGGGTTATGAGAGGCAGGGTCTGTTTTCTGTCTATGACCCAAACATTGTAGCCTACTAAATAAATATACTTACTGAGCAAGTGAAGACAGTATTTTCAGTCTTTGAAGCTATATCTGCCTATCCTATGTGCCTTTCACAAAGACTTTTCAGGTGTATGAGAGATTTCTTTTAATGTCGTGGTTGCAAAATTGCAATGGCAGAAATGATTAGCCTTCATGTTTTACCAAAGCATCCAATCTGAGAGCCATACTGTAGCATGCAGTGGTGTAACAGAACTTAAACTAAAGCTGACGAGGCAACATGTTGGTCTGCTGGAAAGTTTATTTTCCTTGTGTTTCATCCGTCAACTGTGTCTACATAAAACCGAAGTGTGCTAGATAAGGTTAGCTAACGTTAGTCCGTGAAGTTACATGATGATTCAAGTCAAATGTCGACAAGACTTTTGAAAGTTAGAGCAAACGTTACTTAAAGCAGCACGTCAAATAGCGAAGTAACTGATGAAGTTTGTACGTGTGAAAAGCAGAGTCAAAGCTGCAGGCAAACAGTAAAGGGAGAGGTGGAGACAGAGGTGGGGACAGAAAATAGGCTAGTACATGAAGGCAGAGGAGACAAAGGTGCAGAGTTACGGCTAAGTCAGTGTAAGGCATGAAGTATATTTCGGACGGAGATGCTTTTTAGGGGTTTAATCCAGAATCTGCATCCCAACAGATTTATGAATACTTAAGACTGATGTTCATATGATCTGCAGTAGAACATTAATAACTTAGGTTTCATTGGAACTTCCAGGAGGAAAATAAGATGCACTGAGTCTAAATCCAACTCAGGCTGACATTACATAAACTTTGAAGGTCTCTTTCATGCCTTTGGCCGACACACCCCTCTTGTTGCTAATTCTAACACAATGGATGGGGGAGCTGATTACTATATAAAGTGTGGAAATTGTGTCAGTTGTCTTGGTTAGGTCATTGGACACAGAGGTGGCATTACGGTGAGCCATTCACGCTGGAAGAGTTGTCCCATTTCTTGCCACGGTTACTGTGCTCACATACGTGTGTTAATGAATTATGCATATTGATAGATTCCCAACAGAAGCTGGAGGATGGGCATTTTTTTCCATGAGAATAAACAAGAGAAATTACACACCGTGGAAGCGTGCAGCCAGTCTATGAATAGAATCGGCGCTTCTTTTTTTTTTTATTTTTTTTATTTTTTCCTGGGGATGTAGTTGCATTTGTACAGGTCAGACTGCGATAGTCTAAGCCTACATCGAGATGTAGCCAGCAAAACTCTGAGGCGCCGTCGCTGCTCTGAGAAGGGACCTTAATCTGTAAAAGCAGGGGTGCATCTCATGGGAGGAATGATTGGTGGGTGGGGGATGGGATCTATTGGGATCCAGAATCATCCCCTTTCAGACTAAAGAAGGGATGCTGTCAGGTCAGGGGTCAAGTTTAATGCAGAAATTGCATCAAAATGCA
>JAPZDX010000010.1:16811463-16821978 GCA_029783625.1 Naso annulatus | reverse complement strand
CTAGAAAAAGGGGGAAACAGCTAGCCTGGCTCTGTAAAAACCCAACATTTCAGTTTTACGCATTATGTACACATTTAACCAATAACAAAAACAAAGCATGTTATTTAAGCTTTATAAATACTAAATTGATATTTTGTGACCTTTGGACAAAACTAGGCATTCATATTTCCCCCTGTTTATAGCTAACTAGCTTTATAGCTAACTGGCTGCTGCCTGAAGCTTCAAATTTGCTATTGAGACATGAGTGTTTTTTTTTTCTTCTTAGCTCACACTTATGTACTTTTTTACACAACAAAATGAAAAAATGTATTTCCCAAAATATCAAAATTTTACCTTATATTGCTTTAGCTATGCAAGAAAATGTAAGCAAGTACGCTTGCTGTAGGTTCAGCATCGGTGTGCAGGTGCACATGCACACACATGTTTATACGATACATTTAATGTCTTCTAGAATTTGTTAACTTGTTTCTTGTAGCAGATTATATGTACAACTGAAGTCACAATGTCCCTTTAATGGCCTTTATGTAAGAGTTTTAAATCCTGGACCCTGGTGCAAGTGATGTTTCTCAAAGCACAGATCAAAAGCATATTTTGCTTCGGCAACAAGACATCACCTCTGTTCTATTTTTACTCACAACTCGGCTCCAACACACGGTTCTAACAAGCTGTTTAAATAGCAGCTTGGAAGGAGTAGCTGCTGTGAAAAATGCACAAGAATATCTCAGATGAAATGCTACTGACAAAAAACGTTGTAAGGATTGGACAACAAGCACGTGGGTCTTCTTCCGCCATTGAGATGCATTATTCACAGCAGCTCGTTATGACTGTCATCCAGTCAGCTTGATGTGTTGTATGCATGTGTGTGGGTGTCTGTATGTGTTCATGCATATTTCTTCCCTTCAACTCATTGATATCAAAGCTTAGATCTTCTTATTAACACCCACATAATCATAACATAAAGGCTCCAAGAAATGCTATATATAGCCATGCAGCAGCTTAAGGTATTTTAGTGCCAGGATTTTTCTCCTCCACCCACTCTCCTCTGTCTTTTTCTGTCTTTCTTTCCCTTCTTTCATTCTCTCACTCTGTCTCTGAGCTATTGTCTCTGTGCAGAGTTACTGTTCTTCCAACACAAATGTTTCCTGAGTGTTTTTAACTTGTCGGGCTGGTGGAAGTGGTTAAGAAATCTGGATGGGGGACACTTGTAAGCCTCCACTTGTTGTATGTGCATGAGTGAAGGGTGTGTGTGTGTATGTGTGTGTGTGTGTGTGTGTGTGTGCGCCGTGCAGGTGGTGAGTCATGCAGAGAGATCCTGATGCATGGTGTCACACTGTGTCTTTCTTTTAGACATATACACATACACACCTCTGGCACATATGCCCCTCTGTATCTTCATCTGAGTCCGATGCGCCGTCTCCCTCACCGTCTCTGCCTCTGTCTCTCGTTCTCTCTCCAGCTGTCGCTCTCTCCCTCCGCCACCCATCACCCAGCTTCTCCTGTCTCCTCATACCCATGTTCTCCCTCTTCTCCCACAGATGGGATGGGTCGAGTCCTGGCTCAGGACGTTTATGCCAAAGACAACCTGCCACCCTTCCCTGCTTCTGTCAAGGATGGTTATGCTGTGAGAGGTAAGTATGTCCCGTTCATCTCAGACCAGTTGATTTCTCTTTTATTGTTTTTGCTGAAATAGTGTCAGTAAGAAGCAATATAAAAATCTAATAAGCTGTGACGTAATGGTTTAAATATTCAAACTAATATTCAGGCCACAAAAACATGTAACTGCAATAGAAATGAGACAAGATTGTTCCTGAAGACTGAGATAGAAACAATAATGTTTAATCCAACATTGGTCGTTTTTGTAGATCTTTTATTGGTTTTTAATCTTGAGGAACAATTATACAGTACAGTGGAAGCTTTGCTCGTGGTCGCAACAGCAGTTCATGACTTCATGGAGACACATCACTAAATTGAAATGAAACTTCACAAACTTGGTCTAACAAACAGAGTTAAGCTGCTCCAATTAACTGCCAGATGTAACTGTTTCCTAGCTTACTGACGGAATTAGCATTAGCTTCCTGTATGAAAGAGTAAAAAATGTAATATTGTCCACACATGTGACATGACACTCAGTCAAAGTATTGTTTAAAAGTGATCCAAATCGGGGAGATTGTACAAGTAACCTAAGTTAACAATAAACGATGTGCATCTGCATTAATGACTTAAGCAAAAGCTATGCTAATGCTAATTTGTTTTGAATGATCAAATGATGTTTAGATGGTGTAGTCTGATATTTTTCACCCTGCTTAAAGTCTACTAATTATCCACATTTGCACATCAAGTCAAACAAAATCATCTACTAAACATTTACAAATGACTGTCACATTTAAATATTGTTTGGCCTCCTAAACAGTCATTTGTGGATGCTGCCTTTTTCATTTTACTGTACGTAGTTCATGAGACGGTGCTGCAGATCTCCCTTCAGCTGCTTTAAACATTAGTCTATTAGTTTACAAGTTATTGCTTAAAATCTACCAGTGCAACGCAAATTTAAAGAATTACAAGTTTGAAACCACAAAGTATCTACAAAGAACTTATGAAGAACTTTACGCACAAACTCAGTGATGGATTTACAAGTTTCCAGTACATCTGTTCATGTCTTTGGATTCGACTTCAGCCTGGCACTGACTGTCTTTCCGTAGCGTCACTGTTGTGTTTTTTTAAGAGGAAGCTGCCGAATTAACCAGGCCAATGAGTCTTTCCTTCTGTTCAAATGACCTGACTGTTCTAATTGTAGATGAACAGGACACTGGGTCAGTAGAGAACTGCCTGAGGAGCTGTGTCAGGACTTCCTCTGTCAGGATGAGCTGAAGAGATTGAGGCTCCTCGTGTGGGACGAGGAGGGGACAGTCCTTCGTAGAGTTTCATCTCTGTGGTTGCAGCACCTCAAAGTGAAACCAGTTGGAAAGCAGTTGGTTCGTTTTGGTCAAGAAATCAGTGGCTTAGTGTCCTGAAACGCACCGAGGGCCCCGTTAACCGGGAGAGCAGTGTGACAGCTTGTTGGCTCCAGGCGGCTCGAAACCTCTTGCATAACATCTGCTGTTGGCTCGTGCTGATGGAGTAGGAGGAGCAGAACACCACAGGTTTCTCTGGGTTTCATGCACCTGTCCTGAGGGCCTGGCGCCTGCCGAGGCATACATGTGCAGATCTGAGAGATTTTTGTGCCAAGACTGTGGGCGGGGAAAGAGCAAATAACCTATTATTACAAACATGCATCATCCACCTTTTGCTTCAACTGGAGGATGAATGTATATGAAGAAACTGCAGTCTTTTAGTTCTTTGCGTATGCTACAGTTTGGACTGGTGGGAGTTAGAAATTGTGTATGTAGAAGGTGTTAATACCAAACACAGCAAGGCTATGAAGTCTTAAGAAGTCAAGTACATGCAGGGAAACCCAGAGCAGAGTCCTAATAACAAACTGCTTCAGTGACAGCTGGATCTGGGGATTTGAAAAAGTAATAACATCACATTTTGATTGTGAACATTTTTTTTAAAAAAGCTGGAAAAAAAAAATGAACATTTTTTAACTGAACAACAGATGTTTGTTTTAATCCACTCAAGTGCTTTTAACTGCTTAAAAACATCTTGACAGCTGTGATGGAGCTCAGGATTTGTCCATAAGAGCTGCTTTATTGCAAACTGTTTTACTCTGTCTGTGTGTAACAGCTGACCTGTAGCAGAACACAGAACATTAATTACCGGCAGCTCCTGACTGATGCTGCTGTCTGAAGTTCTCCCAATTTAAAGACGGACTTATTGTTTCAGCTGCTGTGTGACGCTGCAGGTGTTTCATAAACTCAGGGGAACAAATCAGACACACAGACTGGTGTGGACACAAAGTGACCAACAGTACAGGACTTTCTAGGAAATTTTGGATACATTCATCAGTGACACATAAATGACATTATTGAAAGAATCAGATATTAATGGAACATGTTTTTGACCTGGCCTGAGTCACTTTAATAGCTTTATTTTGTTGAATGTTTCAGCACGTTATGTTGTAGATGCAATGCTATAGAAAACCAAAATAAGAAAAAAAAACAAAAAAACAGTTGGTTTATCATGTTGAATGTATGTGCATGCTGCTGCTGACTGAAACTTTTGTGCTCTCTGCAGTTTTGATCATGAAAAACTATATTAACTGCATCCATGGCCTGGAATGTGCAGCACTATGTTCTTTTCTTCCCTCCTCCCTCCACGTGAAGTTTTACTCCGCTTCATTCAAATTAAAGCTGACCAAAATGGGATTTTTGAGGCTGATACCAATAATAGGGAGCAAGAAAATTCAGATATTTAATATATCGGCCAATTTTATATTGATAGAATATCAACTGAATGTGGTTATCAAATACTTGTGACAAAGATATGTAATGGCAGCAGGATATCTTACACTTAAACAAACTTGATTCCAAACATCAGTGAACTTAACGGTGAACTCTTCACTTATTAGTTATTTAATAACAGACCACCCTCTGCTGGACAGACTACTTAATTACACTGTTTTAAATTACTAGTTCAAGCATTTTTTCCTGCCTTAAAAACATTTTTTTATAATGTCACGTGTCGGAGAGCATATTATATCGTCCGAGAATATCCGCAAACTGATACATCAGTCCAGCTCTAATTTCTAACATCACTTCCACAGACCAGAAATATCTGCAGCAAGGCTTAGAACATTAGGGGCTGGGGCTTTTTGCAGGAATCTGATGTTGTGTCAATTACAAATATTGGAGGGACAAATTTGTCTGATTTCATGCCAAACCATGAAATTAGATTTGTCGCTAAGCAATGACATTTTGTAATGTCAAAAGGTAATTTAAAGTTTGAATTGTGTCTTGTGATGAGCTTTTATTCTTGGTCCTGTGTCTTTGGTCTGCACAAGAGCAAAACGGCAACAATATTCCTTAACATTCTGTTTCTCCTTCGGTTTAAGTGGCTACTTAGCTGAAGCTACGCCATCTATGTACAACTCAGGATGGAGGGCGTTAAAAATGTGCTCATGTCCTGCATGGTTTGGCATACAGAAGAAGACAGTTGACTGTATCAATGAGACACGCTAGCTTGAAATATCGTGTATGTCTGTTTCAGAGATGTTTAAACTCAGAACATAAAGTGTGAATGTTTCTCTCTCTCCTGTCTTCGTGTTTGTTCATCCCGTAGCCCACTGAGACAAAATGGCTCAACTAAATGACACACTCCTACACACAGACACGCACACAGCTGCACACGTGTAATGCTGTTAAATCTTTCTTTAAATTTTTTTTTTTTATTTTAGCGGCTGACGGCCCGGGCGATCGCTTCATCATTGGAGAGTCCCAAGCTGGAGAGCAGGTCTGCGCCCACGTTCTCACTTAGACACACATGCTTTCTGTAGCTCACGAAAAAGAGCCTCACGCACAAACACCCACACAACCTGTATATGAAAATAAAACACTTCTCTTGTCCTTCACCTCACGCCTTGACCAGCTGTGACTGCACAGCAGTGTGTTCCCTCTGCAGGTGATGAAAAGCCCGTCGCAGGGCCAAACGATAAAAGAGATTAGACCTCTGCAGAGATTTATTGACTATGTTGACCTCTCAAAATCAGCACACAAGCAAACATGTGCCGTGCATTCCTTCATTTTCTTTACTAGGTCAACAAATTTCTTAACATACAGTTTTATTGTTTTTGTTTAATTTTAAACCAGCTGAGAGCCAGTTTAACTAAAATTTTAATTATGTATTTCATCATGCGTCTCTGTGCAGCCCACCCACACAGTGATGCCAGGCCAGGTGATGAGGGTGACGACGGGTGCTCCTATACCATGCGGGGCCGACGCTGTAGTCCAGGTGGAGGACACTGAGCTGCTACGCGAGTCTGAAGACGTAAGGCTGATTTCTGCTCTCTTACCCAGTGGGGTAATGGGGTGGGTTAGGTGTCAGAAGCTGTGCTCTACCCATCCAAACCAGGACTAACATGTGGAAGGGATCAGCAACTTCTGACTCACATTGACCTGGTTGTTCTAAAATGTCACTGATCTGCCTTTTATATCAACATCGAATAAGTTCCGTTCCAGTTCGAAAACCTGATTTTGAACTGGTCAGAGCATTTTCAAAAAAAAAAAAAAAAAATCCAAAAAGTTGATTCTTAATTAGAACCAGATAATCGCATGTTTTCCTTTAGAAACTCTTCCAGTGAGGACTCAGTATGTACATACTGCATACTTCCTACTAAACGAACATATCACAGCCGTTCACGTTAAAGTACAAACAAGGAAGTCAGGTGACAGAAATCACATTAGGTGCAATTCAATTCAAACCTTTGTTTCAGCCTTGAAGATCACTGAGGTTTCCCTCATTTGCAGTTATGTCAAAGTAAACAAAAACACAGAGTTAAAAATATTTCCAGGGAACAATACTCAGCGAAAGCAATCCCACACCAAGGGGAAGCGTCTTGAGATCATCACCTTGAATTGAAAACGTCACCATTGATAAGTTATCAGTCTGCTGCTGTGAAAAAAGAATTGTTTATAACAAATGTAAAACATTACCTCCTACTCATACTTATTTCCAGTTTTTAGACAAATAAAAAAAAGTTATTCACTTATTTTCCTGCAGTCTATTGTCTGTGATTTTCTGCGTCCTGAGACGCAATTCGTTCTGAGCCAGTAGAGTATGTCCATTAAGCAAGTGCTGCATACTCTTGCAAACGTAGTATACATTTTAGCATTTCTTGCATACAAAAAAATTGCATACTTTGTATTTGAAACACACTACATACTCAATTGGATGTCATACTTGATGTTGATGATGTGTCCCAAATAGAACACTTTCATCACCACAGTGTTTTTGGTTTAAAAAAAAAAAAATCTGATAGCAAGTTAGACCAAAGAGGAACAGAATACACAACACGTTTTGGTTTAGTGTAGTTGAAGTGCAAACTCAATGTGATGGGTGTGACAGCTGGTTTGTCTTTCAGGGCACAGAGGAGCTGGAGGTACGAATCCTAGTACAGGCTCGTCCGGGGCAGGATATCAGGTTAGTTTGCTGATTGCGCTTAAAAATCTGAGTCAGTTTTGTTGTCTTTTTCTTTGTTAACCCTCCTCTTTTTCCTCTTTTCCCTCTGTTCCCCTTCGAACCATCCTCCCTGCTGTCCTTCCACAGGCCTATCGGTCATGACATTAAGCGCGGGGAGTGTGTGCTTGCAAAGGGAACTCACATGGGCCCGTCTGAGATCGGCCTCCTGGCCACTGTGGGAGTCACAGAGGTGGAGGTCCAGAAATTCCCTGTGGTGGCCGTCATGTCCACAGGAAATGAGGTAAGAGATTCTCATCAAGAAGTACTTTTATTTCATTTTATTTTTGGGAAAGGATGCCCCGCACTGTGAGGTGAGGTGTACCAATGTGTCTGTATTTGCCATAAAGCTGCTTCAGCTTCAGCTGCTGAAGGTTAAAACAATGTGCCATCTTTTATGACCTTGTTCATGTTTGTATACAATCAGCATTGTTTGCTTTGACAGCAAACACCGGAGCAATGTTCAGGGCTGAATGTGCACTCAGCCGCTTCATGTGTTCTTTCAGATGTGAGGAATGTGTTTATCTGTGACCAGTTGGATTCTTCTAAACGCTGGGATCAGATTTGTGCATTTCCTGTGTGACCGATGTGCAGTTTTAAATTTCCTGGCGTGTAAGCCTTCATGGAGATCCTCAGCAAACTCCACATACCCTTAACAAGTTGTTCTCAGAGACGATGTTGTGTTGTTGATGATTTTGACTAGTTGTCAATCTTTGGTTTCAGCACAGCGCAGTAACAAGGCTGAGGCAATGCATCTGCAGTAGTTTGTTGTTCACAGGTCATATTTGCCAAGCACGACTTTAACACTGTTTAGTGTGAGGCGGTAATGCAGCAGATCTGCAGAAAGAAACAGGGCTGTATGTCCCAGTGTTCGATTACAATCATCAGAGTGAAGATACTTTCAAATAAGTGGGTTAAATAAAAATTCACTCCCATGTAGTTGTCATGAATTGGGAAATGAGCGATAGGGGCCAAAGCAGTTTTTTGTACCAGGCTTTAAACGTGTATTTCTGCTGTAAAATTGGGCATTTTGATATGGGGCTCTGGTTCTAAAGCCAACCTCATGTGGCCATTGAAGGACCTGCAGTTTTTGGCATGTCAGTTTCCAGGCGCGGATGTTGTCTGGTCAAGTCTAATGAAGCAGGATTATAGACAGATTCCTGCACTCCGTGCTGCACTAATACTGCTTTTTCAGGATCCAGATGAAGAAAAACTAAAGCATCTCTGCAGAGCCGGTGTTTACAAATTAAAGTAAACAGTATGTCTGCCCGCAAAGCAATTATGGACCTGCTAAATTAAATTCACATTAACTTGTGGTGTAGCTTTGCTATAACAATGATAGTAATTAGGGAAGCTTGTTAATGTTTCCTCATCCTGAGATCTCTAATCAAAGAAACAAAAAGGTCAGATTTGTAGTTCTATTGTGTAAAGTACTGCGGTCGGGATGTGTAACTTTACACCCTGATGCAGTTACTCATGTATCAACGAGATGTGTAAATTAATAATTTGCAGGTTTTCTTATTTTTGCCAACAACTAATCATTATTGCCTTTGTTTAAAATCTGCTGACTATTTTTTAGACAAATCAATCGGTAACTTAGTTTATAAAAAGTCACAAAATAAAGAAAAATTACGAAAAATATTTCTTGTTTGTTTTACCAAGAGTTTAATAGCCAAAGATAATCAGTGTACAATTTAAAAAAAAGGATAAAAAAGCAAAATGGAGAATGAGAGATAATGAATGAATGACATTTTTGCATGATAAAACCCCTTCCCTTCTATCCAATGAGATGCTGAGGATATTTCATGACTGAATCCAGTCCAAGTCTTTCTTAACTAACACAGACCTAAACCAGGACGGCTTTTGAATGTGTATGTGGTTTTTCTAGTGTTTCTTTTCTCCCTATCTGCCGTGGCAGCTGCTGAACCCAGAAGACGACCTCCATCCTGGGAAAATCAGGGACAGCAATCGTTCCACCCTGCTGGCCACTATCCAGGAGCACGGCTACCCCACCATCAACCTGGGCATCGTGGGAGACAAGTACGCCTCTGTGTTTATTTCCTGAGTGTTTCCATACTTGTTACACCTCCAGTATAATTTTACTACACATCCTCCAGTATCAGCTCTCTGTATTTTCCTCCTTCCTCTATTATTTCCTCGCCTGTGAGGTGGTGGTTAACCTTCACGTATATATGTGTGTGTGTGTGTGTGTCTGTCTGTCTGTCCCACAGCCCCGATGACCTTCTCAACGCTCTGAATGAAGGCATCAGCCGTGCTGATGTCATCATCACCTCAGGAGGAGTGTCCATGGGAGAGAAGGTATGAAGGCAGAGAGAGAAGTGCTCCCATCCGCTCGGTACATTGTGCATCACTGACACCTCATGGTGAAAGAGGGAATAACAGCCATTATCTTAAAGTTAATGATAAATTATACCCAACTGGTACCTTTTATAATTAAAAAAAAATGGTTTGGAAAGATAACTATATTGTAAAGGTCTGTTTGTTTGTTTGTTTTTTTAAAAAAAGACTCTTTAAAAATGCATTACTCTCTAGTGTTTATTAAATGCTCGTTTGTAATTGTAATATCTGTGTTAGGACTACCTGAAGCAGGTGCTGGATATTGATCTTCATGCTCAGATCCATTTTGGTCGTGTTTTCATGAAACCAGGGTAAGAAAACTGTTTATTACTCACAATATTATTAGAAATTTTACTCTCATCGGAACACAGTTTTCAAGGATTGTGTTCAAGTCAACAAAGCAGTCGATTTAAATGTCAGATGTGCATTTAAAGAAGTCAGAAACAGGCAAATATGCATAAATGAGATTGGGAATTTTACATAATCTAAATGTGAGACACTGAGGATTTGATGCAGGTTTTCAAAATCGGCATATGTTGTTTTTTCTCTTTCAGTCTCCCAACAACATTTGCCACCTTGGACATGGACGGTGCTCGCAAACTAATCTTTGCCCTCCCAGGTAGTGTGTGAAGTTGAGAGAAAGAGTGATCCACGCCGCTGTATCTGCAGAGATGTTACTCATATATTTTTCTCCTCTCGCTCTCCTCTCTCTGTCCGTCCGTCTGTCCTAGGAAACCCCGTGTCCGCTGTTGTCACCTGTAATCTTTTTGTCATCCCTGCCTTGAGGAAGATGCAGGGCATTTTGGACCCTCGGCCCACCATCATTAAAGCGAGGGTAGGATGCACAGGGCAACTGGACTCTCTGGCCAAGATACACAAAGTTCATCATCTGTTGGTGGTCGCAAAATGTTTGTTTTTTTCTGTTTATTGACCAGACACAAGGTACTTTCAGGTAGCCTATATATATATATAATATCAGATGAATGTTGTTATCAAATACTTGTGACAAAGATATGTAATGGAGGCAGCATACCTTACATTTCCCTT
>JAPZDX010000010.1:16770788-16781166 GCA_029783625.1 Naso annulatus | reverse complement strand
ATATTTGTAACAGCACCCCCTACCTGTAAGGAGGCCAACTCCACCAGCAGCTCCACAGCTCTGGCATAGTTCCTCTTCAACCTGGACAGCTGCTCTCCTCCTCTGGCCAGACCAGTGAGCTCGTAACCTGACAGACACAGTGAAGGTGAGAAGACGACTCGCCGCTGTCACTCACAAGTTACAAACAGGTTTTATCCAGATGTTACTTACTGTCCCCGCCTTCTTGGTAGGGCTCAAAAACTGGAAGAGTAACACCTAAGAGAAAAAAAAAAAATACACATATAAGAGCTTGTCTCATCAGCTGTGATTGTTAAAAGGTAAACAGGTGATATTTTTTCAGCTCACCTGCTACGTTGTCTTTCTTGGCTCGAACCTTCACTTGGGCTTTGTTGACATTTTGGATTACAGTCGTGCTATGGACAGAATTACAGATGGGAGTTACAGACACATTCGTACCGAACACAACAACACATCATGTGATCTTTATCTGAGTCTCACCTGAAGTCTCCGGCTGTAAATTTGGCCTCGGCCAAAGAGAAGGCCGCCTCTCGCATCACCTCTCCCATCTTAGTCTTAGTCTGAGGAGAAAAGATAAGATGACAGTGTCAACCTTCAAGAAACAACCATCAAATGTTATTACAGAAATGAGTGCAAGTTGTTAATTATTTTTTACTGACTTCAATAATTTTGCGGAGAATCTGACGGAAGCGCATGGAAAGGGCATCGGATTTTTTCTTCAGCAGGTTGCGGCCAGTCTGAGCCCCTTTCAGCCGAGCCTTCATGATGGTCTGAGCCCTGCAAGCCCAAACGAGACAAACACATTACAGATGCTGCACCGAATCCCAAAATTATGAGAAAAGTGTACATGATTTTAATATTTACAGCAGTTATTTCAAGAAAACGTGCCATTATTATTACAGAGGTAACAACAATTTACCAGCTGTCAAACTTTTATAAACTGAATTTTGCCAATTGTAACACACAGACAGGCAGCCATTTTTTCTCCAATGTTCCCCTCTGAACAATCAGATAGGTTCATGTATCACTCCATCATACCCCTAAGATAGAAGGGAGGGTTGAGGAACTGTTTGTAATATTTAACTGCAGAGAAAACAGCTCAATGTGAATCTAAGACATAATTATCCTGGTATTGTTGATTTTAAGGCTTAGTCCCTTTTTTCAGACATTTTATACACATTTGTGGCAAAACTGGCCTTTTTTAACCATTTAACTATTACTTTGTATGTGTGTATGTTTTCTTTAATTCTTCATGCAGTCTCAATTACTTGCCACAAAGTCTGACTCAGGTTGGTGGAAAATTGAACGGTAAAGTACAGTCAGTTCACAGTTGGTACATCACATCCATTTGGCAGAGTCAGACACTGTTAGGACAGTTGTGACAATAAATCGACTTCAGATCAGTAGAGCAAATGTGTCACGATATTTGTGACTTAATTTTTTACCCCAAACACAAATAAGTCATGTGTATGTATATAATCAAATCCAAAATTTTGTGGGTTTTTTTCCATTCAAAGTAGCTCAGTTAATCAATCAATCCTTGCATTTATCTCCTGCTGTACAATTGTCCATGTTAGGGAATCACTGATCTGCATTTGTGTCCCAGCTGACTTATATTTATAACCAATGACTGGTATTTAAGCGTTTGTTTGAAAAAGCTTTATCCATTTACAGATAAAAAGTACGCCATCTCTCTCACATACAAAGACTTAAGAGAAGGTCACATAACTGAGTCAATATGATTAAACTATTAGCGTTATGGAAAACCCAGGAAAACTCCTTGCTGAGATACTGAAAATGCATAATTTTAAGATCGCAGACTTTGCTTCCTGGGGATCAGTATTTTTCTGACACTATCAGACTGACAGCTGACACTGGGATCATATTAGACACATCACATGATAAAAGACTCTTCCTCTTTTACACAATAACCCGGCTGTGTATTATATTTAGGCTTGAATCATGGTGCAGAATGTGAGATTAGCCGAACTTTCCAGTAGAAAAGAGCAGGAAATTATTAGAAAGACTGCAAATCAATAACTACACAAAACAGCGTTATAGAAGCAGACTCAGAGGCCACAGTGTGCTAGCAGCTAGCTAGCAAACAAGCTGCTTACATTCTGGAGGGGAATATGTCGATCCTGTCTTTCCCAGACATCTTCCCGTCCTTTGGTCGACAATCGCGGTCTTCTGTTGACTTTCTTTAGCCTAAAATGGACACGGGAACGTTAGCTTTTATTCTATATTTTTAACCTGTGTGTGTTATGCAGAAAACTGCAGTTATTCGTGCAGGAATGGAAGCACAGACCGGGATGATGATCGTGATCTTGTCCTAGTCTCCGTCCGTGATGATCAGCTGGCCTCTGGTCATGTGACTGAACCAAAAGCGCTCTGCGCATGCGCCCCCCGAGAGGCTCTGACGATCTTTTCCGGGTCGAGAAACTAGCACACCCATGAACGTTAGCTAGCGGGCCCGATATCTTCATTCAAAAATCTCCGAAGAACATTTACTCGGACATTTGAACACTCCCAGTACAGAACATTCTTTTCTAGCGTTCTGTAACCATATGACACAGGTAGGAATTTGTCGATAAAGCAGATGTTCATCGCGGAGTGGTAACACACGGGGCTGATAGCTAGCTAACTGCTAACAGTTAGCCTCGACACTAGTGCATGTGCCGCATGTGAGTTGGGAACCGGGTAATTAGCTAGGAAGCTAACGGATATTAAAGGGACTATTTATTATGCGAAAATTAGTCTTTTAGTTTCGTGGTTTGTAATTTCATGTTTAGCTACAGTTATTATTAAAAAGCCACAATCATTTCAAGCGTAGTTTGTCTCACTTTGGTTAAAGGCTGTTTTCGCTCTTAATTGAAGCAGTTTGGGGTTCTCAGTCGTCTGCATTGCATCATCCCTTTCAAAGCTAACAATGTAAAGTAAAACTAGCGTTGTCTCAATCTTTCAGTAGTTTTTGGGGGAATATTTCCAGCCTAAATTCAGACTAGCCTACTGACGTGGAAGCTCAGCCAGAGCAAAATTAACCATGTGTCGCTCAAATGTTCTTAGACTGTGAACTTGATGTCTATGTTTGCAAGAAATTGTCCATCCCATTTGTATTGTTGACAGTTGATTAAATTTTAGAAACATCTGCCAGTGTAACGCAATATAGTTAGTCAGTACAAGTTAAATCCTCCAACAGTGACTAACTATAAATGAGTGAGCACCTCCCTAAACAGTCTGAACAAACTCCGAATCCTTTAACTTTATGAAGATGGGATTTAGAGCAGAGCTGCTTTTATGTTTGGGTGGAACTTATAAACTGTATTTATGCCAGAAATCATTTCATCTAATCTTGATATGAATGGTGGTTTAGGTCATTTGGCGGTTCAACGGTTTGAATCATTTTACAACTATGGTAATGTTATTTTAGCAACATCTTAAGATCATAAAATGTGTCTATAACTCTCAGCAAAATCCCCACGATTGCTGTAATTAGCCATGTATCCACCAAGTAGTCGTATTCAGTTCAGTTTAAAACACATTGAACATTCAGGGGTTTCTGCATCATTTGTTTTAATCATCATTTTGTTTTGTGTGTGCTGGTGGTGGTGGTTCACAGCCTTTATGGCTTGTAAATAAAAAAATGACCCCTGTGTTGATGCGTGTTGCAGCTAGATAAAATGTGTATTGATATTATCTAAGGTTATAAGAGCTTAAGGAGGGGAAAAATATAAATGTTTCAAACAGTAAAAGTGAAAAAGTAGAAGACAGCAAAAATAAGCAGATTATGGATCAGCATTGCTCTTTCCGGTTCACTTTGGGATTTAAGATATACCTCATGGCACCTTTTGGTGACACCCCAGGTTGGCAACCTCTGTGCTAGATGTCACCATTGTTATCATAATTCATTTGCATTTAAAATATGCTGAAATCTATTTTAAGTGGCACTCAGTAATTCAAATATAGCATATAAATATCTTCATTAAAAACAAAGCAGCAGAGGCTGAGGTATCCTGACTTTTAGTTTAGTTTACTGTCTGCAACTTAATTTGTCCATTCCTCTCTAGACACTCCCTGCCTGGTAAATGCCCACATTTATCAGACAACACACACTCCGTTTGTAAGACATTTCCACCTAAAAAAAAACAAAAAACCCCACAAAAACTAAACCTTAATTGAACTGTAGATTAGTCTTGTTAAAATAAAGAATCCATTAGGCTTTGCAATACCTTCAAGATGTGCAAATTGATTTTGATGTGTAAAATAGGCAGCTTGTTCCATTTGTAAAAAATCGGAGACAATACCGTGTCAATTATTACCAATATTTACCGATGTGTGTGTCTCTCAGCAATGCCGGGGCTCAGCTGTCGATTTTACCAGCACCGGTTCCCAGAGGTGGAGGATGTCGTGATGGTGAACGTGAGGTCCATCGCCGAGATGGGCGCCTACGTCAGCCTATTGGAGTACAACAACATCGAGGGAATGATCCTCCTGAGCGAGCTGTCGCGTCGACGTATCCGCTCCATCAACAAGCTCATCCGCATCGGCCGCAACGAATGTGTGGTCGTCATCCGAGTAGACAAAGAGAAGGGTGAGTGCACGCAGGAGGGTACGGACCTGTAAAACTGAAGGTCGCTGGATCTCAAAGGTGCATGAAGGAATAGATATAATAATGGAGTAGATATAATGAGCCGACCACAGGAAAAAACTGGAGAGAGAGATGTAATCTTTTAAGCTTGGCTTAAGTGCAAAATTGGACAAAGTGCAATTAAAATGGGGATGGTAAATAAATCATAATGATACACGAAGAATGTCAATTAAACATCTGCTAAAGCTTGAGCTCCAGTTGAGAGCTAAAAAATAGCTGCAAACAAAAACATCAGATCCGTGTGGAGCCACGAGGAGACTTAAACCTTATTCAAATTATATAAGAAACAAACAAACGACTTTCCATCATATTTTTTTCTACTTTGTTTTCACCGTTAGCGGTTTGGTCGGGGCTGGATTTGAGTGCGAGTGTGTTGAGTTTGAATTGCAATTGTGTCCTCATCCTTCGAAAGGTGAATGGCACATGACTGGAACATTTGCTCCAACAGGCGACGGCTGTTTATTTTGATGAACCAAATGGAAATAATCGCATTCTCAGATTTCGGTATAAATTCTGCTACATTTGTATGGAAACCTGCTTACAGATCATTATGCTATACTTGCGCTCTGTCAAAGTATTGTATGATGACGTGATAATTTCATCAAGGGCTTATTATCGATAATCTTGTCTTATCTTTCTAACTCACCTAGTTAATAGTTTATTGGTTTACGTTGGTAACAGCTGCACATCTTAAAATTCTGCCTTATTAACACCTGACAGATCCAGACGTGTGTTTATGTTCTTACATGTTGAGATCTTTTGTTTTTTTTTTTAATGTATTTTGCATATTTGTTTTTTGTTTTGTTTTTTTCGGAATACTTTCAGGCTGTAATAACAAATCTTTAGAGTTTGTCTTAAAATTAGCATAATCTGATTAAGTGTGTAACAATTTCAGTGTTCGGTTTATAAAAATGGACTAATTAAGAAAAGCAGGCAACTTGTGAAGCCTCGACGAGAAAGTATTTAGTGACATCAAATTAGGAATTGATTAATGTACTTTTCATAGTTGTATGAGTTTACCTTAGTAACACCTATTCTATCAAACCCATTAGCGCTTTGGGAGCGATCTCCCTGTGGACTAATGTGGTCAGATTCTGTCCTGTGAGAATATTCTGCCATATATTCTGATTGTTTGTTTGCTGTTTTGTCTTTAGGCTACATTGATTTATCGAAAAGAAGAGTTTCACCAGAGGAGGCCATCAAGTGTGAAGATAAATTCACCAAATCTAAAACTGTAAGTGAAATCATGGCCAAAGGCTCGTTCTGTTTTCTCATAAAGACACTCATTTTTTAAATGTGTTCAGCATTGAGGCAGTAAGAATTATTTTTAAGATGTATTTTTTATGTATGATTTACATTAATTCAGTTGAAAACAAGTAGAATCGCCTTTCTTTTTCTTAAATGTTGAAAATTACAGCACTCTTTTTTTTTTTTTCATTGATCTCTTATGAACATTTTTGTGAATCAGCTTTACACTGAACTGAGTCGGTGTTGTCGTGTTTTCAGGTGTACAGCATCCTGCGACACGTGGCCGAGGTGCTGGAGTACAGCAAGGACGAGCAGCTAGAGAGCTTGTACCAGCGCACCGCCTGGGTGTTCGATGAGAAATACAAGCGGCCGGGATATTGAGCGTACGACGTCTTCAAACATGCCGTATCGTAAGTGGCTGTTGTCTGAACACGTAAAATGTCTTCACACACAAAGACAGGATGCAAGGAATGTTTTAATGGGTTTTCTTTGTACATATCTTCCCTCCTTCAGAGATCCTGCCATTCTGGACGATTTGGATCTAACAGAGGAGGAACGCAGCGTGCTGATCGACAACATCAACAGGCGACTCACTCCACAGGCTGTCAAAATCAGAGCAGGTAACAATTTACCGTAAAAGTGGCATGTTAGTGTTTTTATTCTAACTGTAGCATGACGGCTTCTCTGTGACCTGAAACAACATTTCCAGTTCATTGTTTTCCTCTCCCCCCCTGCAGACATTGAAGTGGCATGTTACGGGTATGAGGGCATCGATGCAGTGAAGGATGCTCTGAGGGCCGGGCTGGACTGCTCCACAGAGGCCATGCCCATCAAGGTAACACTGCTGCTTCAACCACAGCCGCCCGTTTTAACACTGATACTAGATGTTGAATTTCTGCCCCTTTCCTTCAGTCACAAACTAAAGAAACTCTGCTAGCTGTGACCTGCTGCTGTCGCTCATTTTTTGGGGTGTAAGGGCTGTTTGCGTAAATGCCTGTGTTCATCGTTACTGACACAGTATCGCTCCCGGCAGATCAACCTGATCGCTCCCCCTCGCTACGTGATGACAACGACCACTCTGGAGCGCACAGAGGGCCTGTCTGTGCTCAACCAGGCCATGGCTGCCATCAAGGAGAAGATCGAGGAGAAAAGAGGCGTCTTTAACATCCAGATGGAAGTGAGTGACCTCAGTCCATGTGTGCAAACATGCAAAAGTGAAAGACGCACTGTCTGCTGTGTGTTTATAAAAAATGTGAAAATTATTCAAGCACAAGCAGCTGAGTTGATTTGAGTGTTTCAATTTTGTGTAGCTTCAAAATGGAAACAATTTTTCATCACCTTCCTGTCCAATGAAAATCATTTATTATTTATAAATCTGTTGTTTGTTTGCTTTTATTTGTAAGTTTATGTAAAACTGTAGACTTTATTGTTTCTTTATGGATTGAGAGAATTATGCTTCATAAACAGAATAAACCATTTAAAGAGCCTCTTGGTTTAGCTGTAAAATGCACTGACTGAGCTAAAAACAAGCAGTTTTTCTGAGCTCAGGAAAAATTAACTTTTTGGCAATGCGTGGTTCTCCCTGGACAGCCACACTACAAACATGGGATCTTACAGATTATGATGCATTACCGTCGATTTAACTCCGCAGCCATATATAAAGTAGTTAAAACAAGGTCAACCATAAGCATCTGTCAGTAAATTTCAAGAGTAATGCAAGTTAATGCAGCAGTAATTGTAAATAAAATCAACTATTTTACTGAACATGAGTACTTTTACTTTCAAGTGCTTTTGCTGATAACAGCGTGTTCAGTTTGGTATTTCTGCTTAAGGATCAGAATAACATGTTCCAGCACCAACACTGAAGACTGTTTGCACAAGGAAAGTGACATTAAAGTCAATATTTAACTACAAGCCCCACATGGTTACACCGTCCTCCCTGAGTAAAAATCCTTTTACCTGCTGCAGTCTGTTAGTTTACAAAATAAACTTCCTGGATTGTTCTGTGTGTTTTACTATAAATAAGTTTTAAATAAAATATTTTGGTCTTAAAAATGTATGTACAGTATGTAACATTTCTGCATAAAATGTCTAAAAGCATCTAGACCTTGATAGAAAGATAAATAGACAGACAGACATATATAGATATAGATATATGTGAAGACTTGTTCTACGCCAGGTGTGAACCAAGGAGCTTAGAGCTCCCTCTAATAGCCTCGAACTTCCAAGAAAAATTGTCATAATTTTGAAAATGAAACTTAATTTAAAAATTACTCTTAAATCACATTATATTCCTTAAATGTACCTTTAATATTTTTCTCAGAATACTCACACTTTTTTAACTTAAACTCAGTTTCAAGTTACATGTTTCCCTGCCAAGTGTGTCCAAATTACTCTGTTTTCATCTGGAACTGAACATAATGAATCAGTTTTATTCTTTATTCTGTTGGTACAAATTACCTAACTTTGCACTGTCCTCTTCAGCCGAAAGTGGTGACAGATACAGACGAGACGGAGCTCGCCCGGCAGCTCGAGAGGTTAGAGCGGGAGAACGCCGAGGTGGACGGAGACGACGACGCCGAGGAGATGGAGGCCAAAGCGGAGGACTAGAGACGGTCCTGAGAGGACGACTGGTGGGGGAAAAAAACATCAGAGGAGAAATGTGGACTGACCTGGCTGCAGTCACTCAACCCAGATGTTAACTTTCACAATGCAAACATTAACTGGTGTCAATAGTTCATTGGCAAATGTCCCCGTTTGTGTCAGAAGACATTCACACAAAGATGCATCTTCTTGTCCAAGCGGGACACAAGTTACAAATAAAACATCAATATAGTTTCTATTTTTAAGTACATTGATTTGAATAAACAATAACTCTAAATCAACTGTTTACAAGCAGTGGCCTTCACATACCTCTTGCTTTAACAGCCCAGTGTCTTCAATTTCCATGGCGCTTGGTTCGCAGCCGCTCACTGGAGTGATATTTTAAGAGGAAACGCATAAACTCGTCTGTGTGACTTCATGTGCTGTTTTCTCTTACAGTTAAAGGGTTCTTACTGGCAAGACCTGCTCTTGTTTAGCTCACATCGCATCAATAAAGTTCTGGAAGATTTGATCTCAACGCGTCTTTGTCAGCTGTGAGTAGAATGAAGTGTCACTACAGCACTACTTTCATATGAAGATCATTTTTCTTTTTTAATTATTTTTCCAGCACCAAAGTTTTTCCCACCACAAAACACGATAATAGAACAATTCGCACATTTGTTTTAAGAGGCAGGTGTGTAGGAGAGGGATGATAAGATCTAAAACAAGCAGAAAAACAATCCCATGCACCATCCAGCTTGCAGTGATCATTTTTTTTTTATTGCAGCATTTTGATAATAGACCTTCAGCAAAAGAGAGAGGTCTTATACCAAAATGTTGCAATGTAAAATAGTCAGTGCAAGCTGGACAGTTTCCCACTACAAAACTTTGATCCTGCAGTCTTCTTAAAACTGATTGATGGAAGAAATAATGAAAGGACAAACAGGATATAATTAAGTTTGTAATGTTTTCTGTTACTTCTAAGCCTTTGTCGACATCACCAACATGTAAAAGCAGGCATGAAGCTGGCTAACATTAGATATTTTTTCTGAAGAATTTAAGTGAATAAAGCTCAAAATGTGTCGCCATAAAGTATTTTATTTTTTGTATGGGCTGATTTCTACTTAAAGTAACTCCTAAAAATTGATGTAGATTTTAGTAGCAGAGCGTGTTTGCAGTGTGCCACAGGAAGTTGGCTCTTAAAAAGGATATTAAGCAAACACTTTTAGCACTCTGTCTGTGGAATATGTAGTGCATGCAGTGCGGTTTGAGTCTTCAGAGCTCGTTTCACACCCTTGATGGCATTTCTATCCATCTGATAAAGCTTTGGTGTACTCCATATTATATACACATTTACAAACAAATGTGTAAAAATGAGGCATTAAACCTCACAAACACTGGTTTGCCTTTCATTCAGTTACTTATTTCTTAACTGTTTACATCACCAAATGGCAATGACCGGACAAAGGCGCTTATGGTCTGTGAGGGAAAAAATCAACTGCAGGTTCACAAACAGTTATAAAAATTAACTTTATTCAAATGTTCACCAATACAAAAACAAATGGAGAGCATTGTCACAACTTCAAATCATTTTTTTCCTCGTTCTTAGCTCATTTACTAAAGTGGTTATGACAGGTGTGTGTGTGCTTTTACAGTTGCAGGTAAGTCACCGCATTAGACACATTTCAAATGACAACTAGGTGCTTTCTGAGATGGTCCGAGGATGAGATAATGCCAACGAGTTCATCTGGAATGTGTAAAGTCAACAGAAATAAAGTGGTGTTGTGGTCAAAACCCTGAATAAATAACCATGTAAAAATATTTCAAGCTAGTTATGCGAACTGTAAAGTCTGAGTCCACTTAAACCCACATTTAACTGCA
>JAPZDX010000010.1:16752498-16762991 GCA_029783625.1 Naso annulatus | reverse complement strand
CAGGTTCACTGACTTTCAAACCTTCAGGCACCACAAAGTGAAGATCAAAAGTTTGGGAGGAACTTTTATATTAACGGCTGGCTGAAAAAAGAGCATCATAAGTTGTGACCAACTCTCACAAACGTGCAGCACAGTTGCCCCTATGCAAGTCCTCAAGAGGGGGACGCCCAGTATATGTATATAGTAAATAAAGGCTGATACTTACATCCTATCCTCGTAACTTTTTCCAAAGCTCTGAGATTCATCTTGCTTTAGTCACCATATGATCACTATCATAATGGTGGGGTTTAATGAATAGATTAGCTTTTAAGTAACTTTTACATCGTCTCCATGCATTTTTGTGTGATGAATGAAGAATGGATCTATAATGGTCACACCTAGATAGTTTCACTACGGTGGTCACAGGTGTCAAATCAAGCCTGAGAAAAGGTGTGAAAAACACTAGCTGTCTGCCTGCTTGTGGTGTCTGAACATGAAACATTCAAATATTATTAAGAGACTTAAGATGTTTGGTGGCATAAATTTTAAGGACCGCCAAATTGTAACGCAGTATGCAAGTTACTGAGATCAAGAAAAGCTTGGTAAATGTGTCAAATAAATGTGCAAGCTCTAGGAGTGAACTATGTGATCAGCTGCTGTCCAAAACCTGTAATGTCAACTACGAGATCAAAGAAGCCACTTTACCTTGTGAGTGTCACGAAATTTACTAATCTCTCTGGAAATCAGGTCTCTCTTGTCCTCTTCCATATCAATAGTGTTAATGTCGTCCTAAAGGAAAACAAATACCAGTAAGAGTCAAATTAAACTTTCACATTTATAAGATCGAAGAGAATGAGACGACAAGCAAAGAAGAGTAATTGAAGTTGGCATACCTCTTCCTTTTTCTCCTTTTTTCTCTTTCGTCGATTGGAGTCCTCATCCGTCGAAGGTGCGTTGAGTTCGGCAGCATATTCCCGCATCAATCCATCAATAGCACCTTTGACAATCTGATCCTTCTTCTTTGTCTCCTCATCCAGAACCTCTTCCTCATCGTCTCCTCCTTCTTCAGCCTTATTATTCTGCCGGTTCAGAAAGAAAAACTCATTTAGGGATGAGTCTGTCTAATTTTGTATCGGCAATTAATTACTATTCATCTGAATTGCTTAATTGAATACAAAATGTGATTCAGACATCTGGAACGAGGCCAGGCGCATGATCGATTCAGGATCAAAATGGAACGCAGGTGCACTGACTGAAGCGATAATAATTCTGTCAAACACAATTATACCCCATTCGCAGTCTTCTTCTTGGCCTTCCATTCGTCCAGCTGAGCTTTAGTCTTTGCATCCACCTTCACCAACAGATTTTTGTCTCCAATCTGCAGGTCATGTAGCAGGCGCAGTGATCGCAATGTGGACTCTGGCTCCTTATACTCACAAAACCCGAAGGCTGCAACAGATATGTCAAGAGAAGACATTAAAAGCAGGTTTATACATGATCATGTATGGACTGATAGGATGACAAATATATGTATATTGAGTAGTTTCTGGTTGGTTTTATGTGATATCATCTTGTGAATTTAGACCTGATGATAACTGACATTATGGATGACGGTCATTTCCTGCCCCAATGACGCCTGATGCATGCGTTATAATTTACCTTGAAGCTTGCCGGAGGCTCCTTGGACCCTCTTCCAGCTCAGAACAATACCACATTTCTGCAACATGAGCACAAAAAGAAGAAGCATTTAAGAGTGAAGTATGTTTTACTGCCACAGCACAGGATTCACAGCTTGAACAGGATATTTGGTAAATTAAGCACATGGTAATAATATACAGATCACTAGTGACAAGCAAAACTGTCATTTGATCACTGTGGCTAATGAAATTTGTAAAAATAACTGCATATATTGAAAACTAACCAGTGAGGTGGTAGATTTGACTGCTCGGAAAAAGGATGATAGTTTCAGAAAAAATCTTGCATGTCATTTCCATGCCCACAAAAGTCCTTTATGGATTAAATATCTTGTATATTCTATAACTGCATAACTTTAATTCATGTAAAGTTTCTAAATGTTTTCTGTCACTTACCGCCAGCAGTTGTCTGATCAGCATGTCTGAGGCTTTCTCTGATATGTTCCCCACAAACACTGTGGTCGTTGGGCCGCTCTCATCGTTGTCTTTGATTCGCAAAGCAGCAGGGTCCTTCTTAGGGACTGCAGGTTTACTGACCACTGACACAGAAGGCACCATTACGGTAGGGGTGGAGGTCATGATGCCCATGTGAACTGGGATCATTGGAGTTGCTGAAATGGACAAAGGAAATATATATCAACTTGAGGCAAAGGATCTGGAATTAAATATTTAGCCTGACAACAGCTGATTTTACCCATTGATTGCTTTTACTTCCAACACTGAGGGTCACTTAAAAGTGTGAAAGTGTAACTTTAAAACACTACCAATGAAACAACTTCATTAGAAACACAATGATTGCTGCTAACCCTTCGGACACAACTATTTTAACACTAGTGTCACAACTAACATAAAGTGAATAATGCTGTCATTTACATTTATTTGGGAAAGTTGGTTGCTTACCTGAAGGGAAGCCAGCAAACTGAGGGGGCATCCCCGGTGGGGGCAACAGTGGCCGGTTTAAATGAGGAGGGAAGGACATTTTTGATGTGAATCGGGCCGACCTGAAGAGGGAACAGTGACATCCATTACCTGTCCATCTAACCATGCACGATATTCTAAACTCTCGTATGGATGAAGCCCCCTAATTTAAAATAATTTAACATAAAAAATGAGGTTTAAACTCAGGCAGCTAACGTTAATGCCATTCTGTGTCGGTATCGCTAGCTTTGCAAACAACCCTGACATCGATTTGTGACTTTAGCTATCAGTAAGGCTAACGTTACATTAACTTAGCTTAGCGGGGTAACGTTCAATAACTGTACAGCTAGCCTAGCCTAGCCAAACTGTTGAAGAATAATTAACGTTACTTTATGTTATTACGTCATTGTGTTTAGTTGTAACTCATTCTCTGTGTATTTCTGCCAAACAAAAACTGCCAGGTTAAGTTAGCTAAAGCTAGCACTAAGCACGCTCTCGTAACCGGCACAAGTACATTGGGCTAAGCTAAAATTAGCTAAAGCTATGCTACCTGACAAATAAAACTCACTTTAACTGGGTAAGTATGGGCTCGCCATGAATTTGAAAAAAGCCATATATAACGTACATACCTCAAATTAGGTGGCGTAAAAGGTGATAAAAAACGTTCTCGGAAAGCAAGTAACAGTCAAAATCTCTAAAACGTTTTGACTGCTAGATTAGCACGTTAGCCAGTTACGGGCCTTCAAAAACATTGACGCAAGCGCTTCACGTACTAGATTGCTTCTACTTCTTCTTCTGTGGTATACATGCCAGATTGCAAGAGCGCTTGTTTTATAAATCGGAACTCGTCGGCCGGTGGACGGAGCTAGAAAATGTGTGGCAGTGAAACTACTGATACTAAATTAGTAGTATATAATATATCACAAATTCTAACCCTAACAACAGCCTCAATAATGATAACGTTAATGGTACACAACTAATGCAAATAATTTTGATTGGTTTGCCATTATGTTACTTATGCAAGATTTTCTCCCAAGAAAATGTAATGTCAATCTTTCAGCTCTAAAAAAAAAAACAAGCAAAAAATTAAAATTAAAATTAAATTAAATTTAAAAAACATTGCAAGCATGTAGTGGTATCAGTAACACAACAACCAACTCATTAATACCAACTGTGCCCAAATGCCACGTGATAACAATTACTGACTGATTAGTTTATCAATTAATAAACTTCTGATGTGACTTAAGTGGTCAGCTCAGTGCATCTGTCCTCTTTGTAAGTTCACTGTCATGTATTCGACAGTTTCATTTGAATTTCTGAATAATCAAGTCAAAACGTTACAAAGCATTTATTATTATTTTTTAAGTTTTATTATTATTATTATTATTATTATTATTATTATTATTATAATACAGATATTTGAAGTGGTTGGTTACCATGGTGTTTTTGTTGTAGGTACCAACTCTCTCCAGCAGCTGTGACTCGAGGGCTGCATCTGACAAGCCGTGACGTCACTTTAGGCGGGTTTTTCATGGAAAATGCTAGAAGAAACGAAGCACACCCTCCTGGTTTTAAATATTCCTCCATGAGATTAAAAAGATCCTCACTCTTTCCTTTTAAATAAACGATTTTCCCGTGTTTTGGGTCGAGTAGATTTCTTGTGCTGATGCAGAAATTTCCACCTGTGGAGAAAATAACGGCGGCTACGGGTCCTAAGCCGTCTTCGAAACATTAGTCTCTGAGTTGTTATCTTCGGTCCACCTTGTATCACGCTTTTAGCAAAACTGCCACAGGGTGGCATCAATGCTGCGCTGGGTGAAGGGACTTTTTAGTTATATTGCAGTATTTCTTAAGTTACATGGTTGTGTGCTTTTGGATGCCCTTCGCTTAAAAGCGTCAGCAAATCACTCTTGTATTGAAGAATAAATTTATTATGATTATTTCCAACGGCTGTAAATCTCTTTGCACGAAGAGACATTTTACCCACATTTTAGTCATTGCATTACCCTGTATTTGGGTCTTGCATGCTGAATAAATTATCCAAATATATCCTTAGTCGTGTTTGTACTTAATTGGTCGTGTAAACTGTGTGATTTTAATTCAGTAAACAGAAGCATTCATTTTCTTTAACAGAATTTCTTTTCTTACTGTCTTCTACCCACAGGGTAGTTTTGATGCTGCACCGCGGAAGGATACGACCGTACACTGAGACGACTGTGTATAAAGATACCGGTCTATTAAAAGGAAGTCCCTTTCCAATTCCCTGCGTCAGAGAGTAGAAGGGATACCACATTGGTTGCATTTTATTCAAGAAAAGTCAGCGAAATAAACAAGGTACGTACATGAGTATTTTAAAAGCACACTGAATATATTATATTCTTTTCAAATTCAAGTTTTCCTAACCCGTCGCCTTGCTATGGTTCGGTGAATCCGCGATAAGAAGTCATGAGTCACGACGATAACCTTAGCATCGTTGCTGTCTCGTGGGCTACAACTAGCATATTATTGTCAAGTGTCTGCTCAAAAACATTTAATATGATTTTATAATGTCCTTACAGTGACATTTTCGATACTAAGCGGTGTGAATGCGGCACAGTGTGAAACGCTGTTAACTAACCCAGGCTCGTTGCACCAAGGCAGGTGTGGTGAGAATGACAACGCTAACGTTAAATTGGTTTATGTAACCGAGCTAGCATGAAAACACTCGACACAGCTGGACAGAATCCTACCAGTTAATCCTTAACTTTAAGTATGACACGTTAAGTAGGATTTTATGGCTATAGTTGAGTAACGTTACCGTTTAATTTCGGTTGTGGATAATATTTGTCAGTTAGGGTTCGTTTATCTATTACGTAACATCACTGAACTAAAACGTATTTGTTAAATGACATGCACGTAGCGTCCGGTCATGCTGTACTCAGTCTGAATTACACGCCGTTGTTTTGGCCTTTTCTTGCGTTCATTGTATACGGTTCTCTTGGTTAAAGTCAGTTTTAACGTTACTTGTCTGGGTGACATGTCACACGTAATAATGTTTTAATGTCAAGTGCACGTGTACAACGTAATTTCTTGTCGGTATTCTTGTTTTTGTCTGTAGCCGTCCATTAGCACGTGTTTGCGGAGTCCATTGTCTGTCGGTCGGCGCCATGTTGGTTAACAGCTACTTCCGCCGATTTTAGTAACATGATGGCAGCTGTCCAATTTCACGAAGCCGATTTATGATGACGTTTGATGGGTAACGAAACTGGAAGAATAAATTTAATAGAAGAGTGTGTGTTTAACAGTAGCAATGGCCATTTTCACCATCTACACATTGTAGCAGTGTTCTGTTGAGTCATTATGTCTCATTTGTGATCGCCAAAAAATAATGAAACTGTCATTTTTACCATTCAAATTGACGGCAGTTTTCAATAACACATGTCATTCTCTTGTACAGATGCCTGAAGAAATGCACCAAGAGGAGGAGGCTGAGACCTTTGCCTTCCAGGCAGAGATCGCTCAGCTGATGTCCCTGATCATCAACACCTTCTATTCCAACAAGGAGATCTTCCTCAGGGAGTTGATCTCCAACGCCTCTGATGTAAGTCTGCTGGAGTTTGTACCCACTGCTCATGCTACACAGTGTTTCATTATTATCTATTTTAAGAGCTTGTATTCATAGTAGGGTGTTCAGTTGTACTATAAGTAGTAATCATTATGATAATACTTGAGAATTGACATTTGGATCTAACACTGCTATTGTTACCTTAAATCCTAATGTATAGTTTTTGTCTTCTTTCAATGTAGGCTTTGGACAAAATTCGCTATGAAAGCCTGACAGACCCCTCCAAGCTTGACAGTGGCAAGGATCTGAAAATTGACATCATCCCCAACAAAGCCGACCGTACCCTGACCCTCATCGACACTGGAATCGGCATGACCAAAGCTGACCTGATTAACAACCTGGGTACCATCGCCAAGTCTGGCACTAAGGCTTTCATGGAGGCTTTGCAGGTAAAACAGTGGAACACGGTCTAGATTGCAGTGTGGGGAAATTACATGCAAATGACTCATAACTAGAACATGTAACATATACGGTCAGACTTAAATCGCATTACAAAGCGCTACATTAAGCTATTTAATGCAAATACAGAAACTGCTGACTTAAAATTACTAGACTAGTGTGCTTGATAATTTGAAAAGTTAATTGGCAGAATGTGACATAGTAATTCTGCTGTACTACAGGTGGACTGTTTTTGTAGTTCCAATAAAGTTTCGCTGCCTTTACCTCTTACACAACACAGACAATGGTTTGCAGAAGGCACACATACACAACAGTGGGTCCAATTTTAGTCGCGATCACCTTACTCGCAGGATTGGCATTAATCAGCAGCAGTTGCTTTTTTCCCTCATGGAAATTTTATCATCAGCACAGCCAAAATGACAAGCTGCAACCTGAATGTGCAAACAAATTTTATGATTCTGGGTTACAAGTGAACTTAATGTCTCACATTCAGCATAATTTTCGCTTAACTGAAATGCTGTCCTGCAGTGGCTGGCTGTAAAGGAGTGAAACTGCTACACCAGTAGGTTGAGAGAAAAAAAACAGTAATTTTAAATGATTTGATTTTGATTGGCTACGTTTTGTAAATAAGGTACATGGGATTAGTTCTAAGTATTTGACTGAAATTCAGTTATCAAAGGTTGTGGTCCAGGCTGTTACATTTTGAAGCTCTAAATACCTGTGTTCCTTCTAGGCTGGAGCTGACATTTCCATGATTGGTCAGTTTGGTGTGGGTTTCTACTCTGCCTACCTTGTTGCCGAGAGGGTGGTTGTCATCACCAAACACAATGATGATGAGCAGTACGCCTGGGAGTCCTCTGCCGGCGGTTCTTTCACAGTCAGGGTGGACAATGGTACGTGTCTTGGCACTGTTCACACAGTCAAAGCAGTTGATATGGCAACACTTGACATGATCCACTTGCAAACACTTATTTTTTTTTTATTTTTATGTAGCATCATGATATGCAAGTGCAATAATCACACTTGGCACCTTGATTTTTAACATTTTCAACTAAGTGTGCTCTTACAATTACGTTTCAGGGGAGCCCATTGGCCGTGGAACAAAGATCGTCCTGCACCTGAAGGAGGATCAGACAGAGTACATTGAGGAGAAGAGGATCAAGGAAATTGTCAAGAAGCACTCTCAGTTCATTGGCTACCCCATCACCCTGTTTGTAAGTACTGAAGGTGACCACAAGTTAAACCTTTTGCTAGTTAAAACCATTGAGTCTAACGGTTAACTCTGCGCTGTTTACTTGCAGGTAGAGAAGGAGCGTGACAAGGAGATCAGTGATGACGAGGCAGAGGAGGAAAAGGCAGACAAGGAGGAGAAAGAGGACGGTGAGGACAAGCCAAAGATCGAGGATGTGGGTTCAGATGATGAGGAGGACTCCAAAGACAAGGACAAGAAGAAGAAAAAGAAGATCAAGGAGAAGTACATTGACCAGGAGGAGCTGAACAAGACCAAGCCCATCTGGACCAGGAACCCTGATGACATCACAAACGAGGAGTATGGCGAGTTCTACAAGAGTCTGACCAACGACTGGGAGGATCACCTGGCTGTCAAGGTAAATGATGCACTGCAGAAGCAACTGTTACATGATCACGATCAGTCAGTATGGCTTTGAAATGGTGTAAACTAAAGTGAATGTATTTTTTCTTTTCCCCTTCACAGCACTTCTCAGTGGAGGGCCAACTTGAGTTCCGGGCCTTGCTCTTCATTCCCCGCCGTGCACCTTTCGACCTCTTTGAGAACAAGAAAAAGAAGAACAACATCAAGCTGTACGTGAGGAGAGTCTTCATCATGGACAACTGTGAAGAGCTCATCCCAGAGTACCTGAGTAAGTTCACTTATCTTGATTCACACTTTGAGTGATAAATTGACAGTACTCTATTCTGCATCACTGCACTACTACTTCAACTACACAACGCTGCGCTTCCTGATGAATTAAAATGTTTTCGTTCATATCCAGACTTTGTGCGTGGTGTGGTGGACTCCGAGGACCTTCCCCTCAACATCTCCAGAGAAATGCTGCAGCAGAGCAAGATCCTCAAGGTCATCCGTAAGAACATTGTTAAGAAGTGTCTGGAGCTCTTTGCCGAGCTGGCCGAGGACAAGGAGAACTACAAGAAGTTCTACGAAGGCTTTTCCAAGAACATAAAGGTATTTAAAATAAATAAGTGCAGTGACACATTAAATCTGAAAATCTCTGAAAAGTTTTTATTGGAAGTTTCTCTTTCACAGTGAACTCTTTGTGTCTTGTCAGTGCATCTCCGTGGATTCACAAGGTTTACCTTTATTCCTTAAACTAGTGGTTGCTGTATCCTCTAGTTTAATAAGGCCGTGTAGTCGTAGCTTCATTGGCCAGACCTTTTAAGGGCGCACTTGCACTAGGCAATCCATACCTTGCCTAAGCACGTTTGACCCCTAAAGTCCAGTTTATTTGACTAGTTTGTTTGACTCTGTCCCGTACTTAAGCACGGGACACTTTGTCGGCCCTGGCAAGGTTGGAAGAGGTGGACTTCAGTACGGTACAGATGCACGAACACAAACACGGAGCGCCGACATCATTGTGACTGTTTGTGGAGGATTCACCTTAAATTCAGGCAGACAACAGCTTACAATGTCTGCATAAAAAGCAGTGGAAAAATCTGCGAAAGTCTTGTAGATGGCGGGGACCAGAGAACAATTTAAAAATGTTATCAAAAGATGAAAAAAATACAGCTCTGTAGATCAGGTAGCTCAAGCGTGCTAAGGTGCAGTTAGACTGGAGCAATGTGAGTGCAAACCGGGGGGGGCACACATTCGTACTTCAGCATGGTTTGGGAAAACAGGGTCAAGTGTGAGTGCACCCTAATATGTACTTTGTAGCTGGTAAATAGTTTTAGTCTTTGTAGGTTACCTAAAATACCATGTCGTGCAGTTAGAGTGCTTATGTGATGTAGAGTAGTTATAAATTCTGTAGATCATTGACTTCAGAATGGACACAAAATGTGAAGGTTTGTTAGTCTTAACTTTGGATTCAGAAGATACTTGCTAAATATTTAATGTTTACCTGTAAGCTGTCTGTAAGAAATATTTCTTAGATTGTAATTGAACCTGCAGATTTTGGATTTTATTTCATCACCAACAGCTCAAAATGAAACAATAACATCTGTTATGTCTACCATCAAAGTTGGACACATGGCCCTTAAATTTAAGGTTCATTTTGGAGCAGAGGGTAAAATTAATTGTCCAGCCATTAATCATTTTTCTCCCAGCAATTCACACAATGATGGAATAAATGTCAGGGTGCTTGATCTTACCTTCTCAAAAAACTTTTGAGAACCTTATAAAATGGTAAAAATGACTCTAAAAGGTTTATTTTTCAAGCATCTCCTTTGGAGAGAAAAAATTAAGGAGTCATTGGAATTCAGATTCCTTGTGGACCTGATAATTAGCAGCTTACTTCCTTTTTCGGAGTGTGTCCTATTGGAACAAAATGCTTAATACAAAGGTAATTTAAGTTTTAACAAATTTGATAATTAGAGAAAAATCTTCCACCTCTGGGACTTGTATCACAAAGCAGGTTTAATTTGGGTAGACCTCCTGAATTTACTGGGCCTCAACTTGGTTATTCAAAATTTTTGCATGTGGAAGAGATGGAGTTGATTACATGACAATCAAATGCAACATGAGCAGTTAAAATATCATTGTTGCATTCAAAATTTAGTTGGGTAATGTATTAATTTTATAATTTTTGCTACTGGTGTGGAATTGTTTCCAATAAGGCATTTAAAATTCTATCATCTGTCTTTAGTTGGGCATCCATGAGGACTCTCAGAACCGCAAAAAGCTGTCCGAGCTGCTTCGCTACCAC
>JAPZDX010000010.1:16727487-16739065 GCA_029783625.1 Naso annulatus | reverse complement strand
ACAACCATTTCAA
This sequence comes from Naso annulatus, assembly GCA_029783625.1. Taxonomy (NCBI): domain Eukaryota; kingdom Metazoa; phylum Chordata; class Actinopteri; order Acanthuriformes; family Acanthuridae; genus Naso; species Naso annulatus. The sequence goes on along the minus strand of JAPZDX010000010.1, from coordinate 16,739,052 downwards.
GTTTACAGATCGCAGTACTCCATGTGGCCACTATGCCAGTTTGGATTTATAGTCCAGCTCAGTTCATTAATGCTTTATTTTCACAAAATAATAAGCACTACCTATGATGAGCAGAGCCATCTTCACAAACACCACCGGCTGACTATAGCTTTAAAGAATTCAACATGTGTAGGATTCATTATGCAGTCACAGAAAACCATAACCTGTTAAGCTTGCTGTGAAGAAATGAGATGCGTTTCGTCGCCCACCCCCTCAAGCAGCATAAGTCACACTGATGACTCAAATACACCTGGGGTAAAAACCTAGCTTCTACTGAAAAGGTGTGCTCCTTGCTGGCGTGGCACAGAGTGTGTATCCATATCTAAGTGAAGCCGGGCCTCCTCCCTGAGGGACTGTGAGCCTGACTCATACAGAGCCTCTTTGTGTGGGACTTTGCTGTGGCACGGCCAGCCAGTAGTCCACTGCAGCAAGACCTGGGCTCAGAACAGGCAACTTATTACATGGAGGAATGCAATGCAGTGACTGACTGGGCGGCCAACCCGCAGGCTGCTTCTTCAGAGGCTCACAGAAAGAGCACAGCCAAAATGTAACTGAGTCAAGACTGAGTGCCTGTGTCTTACGCGAGTCTCTGACAGCAGATAGTATGGATTCAAACTGAAACATTACAGCAATCCCTCACTGAATGAGTAAACAAGATGGCTCAGTCCACTGTAACATCCTGACTATTGCAGAGAGTCATCTGGATAGACAAAACAACACATTCACAGTAAACAACTAGTGGAAAGGGAAAGTCAAGGTGGCTATTAAAACTCTGTAACCCATAACATTTCACGACCTGTTATGCAATTTCCGCCATAGCACCACAACTCATGTTCTTATCATATTTTATTACACACAGTATTATAATAAATGATAACCAAGTCTGGTGGCCGCATAGTGTTGGTGTCGGAGATTTGAACACGGCCATGAACGCTTTTAATTCTTTCTAGCTGTCAAACTACATACCTAAAATCTGAATGTTTACGTTAACCAGCCAATAGCTATCAGCTTTTATGACCATAGGGGAGCATCATTTCCGTCAATGTAAACTGCTATCAAAACACTACTGATATATAAAGCTTACTTGTGTCTACTGGAATTGCTATGCATGCCACATAAATAGGTGTAACACCGATCCCATTTAAAAACTGTGGTTACTTTAGCTAGCAGGTAAGTTAGCGTTAGTTATAGACTTTAACAAAAATACATTGTCTGTCACTTTGTCTATGAATAACAAAAACTACCCGTCACCATTAGCTGTCGTCACGGCAGGCTGACACGTGTATCAGTTAGTCGTCAGCAGAGCTTGCTAACACTTTAAACTCATCTTTAGCTAATATATTTTGCAGTTAGCTTCTCTTGGTATTTAACGTTACCTCCATGAAAACGATGGCATTTTCCCACTGCGACCCGACACCTGGCGCAGCACACACGCCGACAGACTCAAACGCCTCCGCTGTAACAGAGCATGAAGCCACGCAGGTCCAGCAGGTTGCGGTTTTTTAAATATTAGGGAGTGTCTTCTTTCAGACTCGCCGCCTAATGCTTTCAATTCTTTCGTTAAAGGCCGATGTGTTCACTTGAGCAGGAAATTCTCTCTCATGTTGAGTCGACACCAAAGGATGCCGGACATGGATAACAGCGCCTCCTCAGCGGCCCTGCCCCTGGCGGTGTGGAGGAGTAACTGCAAGGCAACGCAGTTTTTCTCATGGAGCCCTTGTCATGAAAATCAAAGTTATACATAGTAACTATATATTATTAAAGGTACTATAGACAACTTCAAACCATCACAACGGAGAAGCTTACGCACAGAGATACCACGTGGTACAAGCCTCGTTATACTATTGGCTAACAAGCCGTTGGTCATCCTAGACAGAGGTAAACAAATAATCATTTTGAACCTGACAAGATTTTTAAGATAATTAATTTACAATCACTATTCGATTTTCTTTATTTTTTATTTTTTGGAGGGGCGGGACTCAATATTTCGCACCTTTCCAAATACTGTGTGGATGTGTTTAAAAAAAAATCATTTTCAGATACATGTTATTATTTAATTTAAGTTACAGAGAAGAAAAAAACAGCTATAAAATTATGTTAAAAGAATTCTTAGATATTTTCAAAAAGCTAAAACCCTGAGAAACTGAGAAATAAATAGTAGATATGTAAAGATGTAAATGCCAGGTGGACAGTTTTAGAGCCACTGCATAAACGGAGCATAGACAACAGCTGACACATCTAAATAAAAAATAGCTTTAATATTATTAATTACACCATTATTTTGGACTAGCTGCTTAGCTCCAGCTATGGGTTTGTGCTAAGGCAATTTTAGGCAATACACAATACCAAATAACACAGCTCTTCCTGTATATTTACAGAATTAAATTCCTGGTAATTATAATTTATCTGTCTCCTTCCCTTCCAAGGTGCATCTCTGCAATGATGGAAATGCTGACATTATAGTCCAATTATTCATCAATAACCAACATTACTAAAAGTAGCATTTACTGTGCACAGCAGCCTTTTAAAATTACAAATTACAGTCTTAATGATGTTTTATTCGAACAATATCTGGTTCAACAGAACTGGAACATGTGTTTAAGAATTTAGTTTTATGTGAAGTACGCTTGTGTGACTTTCTGGGTTTTTTGTAACATTACCTATGGCAACACCAGCATGACCTGCACTATATTTAACACACATAGCTTTAGGCCATAGGCTCAATGGGGAAGTAGGTATAGTTTAATAACTCTGCTCTAAGCTTTAAACCACAGACAATTTGCCTGTTTAGAAGCTGTCACCAAAATAAGTTCTGTTTGTGAGCATGCATACAAGCATGCTTATAAAAGAGACAGAGCTAAGTGGAATTTCCAGCTGTTCCACAGTCATTGTACTAGAAGAGGCCATCAGGAAGAAGACACTTGGAGGAAAACAAAAGATACAAAAGCAGCTGACAGGAAACAAAGAGAGGAATTGGGGTGTTTTCAAGAAAGAGCTTTATCATGAATGCGGATCATTACAGTTTACTGGATAAATTTGTGATTAAATGCCTTTCTTTGCTGTACAATCCAGTCAGAAATAAAAATCCCAAAAGCTGTATAACCAGTTTAATTGAAGAAAAGCCAAAAAAAAAGTTTTAATACTTACAGGTGAGCTACAAAGGACTCCAAGGGAAAACTGAATTATGTAATGTCTCTACAGTCACTCAAACGGCATTTAATGCATACCTGAAATATTGTATAAAGCTCTTTGACAAACCTGCAGCGACCAGGGTGGAACAGAAAGTAGAAAATATTTTTCCTCTTGAGTTTGGGTGTGTACACATATCACTGGTTAAAACAGGATAAAATTTCCCCCAAATTCCCTTCAGCCAGACAAGAGAACAAGAGACAGAGATGGGTTTTTTTTCTTCATTTTATTACAAAATAAATGAACTGCTTATGTCAACTTGTCCACAGTGCACATTCACACCAAGAACAGTAACAGTTTACTACAGATGGATAAGATAAATATTTATAACAGCTGCACAACGCAGAGTAATGATCCTAAAAAATTTAAAATGTGAAGCTTCATTTTGTTATATATTATGTTTCAATTTGGGCTACCAGTTGTTGTTTTTTTTGTTTTTTTTTACAAATGGTGAATTGCGTGAATGTAATTAGTTTGTCTTCATAGCCTTGTTTGAATACACAGATATACATTAAGTGAACAAAGCATTAATGTTTGGCTCTTTATGTGGCAAAATTTGAGGCCACATTGTCAGAGATATAAACACGTTACACTGCAAAGGAAATCAAACGACTGATCACGGCTGAGAAACTATGCGAGAAGCAATTTGTTCCGTTTCTAGCTATTAAAATTTGGGAAATGGGATTTAGAGGTAGAATTTCTATGGATGTTGAATATGCGGATCAAAAGTTTGGTACTCACACTGAGGTGGCCTTTGCTGCAACCTCTTCAGACACACTCAAAAAAGAAGCAAAGTAATCGAGCAACTGACTCAGATACAAATTTGCTTTTATCAGTGTTCAGTTAAGCAGAATCACTCTCTGTCAGAAGGAATTAAGATTTATATGGTACTGATATTTATCAAGGTAATGGATAAATACAGATCAAATAAGAATGTACTACAAATATGTTCAACTCAAAAACAAACAAAAACAAAATAAAAACAGCAACAACATACGTTTAAGCTGCAGTGAGGCTCCAGACATCTTTCAGACTGTCTTCCAGCCTGTGATTCAGCTCAAAACTTCACACCGACCACTGACCTCCCGGAGATCTGGATGTCATCAAAAGGAAATAGAGCCAGAATCTGAAAGACAAGGACAGAAAATTTTACAGATTTACTAAATATCTAATGTTGTCCTCAACAGATGATGGAGAAGTACAACACACTTCATCTAAATGAGTCGGTATCTCATGCAAGTGTTGCAGCTGAAGTCAAATATATGCTGTTCAACTCTTATCACTTAAGCTCACGATCATGTGACCTCATGGAGTGTGGAAATTTAAGAATATGGCTGCTGTTGTTCTGTAGAATTTCCTCTTGTCAACAAAACCCAGAAAAAGACCAATACAAAAACAGATTGGTCCATCTCTCACACTTTGACTTTCTGGCCCTCACTCCAGAGCCCATTTCTTTCTGTTGAATTGATCTTTTAAACTTAGCAACATTTTCAAAAAAGGCTCAGTAGTTTCCTGAATTAGCTGGATACTGTAGTTTTCATCAAATGGTACTCAAACAGGAGTAAACAGCAGAGACAGTTAAGGAACCGAGACAGCGCGCTGAACAACTATTTCCTGTACCTGCCCCTGTAGGAGACTAGAAGAAGTCATCAGTGCATTCATTCTTATGGGAGAAGTGAACATGATCATAAATTATGACGGATTCTTTCGCACCATCATCACCAAAGTACATATTGTACCCTTTTTCACAAGATACACATCTTCCGAACCTTCTGACACCAATATGGCATTTTTCAGACAAACAAATCAGGAGAAAATTCAAATCTGTTCGAGACCTGTCTCCGTCTCAGCAGCAAATTGTCGCTTCCAGACGAGCGGCGGGAGAAATGACCCCACCCACTTAGGAGACAAGAAGTGCACACCATTTCACACCATCTGCACAGCGTGAAGGGTACTATCTTCTGTTAAATCGAGTATCTTTGGTAAATAGTGCACATGTTGAGAACTATTTTCATGCTACAAGCTGAGTCTTTTCATTTTGCTACCGTAATTCAACCTTCATCAAAAGTTGTGTTAGGGAGAATACTGTTTAATCTACTGGAGTTATCGTTCGGCCCTTTGTTGTAGCGGGAATCCTCAGACGGATCTTATGATCTTTATTTCTAAGATCAGATTTGATGTCAGTACATCTTTGAGCAGAGTGGTGTCCATAGCATTAAAGGCCTTTTCACACCGCCCTGCCGCAACTCACTGCCTTCAGTCATTTCAATGAGCGAAGGGCAGTAGAGGGGAAGTGGTTTCGTCGGCGGTGGTACGACCAAGAAGAGATTCTGCCCTGCCGCTCAGAGTTCACAGTGTTGAACTTCTGATGGGCGACACAGAAATAGCAGGCATCGCGGATCTGAAAGCAAACATGGAGGAGCTAACAATGCTGTTTTCAGAGTATTCGGAGCTGTGCAACACAGCTATGCCACTGTACAAGGAAAACCGAAAGAAAATCTGGGAATCGGACAAAATTTCTACCAAATTACAAATTACAGTTAAATCACCCAATATACAGAAATCGTTTTATTTTCTTGCTACAGGATGCAGCGAATGTTAATTGTACTTTGTGTGTACTGTCCCAAGCTATGATGTTCAAGAAGCACCTCCCCGTCATCGCTGCCTGGCACTGCAGCAGCAGCTGTTTTTAAAAACGTTGGGCCTTCCAGGGGAATCCTCCAGCAGGGAGGCTGTTTTCAGGGCAGTTACCCACACTGCGGTTTGAAAAGACCTTAGACAAAACAAACTGCAGTGCCCATTTTCATTGTAAAAAAAAAAAACATGTCAGTCACTGCAACTGTTTCACTTATTACTGTGTTTTCATAGTACAACGGAGCACTGTGGCACAGGTCCATCCCATAACTGTAACTGTCAATCACGATGACTTACATCATCGTTGCCATCAGCCAGATCCAGAGCCGTTTCATCCTCCATGTTTCGAAGCATTGTGTCGGCGCCGGACTGGCACAGGAGGTTGGCGATGGCAGCGTCCTGTCTCCCCACTGCCAGATGCAGGGGCGTGCAGCCGTTAAACATGGCGGCGTCAACGTTGGCTCCCCTGCTGAGCAGCAGCCTCACTGATGCGATGTCGTGCAGCTCAACGGCAAGATGAAGAGCTGTTTTGCCGCTAGTTCCTTCCTGTGAGGGGCATAGATGGAAAAAAAGTTACGAGAAAGTACAAAGCAAAGATGAGACAACACCAAAACAGAGGCAGATTTCTTTTTCATAACTTTGATAGTTTTCTTTTGATTTCTGCTTTCTGGACGCTTGGAAGAAAAGGAATAAGAATAAACTGGATGTGAGGCAGAGTGATATGTTTGCCCGCTGATTTAAACTGAGAGGAATGTCTGGGGTCGTTTCTGGACTGACGACCATGTTCCCTCCCATCAACAGAAAGTTAAGAGTGGCTGGCCAGGCCAGCCTAATCATATCTCAAATCTAATTATGTCTCCATGAATCCTGCAGGAACCCCTGAGCTCAGCTCATATCACTATCAGCAGTGCACAGGTGCAGTAGATTTACAGACAGGAACACAACATAAGGCCAGGCGCAGTACAGTAAACACACTACAGTAAACACACTTTGAATGGGACAAGTGTGATTATAAATACGAGAACATTAGTGGATTAAATGCTGCAGGGCAACCCCACTCAGAGAGCAATTTAACTTGATTATGTACAAACAAACTGTCTTCTCATCCTCTTCCTCACTTTTTTGTCTTTTTTTAAAAATATAAAATGCTAATCTTAAATCTCATGAATGACAGGTTGGAGTCAGGGTCAGCTGGCCGCAGGTAGGTGTTTGTTGTTTAAAGTCAGGGACAATTTGAAGCTTATTTAGCAATGTTTTAGTTCACGCTGATTTACATAAGGATAAAAAGCTTCTTATTTAGTGGGATGAAGGATGCAGTGTGGATTAACCCTTCAAGCAGAGGCTTGTTTTGAAAAACTAATAATAATCCAGATGATGCAATAAAGTAAGTGTCATTTCCCAGACTAACCTGGATACTGAGGTCTGCTCCCTTTTTCTTCAGAAGCTTCATAATCTGATGTTGCCTGTTCAGTGCAGCCAAGTGAAGACAGGTGAGACCTGCAAGCACACATCTTGTTTGAAGGGAGCAACATAAGGCTCGTTTTGAGATTAAAAATGCACTTTAAAGAAAACTATGAGGACGCAGATCAACTACAAATTGATTTATCAAACCTGCCACATCTGTGCCAACTTAAAACTGTTGCTATAGCTAAACAGATGTGTCTTTAAAAGCTGAATAGTCACACAGATGACGCAGAAACTTGTTGGTTGATGGACTTTTTTCCTCACCTCTCCAGTTCTGGGTCTCGAGAACTGGCGCCAGCTTGCTCGGGGAAACATCTCTGGTCATCTCTGTGATGCACTCTGTCTGCCCGTGCTGGCAGGCCACATGCAGCGCTGTGTTTCCGTCCTGGTCCTGCAGCTCCAGGCTAGCCCCTTTCTCCACCAGGCCCTTCACCACGTCGGGCAGGTTCAGATAGGTTGCCAGGTGCAACGGGCTCTGAGGATCACCAGAGAAAACGATGGGTAATGCATTCAAAACTGCTTAATAATTAGTTGAGCAATGGGCAACAATTTGGATTATCAAAACACTTACTGGTTCTAACTTTTAAACGAGAAGATCGGCTGTTTTCAACTGATTTGTGACATTTTAAATTAAACATCTTTAGGTTTCAGACAGCTGTCGTGCCATATTTTTCACTATTTTCTCACAGTTTACCCACAAGGCCATAAATAGAAAAATGTAAATTCATCATTCTTTGATGAAAACACCAGCTTGATGCAGCCCTAACTGTAGAGGTTTCTGCTGCCATTGTCTTTTAAGTTCCCCTCCTCTCCTACTTCAGTCACGGTTTTGATGCTTTTCCCAGAAAGTCTTTGAACAACCTCCACAGAACAGGTCTTTACCTGTTGTGTTAGACAGAACGCATTAGAAACCGGCAAAGAACTGTTCCAGCTGAGAAAGTGAGAGTTGCACCTTCTATCCAAAACAAACAAGTCTTGTGGTTGCACTGCATTCTCATCTATTGAGGCTACTGTGGGTGTAGAACTCGATACCTCAGCCTTTTATTTATGATAGCTTTCATTATTTTTCACTTATCATCAGAATCTGCAGTAGCAGGACCGAACTGCATCTGTTCAACCGACGATAAATCTGCACAAATGGAACGAAAAATGTATCATAACTGGTTGTCTTTTAATCAGTGTGCAAGTGTGTGAGGGTGGATTTTTTTTTTTTTTTAAACCCTTAAATGGCAAAATCTCCAAGTGTGCGATCTTAGAATGACTATGAAGAGGAAATAAGGCGACCAAAATGGACTCACGTCTGACTGAGTCACTACGTGAAGTGCTGAGTCTTAACTTCAGATGTGTCCTTTTGACACTTCTGTCAGTTCAACTCTGTCTTCACTCCAGTTTTTGCATTAGCGAAGCTCAGAGCTCAGATCTCACATCGCGAAGGCCTGGAACAATTCCTCCACCCACATCCACACAAGGATGCACTCCACAGCTCCCTGTGGTTCTGTTTCTACAGGAGATAGAGGAGGGGAGTTTCCATTCAAAGTCCCTTATGAGCTAACACTGGAACCACCCACAGTGACGTCCCTGAGAGAGGACGGACTGCAAATAAAGAGGAACAACAGTTCTCTGGAAGTACAGAGACAGAAATAATGCCACTGTTTCCACGACTGAGACACTGATTAAGAGGAAGTCACTCTGGACTGAAAAATTCCAGTAGAAGCTCATGCTTGTATAGTGGAAAGACTCTTGTTGCACTTACCTGATACAAATTGTTTTGGATGTCCAGGACTTCTTTCGGGAATATTTGGATCAGCTGTTGAGCGATTAACTCGTCTTCATGGATGATTGCTAAGTGCAGGATTCTACGGGAGAGGCAAAGGAAAATAAACAACTTTACGCATTCTGCTTGCAAAAGCTTGCAGGTCTGCTTTATCTTACATTGAGCAATCAACATCCGAAAAGCAGTAGAAGTGTGTAGGAGTGAAAAAAAAGAAAGACTGCGTTTCAACAAGAGAAGACGTTGCCTAACAATTTTCCTCAGTATTATCTCAAGAGAATACCTCGAAATGTAACGTTCAGTAGGCTGATGGCATGAATTTGGGTAAGGGTATTGAGCAATACATTTATTTTTTTTCTGAAGAGGAGTATTGCAGGCGGTTAAAGTAAAGGGCAGTAGATGCATCCCTGTAGGCTTTAGTTTAAACACTTAGATAATGACAAATAACAAAACCAAAACACACCAGCCTCAAAACCTGAGCGGGAAGTTGTAGCAAACAAATGAGTGCAAAAAGCAGGAAATGGAACAGAGCAAAGGAGCTTAATTTAGACCCAACCAAGAACTCCCCAAACACGGTTTCAACTGTAAAAGGATTTTAACAGACTCATATCAAAGATTAGTTTCGGGTTCCTTTTAAATTTCTCGGATATAATCTACAGATCGAGGGCTGAAACCAGTTTCTTATCACAAAACAGCACGAGGACGTTATTTTGTTGAGGATCTGGTGTTCTGTAAAATGTGTGCCACTGCAGATACTTCACTCTCATGAAGATCAAGGAGTTTTTCTTATTTCACAATAAATGTCATTGATCTATTCAGAGACAGACAGTGTGGGATCAAACGTTCCCACAACATCTCACTGCAGACACTTCACTCAGCTGTCTGCTTTGAGCAAAGCCACTGGCAAATGTCAACTTAAAGATTTGTTCTGCATGTACATAAAACGCAGTGGTTTACAGTGATCTTCGCCACTAACTGCAACTGTAAATGTTTAATCATTTGAATAATCTATTACCACAAGTGCACTTTTTGATTTACTAGATGCAATTACCATGCAATAGATGAAAAAAATTTTTTTTGAACAAATTACTTTTTAACAAGGTGATCAATAAAATCTTTTATTTATGCATTATTTTGCATTTTTCCACAACCCTGAATCTTTTTTTTTTTTTTAAAGAAATTAAAATAAAAACAATTGAGACACAATAATTAAAAAAATTAACAAAATGCAAATCTTCACAAAAGGTTTCACTTGCAGAAGAAGAAGTATTCAAGTTAAGTTTCCCTTATGGTAAAAACAGAATCAAGCCAACTCCTGTTAATCATTCCAAGTGTGCTGGGAAAGGTTTCTTTGGGACACAAACATATCACATTCTGGGTTGGGATCAAAAGGGAAAGTTGGTATATATGACACCATCATGATGCTGCCAGTGCTAACAATGCTAAAGCTAACAAAGCTACCCGAGAAAATTATGATTCCACAGTTTTCTTGCAACCATTGCTACACTGTTCAGACCTGACAAAATGTTTGCTTAAAGGAGGAACTGCTCATATAGAGTAGGCTATCTATGCAGTGTATTACTAAATATAGGCAGAACTGAGCAATTAGTCAATTCATTGTTTATAAGTCAACTGACAGCAACGATTTTCAGTATCATTTAATCGTTCCAGTAAGCAACATAAAGACAAATATTAGATGATTCCAGCATCTTACATGTGACAATTTGCTGCTATTCCCTGATTAAAACTATAGTAAACAGAATATCTTTGGGTTTTGGACTATTTTATGGACAAAATAAGCAATGTGAATGATAGTTTTGGCTCTGGGACATTGTGATTTTTCATTATTTTCTAATGTTTTCGAGATCAAACATTAAATCAGTTACATGAAAATGATTAATCCTTAGTTGTAGCCCTGAATATAATTGGAAATGTGCACATTTTAATAAACTTCACAACATTTCCATCACTTTTTAAAATTGCTTTATTTAATCCTGACATTTAATTATTTTACTGATTTGGCTTTTAATTATGTTTTCATTTTTTAATGGCATTTCAACTAATCTTTCTACGCGTTTATGGACGTCTGGAATCTTTTGGCTATTTTTTTTTTTTTTTAATCTCATATATTGAAAAAAAAGGTATCTAACTCAGTAAATTTCCATGTTAAAATTCAGGCTGACGGAATGAATGAACAAATTAACTGGAAAAAAAGTGCAGGAAGTTTTCCAGTTACAAAATATGTGATGACGGGAAATGAATTCACCGACAAGTGATCCCAACATTTCTATAAATACACTGACATTGTGCCTTAAGTGTCATCATAATATGTCGCTGTGTCAGTTTTTGTTCCAATGAAAACGTCATCACTGACTGATTTAAATGTCCCCAGATAAAATGGATCTCCCGCAGCACTCAAGTCAACCCTGTGAGCAAATGTCTTAGTGTGAAAGGGACTTCCTGGTTTG
>JAPZDX010000010.1:16651026-16661592 GCA_029783625.1 Naso annulatus | reverse complement strand
GCCCACCAAGTAAGGGTATAATCGGCAGTGGGAACGCAAACCTGATCTAGGGGGTACCGTTCCAAAGCGTACCGTATTGTACCAAATCTAACTGTATTGCTCAGTGAAACTGAGGCTTTTGTTCATGCCAGTTGGCTAGAAAGGGGGCAAGACAGTGGAAGTGGACTGTTGCAAGAAGGCGGATGAATTCTGAATGGATTTAGAGATTTGCACAAGATTTAGTGGAAAGGTTGGTCACGATCCAAAGGACTGTTGATTAACTGTTAGGGCCAACGGACAGAAGGGGGGCTTGGTGGTGGGAGTGGCCTGCAACGAAAAGGCACATTTTCATTGGTCATGGTTGCTTGGCCTCTACATTTTAGCCCTGCCACCTTCTGTAACTCATCACCATTTGTCGTAGACAGCTAGCCGCAGCTATTGCAAATTTGCACTTGTTTATATCAAAAGATATTAGTTATTGAGTGAATAAAAAGGTCTTTTAAATGTCATCTGCCTTTTCTGTGCTTTTAATACAAGAAAGAAAATTTCTGTCTTTCATGTTTTTTGAAGTTCTTGTCTGTCTTGTTGTTAAATTTCAGGTCTAATTCCAGTAAAAAGTCCTTAATGTACGTGTTGTGTTAATGTCGTTTTACGTCAACAGATGCTGGAATTCTACGAGGAACATGAGGAGGCTTTGAAAGTCCTGGACGACTACGCTAACGACAACAGTTTTCCACCCAATCCCAACGCCCATGTTTATCTGTACCAGTACTTAAAGCGGCGTGATGCGCCGGAGAAGAAACTAATGAAAGTATTGAAGGTAAACCTGGAAACTCACAGCACAGTTTTGCAGGACGTAGATCACTGTTTAAGGTGGCAAACACCTTCAAAAATAAACCGATAGCCATGTTGTTGCTAGCTAACTAATGAATCTCAGCTTTGCGCCACACATAGACAGGTTGACAACATCAGTGGATTTTGATAAAGGTATATAATTGACTTTTTGCATTTTCTTTCTCATGCTGCAGGTCCTTAATGTTTTAGTCCCATCCCATGACTTGATGTTGGAGTACAGCTCTCTCCTGCTTCACTCAGGTAAAAGCAAGTATGATATCAATTGAATTTGTACCATTTAGCTTAAAAGGGTCAGTGTCAGTAGATATTTACTGTGACACCTTGCTGCCGTTGCTAATTTGTTTTAGAGAAAAAAACTGATGTCAAAAAAGCTTTCGGAGTCGTTTTGGAACTGCTGGACTTCGCCTGCTGGAGAAACAACCTGGATGTATGGAAGCGTTTAAAGGCCATTATTGAAAAATTACAGTTACAGTACGTATAAAATGTTTGGAAAATTAAGTTCCATTTTTGGTTAAACTTTAAGGAGACTTCAGCTTGTTTTGAGTGTCACTGATTGTTTTTGAAGCCTGTCGCTCTGTATGTTTATGTGCTAAAACAGAGACGACTGGAAGGACACTGTTCGGGAAGAAATGGTTAAAAGAAAAGACTGGTGGCCGGCGCTGCACTTCACACGCTTCCACGCCAGTAAAGACTCTGAGGAGAACCCGGAGCTCATGGAAGTAAAAGCATCACTGACAAAAATCCTTTGCCCAGGTATGTAACGTTATGTTACTTTTATTATTGAGGCAAAGATTTTCGGGCACAATTTTAGACACCCTTCAGTAAGTCTCAATATCCTCCTAATGCTCTAACGTATAGGGTGTCAGATTTTAGTGCAACTTTTGAGAGGTAGTATTAAAAAAGGCCATGAGCACCTATATAATTAAAAAAACAATTACAATCACTTAAATGTGCCTATTATAAAATATATATTTTTTCACATAAAATGGCATTTTACAGAAGTAACTCTAAAGATAGATGGAAGAAGAAAATTTCATGTTTGTCATTTGCACCGGGAAACATTTTAAATGTCAACATTTTTCAATATTTTACCAGGAACACTATTAAATTTTTTTTTCTCCTAAACATAAAAAATAATTTTTCTTTAAATTATGTCGTGAGGTCGATTTCCTTGCCTCTGTGGCATCATTCGGGCATTCAGCTAATCTGAAAACAGTTGTACATCTACTGTAGGTCCTAATGTAATGTTGCTCTACAGTTCATTGTTGTGTTTCTTTTTGCAGACCTAATGCTTAAGTACTCAGCTGGACAGGTGAGCAGTCCAGTGTAAACTGAAGCAAAGATCTCAAAGAGAACATCCGATTGTGTCTCCATGATTCACAATCAAGAAAAGGACTGAGATGCTGTCGGAAGAAAAACTGAAAAACTGCATCAAAGGAATCAAGATGAAGAGCAAAAATCTTTTAAATGTTTACTGAATATTTCTTTAAACAAAAATTTTATTCTTTATGGTGTTAAAATATTATTTTGAAACATTGTTCCTCAATGTTTAGAAAACTTAACCTTGAGCTTTATTATGAAGGCGTTGACCTGGTTGTCCACTATGTGGAGCTGTTGTTCTGTAGTTTTTGCTTGAGTACCTGGAGGGTAAGACCACCTAATTTTGATGAAACTGAGTATGATTGTAACTGTCGGTGCTCGTGTTGCTTTTACGGTTTCTGTAAACATTTTAATGGGAACAGATTCTCGTGCCGCCCTCAGCTGACCTTTGACCCCTGCGGGGATGCATCTTAAGGTCATGAGTGAGTGTTCACAACACGCAGCCTGAGGGATTTTCTCTCTGTCAAATCTGTTGTCATGTTGAAATTATCAACACCGGCCTTTAAGCAACATGATTTGTAGAAGATTGTACATAAGTGGAATAGACAATTAACACATAGTTTCTGCTATAAGCTTTGAAATGTGTTTTGTTTTCTGTTCATTTGTTTTATTTAATATTGCACATGCTTTATATACATTCCAGTAAAGCTTGACTTTGACAAAGTTCTGACATTTCAGTGTGCCTTGTAGCTTGTTTATTCTGATGCCATCTATTCATTTTCTGTATAAAAAATGAGACATTTTGTCCTAACAATGTTTCAGGATCCTGGCCTTCAAACGTTGTGCTCAGGCTCCCTCAGACCGAACCATAAAATAAAGTCTGGCATCCAGCAGCATGCCAGTTTAATAAGTGGAAGTGTTTGTAATGATTCTGTTTCGGCTTGCTACAATGTTGGCCAAGCAGCAAGTCAGTCAGCTGTACCCTGTGTGTGTATGTGTGTGTGTGTGTGTGTGTTTTGCAGTCATTACATAAACCAAAGCCCAAAGCACTTGCCCGACCACAGGAGCAGCTGCAGAAGGGATCTGGGAATACACAACACATGTCATTTGAAAATTTAAAACTCTGGGAGCAGTGAAGAGGAGCGAGTTAGGGAGCTGGTCACTGCTTTAGATTGTGTCCTGCTTGTGACCTTTTTAAAAAAATTCTTAAGCTGTAATATTTTAATTACCTACACAGATGCGCACAGTTGAGGCAGTCATTGCATTGTTTCCTCTGTCGTGGAGCAGCTCTGCTGGGGGTTTATTTGTTTCCTCAAGGGCACCTTGAGACAGTTTAAAGCTAATATATCCCTTCAGGGATTCAAAGTGAAGACTCTCCTGTCTCAGACCCTATTGTGCTCTAACACACTCAATGCTAAAACCACTAAGTAGCCTCTTATGCGACTTTAGTTTGCTGTTTCTAACCAGATCAATTTACATTTGAACAACGTCAACAAAGGTCTGCCTTGTTTGGGTTTTAATTTCTTTGTGACTGTAGCAGTCAGACAAACTGGAGGACACTGTGACCTCGGAGGTCGATGTAACTGAGGATCGTTGAGACACACAAACAACAAAATGTTGCTAATGCGGCCATTAATTTATTGTTCACTGGTGCAGCAGCGGGAGTCGGGGCAGGGTGTCCTCACTGTTACCAAGACTGCAACTAGAAGTCTCCAGCTATGTCCATGTGTGCTGGGTCAAAACACTGAGTAAGACAAGTGGAATATAGACAAAATCCTCAGTTATTTATGCTGTTTATCGACATGAATCAATCTGCAGTCTATTGTCCGAAAAAACATTTTTAGAATTCAGTTTGGGGAAAAAGAAAAGAATTTTGTGTGAAAAAATACACATAGTCTTTAATTTGAATATATCTAAAGGGACAAAGTAGTGTGTGGTTCATTTTAATGTAAACATTCTGTCCAAACCTGACTAAAAAGAGCTGATATTGGTCCATTTTACATGATAGATACTAGTCATCAACATTGGTGTGTACAATATGCTGTTGACCAATAGAGGAGAAAAAACTGTTGCCACGTTTGTCCACCAGGGACAATTTTGAAAAATAGTTGAGACTTGTCTCGCTCAGTGCAAGAAAAGGCAAATTTAAGAGTTTTATGTTAGTTGTTTATGCTAATATTGGTAAAACATTGTCCAATTTAGCTTTTTTCTTTCTGAAAGGAAGAGTTTGAGATTTTGGGAAATGTGCACATTCAGTGACAAAATTGATACCAAGATAAATTATTGTCTCCTTGCAGATATGCTAATCTCTCCAAACTAGCGCTACATTTTTTTTGGAAAAATTTGTCTTGGTCTTAAAAAGTCTTTTTTCGCAATAAGGCAAGGCTAGTTTATTTGTACAGCGCATTTCAACGGCAATTCAAGGTGCTTTACATTGAGCATAAAAGGCATTGAAACAAAATATCATAGCAACACCAGACAGTGTAAGAAGACATTTAAAATACAAAATCATTAGCACTCTCATATCTGTGCAATAAACATGACGATATAGTCAGCTGCTAGTTAGCTAGCTTAGCACAAAGGCTATAAACGGCTGGGAAACAGCTAGCCTGAGTGTCTGAATGTCTGATAAAATCCACCTATACCATTAGGCCATTCTTCAAAGCCTGTTAATAAGCAATTTTTTTATTCATTATCTCTGGACAAACTCTAAAAAATGACAAATTGTGGTTTTATGGGGGGTTCATTCTAAGCTAATAAGCTGCTGGAGGGAGCTTTGTATTTAGTGTACGGACATGGGAGTGGTATTGATCTTCTAACTCTCGACAAGATGTTAAACTATACTTATTACATGCACAATATTTAATTTCTATCAACACAATAAAATGGGATCATTGGATTTGTTTATTTTGTTTTGAAATAGCTACTGTTGCAGAGGAAAATCTACCTGACTGACTGAGGCGAAGAGTTTAACTTCCATTAATTTGCTCATGTTTTCAGACATCCTTCTGTAACATAGCAACAGGTGACAATAGTACACAACTCCACAAAAGATGTAACAAAAATGAAAAGGTGCTCTTAAACATTTTAAATTAGAAGTATTACATACTGTATGTTTAAATATTATTGGAATAGACCTTAAAAAGCATCAGTCAAGCTCAGATTCAGAAAGTATAGCATCATTAAAGCCAAACACTATTCAAAGACAATGCAACAATGCACACAGCCACTAACCCTTGTCCTCAAAATGACGACTGTCTTTAATTTGTTTTTATGGTCACATTTATCCAGATGACTTACTATAGCACAGCCTAATTTCTACTGTAAAAGTCTGGGAGAATGATTGCAGGTGAAGCGAGTGTTACACATTTACAACCTGCTGAGTGCATCCACCGGTGCTGCCGGCCCCCGAGCAGCTCCACTGGTACCACCAGCTCGCCTGGACTTCAGTTGAAGATGAAAAGCAATGATGTATGTTCATCTGGGAACGCACCCCAAGGTTGTTGGGACATGCAGCACTGTAAAATCTATCAGGTGAAAAAAAAAAAAACCTCCTCTGTGGGCTCCTCTGACGACTCTAACAGGCCCTTTATGCCTCCTCTAGCTCAGGGGGAAATTTACTGACGTCTTCGGCCTAACCCCGCAGTGAACCGACGGGCATAATAATTGTTGTGTAATTAATCATCAGCGCAGGTTGCAGTGTGAATCTATTTGCTGCGGAGGAAAAAAAAACAAATCATGTAGGGAGAGATGTTTTAATTTCATGACTGATGTTGCTTTGTTGTGTGACGCTAACATTAATTAAATGTTCCTGTCTCTCGCAGTCTCACTTCTCCCTCTCCAAGCGCACAAACACTCACACAGACACACTGCAGTTGGTGACTCAGGCTCTCGCTTGGTTAGTCTGCAGGGCTCTGAGGATTTGTAACCTAAAATCCAGCCTTGCACAGTGGCAGTGTAACATCTCAGTAACTCTGCAAGACATTTGAAGTCTGGTGTGGTTTGAGAGTGGCGGGGAAAGAGGGATATGGATGGAGAAAGTGTGATAATTCAACCATGCAATTTGGACTTAACATACTAATGTGTTTGCCGTCGCTGCATCCTACAAGCAGGAAGGAGAAGAAACAGGAAAACACGAGGCTTAAGTCTGAATTATCTTCAGAGTACAACTGAAGATCAAACTGAACAATGAACAAAAATCAGCTTTAAATGTTGCAATTATTACATTTGCTTTGGAGCAGATGTTCAGCGAATAATGACTATATTCCCAACCTTTTGACACACTGATGATGCCGGCAGATGCTGGGGACAAAAACCGCTCGAGGAGAGTCGAGTCTTGGGGAATTTTAGGGAGAGAGAGAGAGAGAGAGAGAGAGAAAAAGCAAGAACAACAACAACAACAATAACAACACAGAAGATTCCCAAAATATCCTCCCAGTTCTGTCTGTGAAGTTGAAAGTGACAACTGCAATACCTTTGTTCTTGGAGTACAGCTGCAAAAATAGCTTTCAATAATGTATTAGGAGAATAAAGACTGTGAGCTGATTTCTGGGGAGACGTCGCTCGGCTCTGTGGGTGCAGAGACCAGAAGCTTGTGCACCGGCTGTGAGAAAAGATCAAGCTGGTGAACACAAACAGATCCTCTTGACTTAAGATTGCTCTACTTTAGGGCCTGACCCATATATCTGTATGTATCGGTGTATATGTTCTCCAGAATGAGCCAAAATCAAAACTGTTTTTTAAGGCAGGAAAAAATGCTTTGTCTAGTAATTTAAAATGGTGTAATGACGTAGTTTGTCCAGCAGAGGGCGGTCCATTAGGTAATTGGAAATGAGTAAAGTGTTAACTGTTCAGTACAGTGACGTTTGGAACAAAGTTTGTTTGATATCCTGCCTCCATTACATACCTTTGTCACACGTATTTGATAACCAAATTCCAAATATTATTTACAAAATATCAGCTGATATATCGGATATCAGAATTTTCTTGCTGTCTAATATCGGTATCGGTATCAGCCCCAAAAATCCCATATCAGTTGGGCCCTACTTTTGACATTTCATGAAATAAACAATTAATTGATTGATTAATTGTGAAAGTCCAACAATCTATTAACTATCAATAAAACTAACAATCTAAAATATTAGCTTTGTGATGAACAGGTAGTATTTTGAGCTACAAAAGAATCACGTTACAGACAGTAGGATCTATATTTACCTTGTTATTTTTGCTGTATTCAGGTTTCATATTTTGTAAGTGATGATGACTTATGCTTACTCAGCTGATGACCTATTATAGGGCCCAAAACATTAATGCATTTTGCTTCCGCTGCAATGCTTGGTAAGTTATGGCTGCATGACCCTCCAACACAGCAGGTTATAAATGATAATGCTTCCTTAAGGAGTTTTTTTGTGCATGATTTGTGCTTAAGCCTTCTTTGAAAGGACAAAAACATGACCTACTTACTCTTGTTATTTAAAAATTCCCTCTTCACTACAGATTGTTCACTTATTCAACAGAAAACAGTGAACCAGTTCACTGTTACAACATGTTCCCTGACTAGTCATTACGTCTACGCCCCGCTCAGTGGTTGCCAGATTTTGTCAGAAGCGAGCTACCCACTTGTCACATCTACATGATCCCATGAGAAATGACTGACAGTTATTACACGCTGATCTGACAGAGAGGTACTGAGTGATGTGAAACCAAAGCTCCACAGTGCCAGAGCTGGTGTCAGGTGGTCTTTTTTTTTCTTGCTCGGCACTATTGTTGGAGCCATTTTATTTTTAAGATTTAAAAATGGTCTTGTCAACAAAATGCAGTGTAACGAGAGCAGAGCTGGGTTTAATCTCTGAAAAGAAAAAAAGGCAACAGTAATGAGATCCCTCTGGAGTAACCCACAGCTTTAAGAGTAAAGCTGCAGTTTAATCTGTCTTTTTTATTAGAAAAGTGTTAATGTGAGTGAATGTTAATTCATATGAAGATATTGGGTGCAGGTGTAGCCTGATATGAATTTCACTGCAGGTCCCGTTCTAAATTTGGGAGGGCTATTAATCAAGCTCACTAAATAATAAACCGAAGATACTAAATTTCGTGACAAAATAAAAATATTTTCCTCTGAGTTAATTACATTCATAGTTTCCCCTCCAGTGAAACTCAGAGGTTGTATGCTCCCTCCACCAAATTAGTGTGATTCTTCTGTTGGGCCCGGAGCAAACACGAGGAAACATGGCACAAAAGCTCTAGCAAATCATACACAGAGGACAATTAACACCAAAATTGTAAAATAACATAATATGTACTGAATAAATATCTATAAAAGAGGGCTGATTTTCTCATTTCCCTTGGTTCTAACCAGCGACTCTGCAGCAGATCTCACCTCAGTATCTTTTTTTGTTGGAGAAACTGAAAACTAGTGAAGCATTTTGGAAGAACCATGAGGAGACTTTGTGTAATTGTTGTACTTTGTTGCACCAATAATAACTTCAAAGAAAAGAGCTGCGATGTGTGTGTGATGTTCAGTGGCCAGAAAAAAGAAGAAGAAAGGTCTGTTGTGCTGAAAAACAGCACGTGTGCTTAGCAAGCCATTTCCTGGCTGAAGTCACGGTTCTAACAAGGTACTGTTTGTTTCCGTGACTTTGACACTGACTTACAGTGAAGTCCAGAGCGTTATGGCAGCGTGTGTGTGTGTGTGTGTGTGTGTTTGTCTGGCCTGGTTGTTAATGGGCAGTGGCCTCTGAGCTGTGGAGGGTCATTTTGCCGAGCTGAAAAATGGAAGTTGTAGGAGGAGGGAGGAGAGGGGATGAGCAGGGAGACTGACGACTTATTGATGAAATTGAGAAATCTCTAGCTGCAGTCTGATACCCCCCCTCCTCACTTAGTGATGAATGTGGCCCTGCTCTGCAGGTCAGACTGCAGTTGTCAATATATTTGACATTTCCACTAGATATAGGCACATTACAAATGTGCTGCACCATCTGTCATTATTATAAACTGATTGCTTTGTTAAATTGTATTCATCTTAGTAGTACACAGTTATGCAAAGCTGCTGTTGCTGTACCTGATATATTTCTTTTGATGTGCATTGAGATTTTTGTTGAAAACTATCTGCACTGAAAGTTTGCAAAGTAAGACCGATATGATAGCAATGAAATGACTGTTTCCTTTTTCATCGAAGACTCCAGTTGACCAAAGTTCGATGCTCCCACAGCTGAAACAAAGTGCTGCATCTAGTTTGCATGAGTTTACACCTTGTAAAAAGCTCTTTCATTTTTGTTTTCCTCCCCGTTTTAGCTGTATTTGATCTGCAATAAATGATTATGTAATGTTCCTTTCCTTTGACCTAACTGAGCATCAGTTAACAGGGACCTGCTGTTATGAACCGTGCTCTCAATTGCTCATACTAACATATTCGTCAGCAGTTAGGAAACCTTTGCAAGAGACTTAAGAATCTCTGTCCAGTTCCCTCCATGGCAAGGGCACTTTGTGTTTTGCATTTTTCTGACAAACTAGCTGAGAGGACATTGACTCGTTCATGTACAGACAGACCGAATTTGCAGCAATAGAAGGTGTAGTGAGAGGAAGCGGTGTGTACTGGCGAGAACATACCTGCTGGCCTCTGATATCCCGCTGTGCCACGCTGTGCCAAGCCAAGGATGGATAGGATGGCAGACCCACTATCCATCCGTTACAGCTGAGTGGGTAGGGAGGGGTTGAAGAGGGAGGGGTGTGGGGGGGACCGGGCGCTGGGCAGCCACTCTGATGCAGGTTGGGGGTGCTGAAGTCATTCATTTTAAAAGGTAAGATTAATGACACCATTAATTCATGTCTGGGCCACTGCAGAGGAGGACAGGGCAGAATTCATACCCGCTGCTGGCTACCCAGCGCCTGCAGCTCACACACATGAAGTCTGTTAACATGCACACACACACACAAACACAGACAGAGGCATACACAGCTGTTGTGCACACAGACACACTTTCTACTCGGTCATTTGATATGTCAAGTGTCCATTTGGCCTCAAGTGTTGGAGCTTGAGGCTGTGGCTTGTATCTTTGTTGCAGTCAGTTACTTGATGGAGATTATTGGTACGATTTTACTGCCAGGTAAGCGAGAGAGACAGAGTGAAAGAGAAAGGATGGCAGATGTCGTGAATTAGTAAGAGAGAGGGACATGGCTGACACCAATCTTATCTCTGGCTTGAGTTGTCTTTTTCTTTGCAGTGGTTACAGTCAAGCTGGAGCGAGAATCTGGCCTGTTGACACGTTGGTGCGACAGAGAGCTCTTAGGTGTGAGAGAGTGTGTGTTTGTGAGTGGGCGGCAAGCACGCTGCAGCTGTTGAAGGACACGACAGGAACAGATGGGCAGCGGGGGGGGGGGGGGGGGGGGGGGGGGGGGGGGGGGGGGGGGGGGGGG
>JAPZDX010000010.1:16556467-16569658 GCA_029783625.1 Naso annulatus | reverse complement strand
TCCCCTCTCACTCTTTTGCTAAGTGATTTTTGACCAAATAAACGCAAACGTTCTCTTCAAAAGGGTGAATTACCTATACCTAACAACTTTAACATGTCCTATAATGCTTCTATCTGTTTCAGCATGAATGGCAGTGAATGGGGTTTCAAAATGCAGTCTGAGATCTATTAAAGTACACTCACGGTTAAATTTTAATGGTGAGAAGACAAAAATAGACTGCTATGCTCCTTTAAAAGCATGTTGTCGAAGTGCAAGATGTGGTTCTTGTTAAAGCAGAAACAACAGCACACAATTATGGACAGTCTCTCCTCAAAGGTAGGTCATCACTGTGTGAAGCTGCCATGATTGTTTATAGAAAGTCACGGTGAGTGTGGGAAATAACTTGCCATCAATTCTACTGTCTGAAAGGCGTGGTGAAGAGGTTTAAATTGCTATTAGATGATCTGACAAGCATTTAGATTCAAGCATATTTAGGGCTTAAGGAGTGGGATATCCAAAAAGGAAAAGCAGCATTAACGTCAGTAGTGTGTTTGAGCCACAATGTCCACCACTTAATGAAAGTCATACTTCATCAGGAGAAAATCTTTGGAAAAATCCAGACAGTAATTGTTCACTCTGGGAAGCGCAGTGGAAAAACACAGCAACAGGAACAGTAAGTGCTTAGCAAAAAAGGATTTCCACTTTAAGCATTACACGTAATTGAGGATTTCCACTGTAAGTATTACAGGTAATCATGATTATGTGGAACTCAGAGTAAACAGTAGTTCAGTTTAACATTGACATTTTTGCAAGAAAGTAAGCCAGACTCGTTTTGTGAGGGATTTTCAGTCCTACAGTCAGAGTAACGTGGTTTAGGAGAGAGTGATTGTACCACAGAGCTCACTTGGTATTTTGCAACTTAAACGAAAAACTTGAGCCATAGAGAAGTGAAACTACTTTTGGGTTTGAGCTGCTGGAGCAGCTGGAAAGCAACATGTTCCAAGGTTCATGTAACAGGAAAATAAAAACGGCACTTCCCCATTTTTAATACTATATGAAATTTCATACTAGATTAAAAAAAGAAGTGAAAGGTGGAGGTATGATCTACAACATGCCAAGACTTGGTAATGATGTGTGTTAGTATTTGCTGATGTTTGTTTAAATATTCTGTGACTTTACAGTGCTGGTGATTTAAAAAAAAAAAAAGAAAAGAGGATCATTCTTTAAGGTCATTTAGCTGGAGATGAATAAGTCATAATTTCTCCAGAAAACTATATTGATACCGCAGCATCTTTACTTCCTCATTCTGACAATGACACATTGTGACTGTTTCCTGTTTTATTATCATTAGTGTTACAAGCTGCCAAAGCCAAAGAAAGACAAAGAAAGATCAAGGTAAAAAGCTCGGAAAGTTATGCACTGAGCATCACTGGTATATTAATTAATTCTTCAGAAGTGATTTAAATGTATATAAAAAAAAACACTGCTGGTTTGATGGGAGGGATGAGCACGATTGCCACCCAAGTTCAAAACTCAGATCTTAAAACCAAACTGTTTGCAGACCCAAAGATAAAACGTGGCTACAGACCATACGCTAACTTTGCAGAGGAGAGTGACAGAGTGTTTTTGACGTTTTCAGTTTGCTCTCAGCAGGTCTGTGATCTGCAGCCAGGCTGGTTCCTCTGAGGGGAAACATCACCGGGCTCGAAGCGCAACCCGCGAAGACGCACAATGTTATTCTTTCTGCCCTAAAGAGTGGCAGAGACAAGCTAAATATCTACCCATAAATTTGACCCAGTGTAGGTCAGGCTGCTGGCTAAGCATCAATAGGGTGCACCTAGTGTGTGCCAGGAAGCCAAGCCCCTTTTACCACAGAACTGCTCATATATCCGACTTCTCACATCGTTCTGAGCTGCTCTCCACATGGTCGCAGCACCTGAAATTGAAATAAAGAGGTCTATTTTAAGATGGCTGTGAAATGCTGCAAACACAACATTTCAACATGCCTTTGTCCAATTTATCACGATACATTTTGCCAATCCGCCAGTGTCACTTT
This sequence comes from Naso annulatus, assembly GCA_029783625.1. Lineage (NCBI taxonomy): Eukaryota > Metazoa > Chordata > Actinopteri > Acanthuriformes > Acanthuridae > Naso > Naso annulatus. Next base: position 16,567,623 of record JAPZDX010000010.1, on the reverse strand, counting down.
CAGTTACTTGACACATTACTTGTGGTAGCTGTTGCTACTGGCAGTTGAAGTAATGTTTTTCAGACAATCAAATACATATGCGTATTTTGGAGTTGCTGTTGTTGCTCTGTAAATTGACTGCACAGTTGTGTTGACCTAATAAGTTCTTCACATTTTTGTGGCAGGTTTTCTGTCATTATTTTAACAGGGCTTGACCGATATATCTGTTTGCTGATATGATAAGCCGATATTGGCCTATTGCAGATATATCGGTATCGACATCTTTGTTCTCTGATATGTGTGGATATTAAAACAGTTTTTTCAGTCCATGCTTTGATTAGTGATTTAAATGGTATAATTACTGTTGTTTACTGTTAAACTTTCCTCCATTACATGTCTTTGTCACAAGTATTTGATAATCACATTCAGCCAATATCGGGCCTTACGAATATCTACACATATATATTTACCTCAAGACAGAAGTTTTCAGGACACAACATTATGATGCTGCAAAGTTTGTCAAGAGGTAGCATAAACTTCAATAAACTGACAATACTGTTAAGGAAACCTGGTATTTTTAATTAGGACAGTGTTGCATTCAGAAAATGTCAGAGCACCAAATCGCATGAAATTCCAAATTTTACATAATGTTGCTTGTCACAAGTATTACATAGCTTCATTCAGCAGATTCATATAATACTGGCTGATATATCAGGTAATATGGGATCACCGATACAAGACTTTTGAGGCCAGTGTCCATACTGATATTAGGGAGCAGGAAAATTTTGATACATGATATATCAGCCAATTCATAATACTGGCCGACATATCAGGTGTCAAAATTTTCCTGCTCCCTAATATCGGTATCGACACTGGCCTCAAAAATACCATATCATAATTTTTAATGGATGTGGCTTGACAGCTAGCTAAGTTGAAGAATAATCCTGCCTGCAAAACTCAGATTGGTGGTCTGACTGTCTGTCCAAGCTCTCAGTGAGTACATCAAAACTACTTGACTCGCTCAACAAATCAGTGATGTTGGCGGTGATTCGAACATCTGGAACCAGGCAACGTTAATCAGTTTAGATTAAGTTTTGGTTTGCCCTGCTTGGTTATTTCATTTCACTCTGGTTGTAGAGCTAAAGTCAAATATTTATTATGATTAAGAGAAAAGTATGAGTTTTTTCAAGCAACTGTGGATACTGGATTGATGTGTGAGACAGAAGAATATTTTTTGTGAATTTCCATCACCAGAGGAGTTCTCAAAAGCCAAAACCTTAAACAAAACTGGTTGAAAACCAAATTCAAACAGGTCATTGTACTTGAGACTTGTCAGTAACTTTCTGCCCCTCATCTCTCCAGTTTTATTTACCTTTTGGCTTTAGAAGGGCTATTTATGAAATGTGCTGCACTAATGGGTCAGCACATTTCACTGGCTTGGTAACCTCCCTCAGATTTGCAGGGTTTTATGTTGACAGGACCGCCATCACCATCATGACAAGGCACATGGTGACTGGTTTGCATCCAGTTTCTTTAGGCCGAGTTGACAGTCACAGTGTAGATTACACACTTTTCAAAGAAAGCGAGGGCTGGGAACTATTTTGGCCAATGCAAAACCACATATTTAATACACATTTCTGCCAAGACTGTAACACAATCTCACATCCCACTGGCAAAATTAATGTTCATGAGCATTTTTAATGGGCTACCTCAGACCTGAACTTTTTAAAATTATGCCAGCGCTACCAGAGCCTGTGAAACGATTCCAAAGCTATAAAGGACGCGTTATGTTCTACCACCTTGGCTATAATTGAGAGCAGCTCCCTTCAACAAGTCATGTGAGGTACGGCAATGATGGAGAGGCCTCATTATTGAACTTTAAGTAAATCAGTGCTGAAGTCTCTATAGTTCAGAAAATGTAGAAAGTTCACTGGTCTAAATGTTCACGTACAGTTATACAGTTGTTTTCATTGTGGAAGGAAAGTATGATATAAAGACAGACACAGAGCAAAGACATGAAGACTCATATGTGGACACCTATAGATGTAATGTGTGGTTATCAATCAGTCTATTGCTTAAAAGAAAATAGAGGCCTTTCAAATATGTCAGCTAGTTTGTTTCTGGTATAAACCTTGATCCGAATTCTCCAACTTCAGTTGCTTTACAGAGCAAACAAATGCCAACTGCGTCATTTAAAAAAGGTCCCTGGCAAACCCCAGATTTTCTGTGTTGTTTTGTGTGTTTTAAAAGAATAAATCATCCACCTACAGTATTCCACAATATGGTCACCTCAAAAACACAAAAGGTCATGGTTCATGCGTACATGTTTTCTTGGTTTATGAGAATTTTGCTAACAAAGTAAAAGGACCACCAGAAGACTTTTCCAAGTGGCTCTTTTGACATTATATAATCCTCTTGACCATAAGCAAAAAAGAAAGCAACATAGGGAAGTCTGGCTACTGTAACTCTCAATGCATTCGACACTGATCGAGACTGAGAACTCCTCCTCACCACGAAAGTATTCACACTTGTAAGTAGATAGAAGGGAAGTAAAACGGGGCCACTAGTCATAACAGGAATCAATCATTCTAATCACCAAGTGCTACAGACAATAGTTTGTGTTGTTGTCACTGGTTCTGACACAGTTTGAAAATGGTCAGACTTTCACAGCCCACTGGCACAAGAGAAAGAGACTCAGTTCCTGCTCTCACTGGCCTTATGGACTGCAACCTGTTTGTTTACTGTTAACCTAATAATTATACTTATTTTGAATGCTTGGACTTTTTGTTTTGTTTTGGCTACTCTGAATTCTAAGATGGTAACAAAGGAAAAACAGTAAAATCCTTTTTACTGTTAAGGCTATATGCATGTACACGTGGCTTCACTTTTACTGCTCTAAATTACTCAAAACCAATTTTACACCCTATATTTACTCCAAAATTAACTTGTTTAAGAAATCAAACATTCATGCAAAAATAGGGAACATTGATCCTGGCAGGTTAATCATTTTGACTGATGTTTAATCAGCTTTCAAATTTCACTCCAACTGTCGGAAATGTTATGGCATGGTAAATGCACAATAAACAAATTAAAACCCCACCATCTGAACAAATACATTACATTCAACAACAATGCAACACACATGATAACTGTGGACTCACATTTAAACTATAAACAAAAAATATAAATAGGTTATTCACAGTCAGTATCCGCTGTGAGCCCGGTGTCAATGTGAATTACACATGTGGCATGAGTCTGCCATTTTGTACAGCTAGCTATACGGCTACACCTGTTGGACAAACCACATGTCACGATCTGAGTTTGACAGTTTAAACCACATTTAATGTTTTAAAACTGACTGTTACACCAAAACTTGTATCTAACCCACACAGAATTCAAACTTGAATGGAGATGCTAACTACCGTGCTGCATAGTAAAACTCGCATTAGCCTAGCTAGCAACTACGTTAGTGTGAGACAGCTAACAGGGCTGCTCTGGCTAACATCTTTTTTTTTTCGTAACTTTATTAATCCTCTTGGGAGACCGATCCTCTGCATTTGACCCGTTCTATTCATAGTTAACCTTAATCATTCACAGCCCAGCCCACTAGGATCAGTGGGCTGCTGCAGTACGGCAGGACCTTTACAGTGGCCTCATGGACTACACCATGAAGCCACTGTGCTGCACAATGCATGGTAGGGTAGGGCTAGTGCTGAGTTTGTGGCTAGTGGTAGGTGTTCAAGAGTTGTTAAAACCACTATAGTGACGGCCCCTGTTGTAATTTCAACTTGTGGTTGCTAGCTAGCACCTAGCAGAGACACTAGCATAACATTAGCCGCTAACACATATTTCAGCTAACTTAACTGGCAAATAAATTACTCAAAAACAGTTCATGTCCAGTTTACAACATATCTTTTCCTTTGAAATATGTGCAATTCTAAGAGATTTTAAAATAATTAAAATTTTAATGAATATAAATGTCTACATTTTATTTTAATATTAAAACACACTGGTACTTCGCAAATTTCTCAAACATTTTTTACACCAACTGTCTGTCTTGTTTATTTTGTATAGCTACATCTGTTTTTTCCGTATTCACTTGGTAATTTTGTGAATCTGATCTGCTGCATACGCCATCATGACAACCTGGATATTAGTAAGCTCTGCCAATTCACGTGTAAGAGCCCATTTTATTTGTTCATGTTTATTTACAGAAGAAGTATGTATTGGCCAAGTAGGAACAAAGGCCACATACGCAAGGATTCACAGTCTTAGATTATTTTGATACATATTTTTTTATCTGATTGTGAAAAAAATATAGGAGAATTTATTTTTTTTTATTTATGTATTTTGTTTTTTTGTTTTTTGTTGCATGTATGTGGCTGCCTATCTATGTCTGCTTTACTGTTTTTATGCATGTATGTCACTGCCTGTCTATTTCTGCTTAAATTGTCAGTTTTTCTGTCTATTTCACAGTGTCGTAGCATGAGTGTTACGTACTAAAAACCTAACCGGGGACAAGAACTGCAAATTAGCCATGGCTAGAAGTCCTACATACACTACATCGGTTGCACTTTAATTGGATGTAACAGTGATTACATGTATTGTCCCTGACAAACAAACTAATAAAATATAGTGCACTATTTGAATAAAAAAGCACATGAACATACAGTAGCCACTGTGAAAACAAAATGACCACATATGCGTCACATGTACTCCTCAAATGCACCACCATACAGTCTTCAGAGCTGCACTGGAGGTTATTGAAAAGCTCAGGTTGTATTGTACACTCTATAAATAGCAACGTACACCTCATTCTCTGCAAACAGGAAAAATTATGATCAGTGTTACAGGAGGGTCAGTAGGAATGAAAAATGCAGTCACATTTGATATTCAGTATCAGCCTCTCCAACTGGAGCTCTAACTTCTGCCAAATGATGTTATGAATAAGAAATTTTTATGAGGGATGTGTCTCGGCAGCTCTGCATGTTGGAAATTTTCCCCCTGACCCGAGTCAGGTTGGCCATGTTTTAGGGGTTAAATCCAGAAAACCCAACTTAGAGTCACGGAGATGAAATGTTGCGTCAATGTGAATGGATGTGTGCACCCCTGTGAGAGGATCTGGGAGTCCTTTATCACCTTCCCGAGCTGTTGAGCTAAAATAATGCCCCCTCTGTTATCCTCATCAGCAACGCAGTGAGCAAGTCTGAAGGGATATCCTGTTGGCGAAGTAAACGCATTCATCCAGCTTGCGGTGGTTTTGGTGACACAAGATTTACAAAACGTTCCACCCGCCTCCACTTACCACCTTTACAATACTCTCTATATAGAGTAATGGGCCTTAGATCCTCTGTTATTTCACAAAACAGGGGTTTTTCATAATGTTGCCAACTTGAGCAGGGCTAACGCAGACACACGTACCAGCAGGGCTGTTCTCACTTACTTTGACAGCCAGGATTGTAAGGACACACTGCACTTTTTGTGAGGAGAGCAAAACATTCTGAGTTTAATATTAACTTATTTATGGCCCCTGTAAAATATATGTACACACTGAGTTTCGCATTTTCAATTCAATGAAATTTAAAGTCCCCTGTTTGGGTTGAGGAAATTCTTTAACCTCTTCATTTCATGGTTAAAAAGTCCACCGGAAAACACAAAAAAAATACAGTTCCACCATGCTATAAACAAGGCTCTCTTTTTAATTTTTTTCAGTTTTGGCCTCTTAAACATATAAACTCTTTACCCAATAACAGAGATATTTTTTTGTCCTCAATTTTATGTCATTTTAAACACACTGTGGCCTTTAAATAAAGTCAACGACCTTCGTACTTCAGTGTGAAGGGAAGGTTTAGAAAGCAGATTACTCAACATCCAACTCAATGACTTAAGCAAAGTTTTAAAACCACTATGAAACAATTCTGTGGGCTGGGTAAGGAGGAACCATTAAGTAGTTGAAGTAATTCAAAACATCCACTGACCATAATACACCGTGTGGTTTCTGATTTCTGGAAAAGTGAAGTACTTGAAAACAATTGGATTTGAAAAATTTCATCCTCCTCTTCATTCCTTCCCTCTCTGTGGCAACAAACTCCACCGTGGGACAAAAATACCACGAATAAACAGCAGGGTGAAGTTCTTCCTCATCTTTTTCTCCTCCCTCCTCTTCTTTTTTGTCTGAATTATGGAGCTGTTTGCTATCACAGCTTGTCCCCTTTGTCTGACCCAATCCACACTTGTGGTGAAGCTCCTGTCATACCAGCAAAAGCAATGACATTAACATCAGAAACCAGAGGAAGCCCGGTTGCAGGCCACCCAGGTTTTCCAGGGATCTGGAGAGCCAGGGAAAGTATATCTTGGACAAGTCGCCGGACTACCCTTGCATTTCCTATTATTAATTTTACGCAGGCGACCAACCCTCCTCTGTAAATCATACCTGTGGTTTAGGAAGGGCAGACGGGTCTCCTCTCCCTTTTGTCTCTAATTCATGTTGTCCGTCTTTCTTTCTATCCACTAATCCGTCTACTTATCAAGGAGATTATGCTTGTCACCTATAATACAACACAAACATGTGATATAGTCCTGAAGTTCTGTTGGGATTCAGGCATGTGACATTTAGAGGTCAAGTTGAAAGTGTCCTTATATCCCTTCCTTTAGTATCGTCTTGTTTTTGGCACGTTTGTGTTATTGCAGCATCAGAGCTACTTAAAAGAGGAAACTATGGTGAAAACTGGCAACTCGTAACGCCCTTTGCCCTTCATCTTAAGCAGAGGAGGCACATGGAGTTTTTCCCTCTCAACTCAATATAACACAGACTCGCAAGGTTTAACAGCATGGTCAGGGAGGCTGTTGGAGGCACACTCAAAGGCTCAGTTTACTGTGTGTTTTTGTTACTGCTGAGTCTCTACACTAATGTGGCAAATGATTTTATTTTTTGCGCAAAAAAACGACATATTTTAGAAAATTTGAATTCCTTTGGTTTTCTTTCTGATATGTGAAACTTTCTAGGCTGAGATTCAGAGATATTTTTGTCCTTTTGCAAGCAATACACAAGACTATCCATGTCAAAATACAGTTGACTGAGATAGAAATTTACTGCACAAATCAAAGTATTGGGTTATCTAATAATTTGTCCTGGATGTTGCATGCCAGGGCAACTGTATTCCTGTAAAATGTTTCACTCTCTATGAGGACTCCTGTCTCAAAATAGAGATTTTATTCTGACAGCTTTAAACAGTAGCTTGGCTCACGAATGACGAATCCTCCTTCAGAGCTAAATGGATCTGCGTTTAAGGCGCCTCCACCATTTATAGAAATATGTCGAGCAGAAACCACACAGGGACTATCAGGTACATCTTTTGTTTAATACAGTAAGTCCATTCATTCCTCTTTTTGTTATTGTATGCGCCTTAATCCCATTAGCAAAAGTTTGATTTTTATCTCCCGGTGTGTTAAGTCCCGGCAGTGCGGAGGGAGGGAGAAACTGCCTGTGAAATCTCAAGTGATTGCTGGAGTCATTCATTTTGAAGTTTCTGGCGTGCTCACTGTGAGGATGTGGCAGCTCCCGCTGTGACGCATTCGCTGCACTGTAGTCCATCAGAACAAAACTGTAAGGTAGAATAAGTACAGAGCTGATAGGGATCATAGGAGGGGTAATGGGCCGTGCAGAAAAATGCCAGAAAACTGAATGTCGACAGACATGTCTGCATCTTCCCAGACATCCGCTGCTCCATATTAGTCCATTTATTTTCTTTTTACTTTCCATTCATATTTGAATTAGAGTATAGAAAGTAATGCTGCGTTTCCCTCTTTTTTCAATAGATCTAACCACTATTGGAACTTTCACTGGATTAAAACCAGCCATCGTCTCATTCTTTTGAAAATGCACAGCGACTGTCCAGCTTAATGTGATTTTTCAGGTTTTATTGCAACACAGTCTCTCATCATTTTGTTGAATTGTGTTTAAAAAAAAAACAAACTTTCATGTTCTTGCACATTTAAAGGAATTTCTTTCTTTTTTTTCCTTCCTTGTTTTTTTTCTTTTTTGGTCATACTCAGCAAGACTGTATGAAACATTTTCGTTTTATAACTGAATGATGCCCTTCATTTATTAACTGCACTGAAATGAATGGAAGAGGACAGAGTGGATCTGGGTACGGCCTTTAAAATGTGCAAGACTCTCATTCAAGAATCCGGAGTCTGTCTGTTGTTAGGTTTTACAAAAAAAGCACTTTGGTTAAGGTTAGAGAAAGACTGTTGTGTCACTAAAATAATGTTTCTTAAAAATTCCATCTGAACAATTTGTGTTACTAGACACAAATTCTCAATTTTGAAATTGTGCTGACTCTAAAGAAACGGTTTGACTGTTTGTAAGGGATTACAGTTAAAAAAAATCAGTGGGCCTTGTTACTTTACATTTAGTAATCTCAGTAACACTATGCTACTTCAAAATTTTTCATACTATATTATCGGGGGGTTTGATGCAAGGTCGACATTATTTTGAGTTCATCGAATTTTGGTTGAAGTTGTGTGTTAGCGTTAGCTTAGTGCAGAGGCTGGAGGCACCAGGAGGAGGCAGCCTCTAGATCCCCAATGACTATTAAGTTTTCGTATTTATACAGTTTGTGGTGTTCTTGTCAATGTTAGCTGCTGGTAAACCAACAGTCAGGAATAATCTGGGTTTTGCACACAGTTTGAGGAGCTGTGAAACCTGCAGCTTGCAGTAACTGGGACTAATGTTAAGCTAGCTGTTGACGGTCAGTTACAGGCTAGCACCAAACCGTGAGCTGACCACTTCTTAAACAACAATCTCCCATTTTCTGCAGTATTTATACTCCGGTTAAATACAGTATTTGTCACCTTTGTTTAAAAGTTTTTTTTAACTGCGTGAAAGTAATGTAAAAGATGTAGCCAAAGAAATTATTTTTATTATTAAATAACCCTTAGTTAATAATGATTGATATCTCATAATTCTATTAGTACATCTTTTAAAGGAACATGGATCTGATTTAAAAAGTGTATGAAATAGTTAAATCAACTTGACTTTAGCCAACTACAACATATAGTTTTAATTGCATCAGCATTACTAACCTAATAATAGTAGTAATAATAATCGTATGCCATTCACAGGGGCCATTTTTCTTAGAGTCCTTTTATGTTGGATATAACTAAATTTTGCTTTTAAAACTTCTCTGTCTGTTTATTTTGCACTTTCAATGCAGCACTTTTGCTTGCTAGTGTATTTTCATGTCATAAAAGGATGATCCATCACAACTAAATACTCAAACAATAAAAATTCCTCATTTTAAAACTCAACATAATTCAAATCTTTGTTGACTTAGCGCGCGGCCGCTTATGTTGAGATGCTAAGCAGTGAGAGCAACGGCTTAAAGACAGCTGGACTCATAAAGATGGACCTACGTAGAATGTGCCAGTAAAGCCGAGCAGTGGAGAGTCTCTGTGTGAATGTGTTTAGATTCAGTGTCATCTGAGTGCATTAGGTAGAATGTAAACACCCACAGCAGACATTTACTGAAACCAGTCTGCATACTTACTCTTGGAGCAAACATGCAACGATCGTGGCTGCATGCAAACCTTGAATCTCGCCAGTCTTATTGATTTAAACACTATAAAGCTTTTGCGTGCTGAGGAGGTGAATGGCCTGACTGTAGTGCTCAAGTCATCATCTCCTCGAGAATCCAGACAGATTGTTCGGGGAATTTTTAAACAAAGTTGGAGAAATCCATCATATCAAAACCGTTTTAGGTTTTATTTGGGCCTCTGGTATCTCTCATCTCTTCTGGAACATGACAGTAATTACAGCCATCAAGGTGCTCGTCTGGAGCCATCAGCCAAGAGCGCAGAGACTGCTTCTCCTCAGCTCATCCAACATTGACTCCTGACATCACCGCTCCGTTTGTTTTAACAGTCCCTGAAGTATGTAATGGCGATAATCGCAGACGGGCCAGATTTATTCCGAGTAATCGCTCTGGTCTAATTCATATGTTAAGCTAACTCTGACTGGGGGCATAATCTTATAAACAAGGTAAAGTATTAGCCAGAGGAAGGAATGTTTGGATGAACTGAGGTTAGACTGTAAGATGGTCATGAAGGTGTTTTTCTCCTTCTAAAATCATATCAGTGACACAAAGACACCAACTTTGATTTTACACCTTAAGTTTGGTTAACTTGTGATGAGGAATACAACAGGTCTTTTTTTTTTTTTTAAGTTTGTGTGAATTTGGACGGAAGTTTTCAAAGTTTTAAAGTTTAACTGTTGTTTTGTCATCAGAGTTGTCTCAGCTTTTGCTTTAGAGTTAAATTTTTTTAAGAGAATTTCTGCGTTTCAAGTGAAGTTGTGGGGTTTGATTAAAGTCGGCATTTAGAAAGCAGAGAGCATCTAATGAAAGGCTGTATTAAGTTGCATAATAGGAAATGTAGGGTTGAGCTTTTCTGGCATTGATACTAAAAGTGGTGGTTAGTAACGCATTTCAAGTAAAGCACATGAATATAAAGATAGTTATTTTTAAGGAGTGAGTATTTTTCATGGTCATTCTTTAAAACTGTACTTGGACTCTTTACTCGAGGATGTTTCAGCCAGTATCTCTTATATACCTCACTACATTTGCCAAATGCTTCTCTTACAACTAGTCCGCTTTTAAAAATGGAAAAAGCACCTGTCCTTTGACCATAATGCCAAAACGGAGACAAGCTCTGGCCACATTAACCTAAATATAAAAAAAATACAGCAGTTTAATGATGGAGTACTTTGTGTACCTCCCTATAAAACACCAAGATTTCTGCTTTTAAAAAGTCTTTCTCCAACTCCCACAAAGGTTTATGTATAGCCTCAGTTGCACCTTCAGTATTGCAGCCACAGGATTAAATGTAGTTAGCTAGCTAATGTTAGCTATATTCATTTTAACTGTTTATCTTTGATGTTGTGTTCAGGACATTAACTTTTCTTGTAGCCAGTGTGTTGGGATAGTCCGCCCAAGGATACTTTATAGAGTATTTATAACATTTCAACAACATGTCAGTTGACTTTGAACAGTGAAACGTTTTCACCAAACCCTGATCGTAATTTGTTAACCTTTGATTCAACCTTTGATTAAACTTTGTTGACCATTCCGGAACCTTCAGTGCAAAATTCAGACATTCTGAAAATATTCAAGTAATAT
>JAPZDX010000010.1:16481853-16496040 GCA_029783625.1 Naso annulatus | reverse complement strand
GGCACACATGAATGTAAAGAAGAATTTTCAAGATTTTATGAATTTTGTCTTAAATATTATAAAATAAATATGCTTTATTTTCCAACATGCTCAACAATGGAAATAATATCAGCAGTGCATGCTGTCATTTTGGTCCAGTGCTCGTTTGTCTCCAAAGATGACGGCTCACTGTATACAGTTCCTTTCAAGTGGTGTCTGCTTCTAAAACACATCACCCACTACATTCAAAGTCTTCATTATACTGATTAATTAGGTGGGAATAAAAAAAAAAAACAGCTTTGAAAATACATCAAAGAGTGGCATAATGTGCCTATTAGGGCTCCGGTTCTCTGTCACTCAATTAAATTTTCATTGATTACCCGGCACAATTTGTTCCCGCCAACAAGATGAGGAGCACAACCTATTCATCAAGCACATCACCTAAGCTAATAGGGCAGGATTCTCAAAGAGGTGGTGCATTTATCAGGGGCTTATTTGTTAGAAGAAGCTGTTGTAACTCCTGTATCACCAAAAAATAAACATTCACTACATGCAAACAAAAGGCCTAAGAGGTGAAATGTGTGTTTTCAGGTGCCACCTACTGCTGCTGGGAATGCAAATCATGCTATGAAAACAAGGCATGCTGTATACACAACGAGTATATCAAACACTGTGGAAAGTCTCCACTGAGTCTCTGGAGAGAAAGCATTCAGGATGTGGACTCAGTAGCAGAATTGCTGGTGGCAGCAGCCTCTCTGGGCTTCAGCGGTGACTGATAATGTCCTCAGACATCTCTGCACCCCGGAGACCAGCCAGTGCCACAGTGTATAATACACTCATCAGTGTGTGTGTGGCACAGAGTTTTTCTACAGAATGAAAGGCAAAGGTGAAAACAGCAGCCTGCTGGATTCTGTCGTCTTTGCATAATTGCACAGGTATAATAAAAAGGAGAGCATCTCACGAAGCGTGTTACTTGTGAATAAAACCAGTGTTTGCTGTTGGGCATATCCACATTGTATTTTTTTAAAATAATGTTTTAGATAATGCTGTGTGCATTGTTCATTTTGTTACATAAAATGATTTCCTTCCTCACTCTCTGACTGGTGTAACCCTTGAAATACATAGCAAGGAACAAAATGAAATGCACCTTGAAAAAATTACAGATTGCTATGTGTTTGAACACTGGGGCAATAATGTTGGATGACGTAAGCACACAACTCAACAAAATCTTCAACAAAGATGCAGATGTTTTTAGACATTTTAAAGCCATCTCATTACAAAATACTCAAGTCTTTTAAATGTCTTTTAAAGTTCAATTAAGTCCTTTAAAAATTCTCATATGTATAAATTATGCTATATAAATTAACATCCCTAGGTAAGTATATCACACAAAATGACTGTAAAATATTCGATGAAGAGCTGACAAAAAGTTAAGTTGGATGCCTACACTGTTAGATCCCTTAGATTACAGAGAAAATCATTCATCTGACAGCAGTAATGACAAAAAAGAAAATAAAAAGGGCTCAAACAAAAGTGCATATTAAACCTGTAACATATTGGACACAAATCATCAAGTATATAAATTTTCTGCTGCTTGTGAAGCATCACTGTGGTAATAACTGTAGGTGACTCTGTGGGTGATGATTTTAATCAACTCAAAGCTTCTTTTATCTGGATTATGGCAGTTATATACCATGAGGACAGGAAATGAGAGAATCAAACTCAAATCAATTAAATACTGTAGGTGAACATGACCTCGAAAGAGAAACATGTGACGGAAGTATAGAGTACACACACTGAGAAGGAATTATGACAGGAATAATTTATTTATTTTTTTTGTAAATGCATCGTTTCTAACCCCAGAAAGAAACCTGATATCTTAAATTTAAAACACAAGAGCAAACTTTCTTCACAACAGCAGGTAGTTAAAAATTTCGAGAATCTGGAGAACTGTAAATAATTTACAGCTCCTCTAAGAGGATATGACTGTGCCTGTGCAAAATTCGAATGGTCGGTAAACAAATTCCTTCCTAAATGCTAAAATGTGTCAGACAAAATCACAATATTCAACCGTATATGGCTAACCTAGCTGCTCAGCATACAGGTGGCCCGAGCAGCCATCCCAGCTCGACGCCACTCCTATCTGCATTTACGCGATCCCTAAAATGCTGCGTAGATTCAGGAATGTCCTGTACAACCGAGCAAATAAACACAGATCATGTCATCCGTTTGGCAAGCTCTGTTTTTGAACTGCATCCCGCTCTGCTTCCCAGCATGCCTTCTGTATGGCTCACTTTCATCTCCAGCTGTGTCTGGACAAGATATCATTACATGTCTTGTTCTCTTGTAGCTTCAAGCATTTCCACTGATGACACCAAAGACGTAAGATTAAAAGTCGACTACAATCCAATATTTTCCTCAGGAATTATGTCCTATCTCTATCTAAGACGTGAACCCGCAGACCTCCATCAATTCTCCGTCACAGACACCTCAAACTCCAGACGACCCCGTGATTGTTTATACAGGCACTTAAACACAGCTCTAGTCCTCCCGCCTCCATCCATTACCGCGTCCGGCTTTTGACCTACACGGCCTCGCTGACAGCTGCTGTGTAATGTTTTAAGTGCAATATTTAAAGTCAGTGGATGCAACAATGAACCTAGAAAAAAAAGCGTAGATTGAAGTACTGTGTCCTGGATTAAAATGAAAAGTTTTTCTGCTCTTTTATGTGATTTTAATGCCATTTCAAAACCGGTGTAAAGGTGCAACACTGAAGAGCATCATGGTTTATCATTGGTGTGCTTAATTAATCAAGTTTATTTGTCCCAAGATACTAATACAGCTTAAAAATAGCCCTTTTGTTTTGTTTATCAAATCCAGAAAACTGAAATTTTCCCATTTGGAGAATTCATATGACCTTAATCTAAACAATCAACTCCACATTCAAAGTTTACATAGGCCTAGCTAAAACCACTTTGTTAAGGTTAGGGAAAGATTCGTGGTAAACTTGAAAGAGACCAATGCAATCAGTGCTCTCCTGTCCCTTGTTAAAGTCTCTACATGGAAATTTTAATTGCTAATGAAGCAGTTTAAATTTTATACTGATGCCTCACATCTTACCTACACGGGCGAATGAGATCGTCTTGGAGATGGGAGATTATTACCCTGTCTTTTACATTGCCTTTGCCCACTCAGTTAGCAGAAACGCCACAAAACACTTTATGGCACACAGGCCAGAAGAGACAATTTGTTGTTGACGAGCATGATCGATCCACTGTTCTCATTTTTACTAACTATAGTTGGAAGCAAGAAATATTTTGCTTTAGATTTTTTAGAATTTCAATATTTTGTATTTGTGGCGAACTGGTACTGTGAAATTAAATGACATGTTTCTTTCACTCCTTTCCAAAAAAAATGCTCACACTAGACAAGATTTTTACAGTAGTAAGCAGTATCGCTTTGGTCCACACACGGTGCTACAATCAACACAAAATGAAAGTTCCTCCGAGTGGCTTTGACCCAACAATCAACTCCAACCTTTGTGTCTCTGAAACTGCACAAACAAGACTAATGATGCACTTCTTGCTCTTTTGAGGGTCTTTTCTGCAGTGACACGGCATCATGCTAGTTCTGCTTTTACTACTGACAGACATCAGTAATTTTTCACTAGACAACAATGGTCATTGTCCCAAAAAATGTTTGGCAAATGACTGGGCTCTTCCAACACCTTCATTTTCTTCCACTGAAGCTGAGATTTTGGATTGTTGTCCTGCTGGGAGGTCCAACCGCATCTCATCCTCATTGTTGTTGTGGTTGGGCTAAATTTCATCATTTGGATTCTACTGTACCATCAGACGTGAAACTTCCACCTCTTTATGGAGCTCTTTCTGAATGGGCCTTGGCTATTGGGCTACTCTTATTCTTTGACATCCATCTCCTTGAAATACTGCAAGGAGCTTCTGCATGTGATTGACTTATGAAGGAATAATGTACTGTTAAATGCCTCTATGGTGCTCATAGTAACATTCAAGAGTTGACTTCAGCATTAGAGGAAAAATGGAGGAATTCAGCCTTGCATGTGTGAGCCTCAGACAGAATCAGCAACTTGCAAACGCATCACATTGCTAAGTATGGTTAGCATCTTTTATTTGTTTATGTTTTTTGGTAGCTTGCAACTGGCGGTGGCTAAAACAGCCTTAGCAGTTGTGCTAATGCAAAATGTTACTCTCTTCACCGACAAGTCCTCTCTGCACTGGAGGTTTCAAGTTTCCTTGCCAGTGATTGGCTTTTGAATTAATGACCTACCGAATCCAGCTTGCCGGGGTTATGTTTGAATCACCGATTTTAGGGAACAGCACGGACTGCGCCCCCCTCAGCAGAGGAATGTAAAAGCACCTCTGTAGTGACAAATTTGCACAGATACAACATAGCGAAAACATAAGAAGCACACATTTTTCAATACATGGGGTTTTTAAAAATGTTGATGCGTTGAATACTTATTTCCAACACTTAATATATTTGCTTTTCTTCTCAAGGCTGGACTTTGTTATATTAAATACTTACAGATGTCAGCTAAGTCAGCTTCTGCATTATTCTGACATTTCGTTCAACAGACTGCAAAAAAAAGAGTAATCTCTCTAATCAAACTTTCATTATATGTTCCGACAGTGAACAACGAGCCTGTCCAGCCGGTACAAGAAAGAAAGAGAAACACAAGCCGGAGAAAATGGGGTATACGGGATGTATTCATCACAAGCAATCTGATGTAATGCCAGAGGAGACAGCACATTGGCAAAGCGTCTGTCTGGGTTCACTTTAACTCGGTTACCCCTGTGTGGACTCCAAATCGGGCCTGGGAGCATGTGCTCTCATCCAGCTCACAGCTGAGGCCCAAACACTAAAGCATCACAAACGTGGAGACCAAAGCTTCCAGCAGTTAGATCAGAGAGCTGTGACTCGGCTGCCAGAGCCCTGAGTATACCTGCGATGTAGTAAAAGTCTCTCATCATCGTCACGCAATACACCCACAACATTCACACGTTATCTGCAGAAGCACTTTATCCTCCATCAAAAGCATTAATCTGGGTCTGTGTGTGTGTCCAATCCTAGCCTTATGTTTTCCTTTCACTGTAAAAAAAATCCCTATCGGTGTCTTTTTCCAAGAGTTCTCCTTAGGTTCCTTTTTAGGGGGTATGAGAGGAAACCTTGGCAGGCCACAATTTTCCATGAGGTCAGTAAGCAAGGCATTCCAAGCATAGTGTGAGATCTTTGAGAGGGGTTGGCTAATTAAATAAATCACGTGATTTATGTACCTGATACACATTTGATATGGACTTGTTTTAAAACTCTCAACACAGCTGGGCTAAAATGCTGTTCACATACACAGATACCATACAAAACAGGGATGAATGTGGGGGTGGAAGAGGAAAGGGTAGGAGAGGATAAGAGGGATGAAATATGAAGGGAAATAAAGGAGATGAAAGCTTTGAGACATAAAACTGAAGGGAACCATAGATTTTGATGCAAAACTCTATGCTGTGTAGTAAATCAAAAGATCCCTTTAAGAAGTAAAGACACAGGAAGTCTTTAATTTGTAGTCATTGCTAATGTAGGAACTCTGAGCTGGGACTTCTTTTCCAGCTTTTAGGAGGTCAACTCAAATAACAGACATATCTGTTTCAAGTGCTCCATTTGGGCTATTTGCTTTGAAAGTGTGCCTGTGTGGGCATGAAGAGAGAAAGAGTGAAGTGAGAACAGGTGATGTTATACGATCATGGAATTGCAATAGATTCTTTACAAACAGATGCATATTTGGTAAACAGCAGGCATGCAAAATATGCTTTCATTTTACTGCCAAGAATGATAACATCAAAATAAGCAGAGCTACTCGCCCTATCATCTGACCAATAAGCAAAAAGGGTGGACCAGAGAAAAGATACATTGATAAATACCTGCCAAAATAGTGATAATGGCATAAGTAGTGACAATGATAGACAATGCATCTGAACATCCTCCTCTCTGTACAAAAATGACAACAGGAATGGATCGGTGGATGGAGCCACTGTATCGAGGTTCTGTCCTAAAGACCATCCAACCAATCCAATCCATAATGCACATCCAATCACTGGTTTGGCTTTGTTGGATTTGCTGTCAGTCATGACCCCCCCACCCCCCATTTTAGCGCACAAAAAAAAAAAAAAACTAATGAAAACCAAACTTCTCAGGAAAAAGAACTCCTGAGATCTGCTGCCTCCCAGATCTGACCCGGGATAAGTGGTTGACGATGGATGTTAGCAAATGTTAACAGATTCACAGTTGGAATAATGCATTACCCCAAAATAACTGACTATTGGTTAAAACTACAGTTAAAAATAGTGAATAAATGTTAAGTAGGCAGGTACGAATATTCTAATGGATAAACCTTGGTTAGCTAAAAGCCTTGAAATATATCTAAAAATAATGGATACATTGTTAGTTAGCAAAAAATAATAGAAACATCTTTGAAATAGCTAAAGGTATTGGATAAATTGTTTGAACGGCAAGCTAAAATTAGCAGATAAATAGTTGAAACAGCTAAACGAATGGCTAATGGCAAATTCTATTAGTCAATGGTAATAAATTGTTGGAGAAGGTAATGGATAAACAGATTAAGTGAGCTAAAAATATAGAGGGGTTGAAATAGCTCTTGAAACTTGAATCTTAACTCAAAAAAGCTAAAAGTAGAAGGCTAAATAAACGGCTAAAATGTTTAGCTAACAACACAGAATAAATGGTTGAAAAAGTTAGCTTAATAGATAAACCATTTAAAATTGCTAAAACTAATGGATAAATATTTAAAATAGAAGCTAAAAGAAACAGATATGTTGTACATTAGCTAAAACTAGAGTACAAACAGTTGAGAAAGCTCAAGATAAATGTTTGAACATCTATTTTCCAAATTTAAGTCATAGTAGCACCAATGTAACGTGACCAAACTGAACAAATATTGAGAATTTGGTCATTCAAAGAAAAAAATAATAGAATTAATAGAATTAAAATGTAATACAATTTCAAATCAATTAAAAAAAAACAAATTAGGAACATGATGTTCGACACCTTTCCTTTCCCCTATCAGACGATCATCTCACCAGGCTGCGGGGGTACACTGGAAAAAACATTTGACAAGCACTTGTCTAGCACAGATGTCACTGCTGATGATGGTGGTGAGGATGACGAGGATAATTTTTGGTGGAATATAAAAAGCGCAGAGACACACTTGCATCTAGGCTAGGAACTGGGTCAAGTGTGAATCAGGAGACGATTGCTAAAATGTACTCAGTTTTAACTGCCTTTGATCCATTTGCACTCCAAATAACTTTTTGTTTTGCAACGTTAGGGTGAGGAGACAGCTGATTCTGTAGAACATAAACAACAGTTTTGTGGTTGTTAATCCTGACACACTGGAGGGGGTCTCTCTGGTCCCACAAAAAAAAAGAAATTGCATGTGAAAATAGTCATTAAAAAACAACAACATATGTGACAAGCCAGCTATAATTTAACATAGCTTTTTCATGCTTGCCTTGTGATTTCTGGTAATTTGGACTGCAGCCTTGTCATGTTTTATTCAGCTGAATGCTATTTTTATACATAGCTGCTGCTTGCCTTGCTATCTCATTCCATTTTTCACTCATTCACATTTATTTTCTTTCCAGTTCAGACCTTCCCCCCACTCTCTCCCTATTTCTCTGTCCTCCCTGCTATCTGATTCAAAGAGATGCAGGCCTATTTACTCCTTCTTTGCAGCACAGTCACCTGTCCCTGTCACTTGATTCCTTCGATATACTATGCATACATGCTCTGACCCCATTCAGCTCGTTCAGCTGCTCTCAGGGAGCAGATGCTGTCCTAAAGTGACATGTGCTGGCGAAGGGATGGCATAGTCTGGCACATAACACACACAGATCAGTTTACTCAGCAAAAAGAAAGACAATATGGAAAAAGCCTGGCTTAAATGAAAGGACAGAGGAACACGCTGATGCACAATGATAAAACATGAGTGCCTGGTTACACAAAGAATTTTAATTGAAGACTTATCGTTCATTTTGCAGTGTACAGTGTGTTCTTGTCATCCTTATGCTGTTGCAAAATCAGATAGGACCTTCACCAGTAGACTAACTGTTTGAGGAAGGTTTCAACACTAAAGCTGGACGAGGTAATTACAAGAGACTACATACATATGTGCCAAAGATGTTAATGAGGAAATTTAGAAACTGTGTGTACATTATATGCTTTGTCAGTCAAAGAGAACCTTTTTTTTTTTTTTTCAACTAGCCTATATAACGTCCAAAACAGCACATCTTGGTCACAGTTCTTTAATAACCAAATCTAAAGGATGAGATTTCATTATTAAAATGTTTGCTGATATACCACGCTTGAATTTAAAATTGTGAAATTAAAGTGAGCCACAAGATCTATTGGAAATTGGGCTAGCTAGCCCTGTCGAAAGGTAATAATGACTCCTTGGCAAAACCATATTTTAGCACAACAGTTGTTCAATATACAAAAAAATGCTAAAAAAAATACTTAAAAATGTTAAGTAAAAAGCTTTGAATGCGCTTTTTGCTTCAAGATGTTTCACCCTGCTTCTAGTAGCTATTCATGCTAAGCTTTCTGACTTTAAACAGAAAAAGAATAATGTAAACATCCTTAAGGCTGAGATAGGCAGCTTCTGGAAATCAAGCGAGCTGGAACAAGAGACTCATAAAGCAACTCTGCTGCACCCTTCCTTCCTTATTATTGCTGCAGCTCACATTTTATTTCGTTTGTTGTCGATCTCTCTGTGAGTGTCTAGTTTACGCCAAAGATTCTCAACGAGATGAAATGGTTGCAGGGAAAGTTGCAGTGGTGTAAATTGGTCCGTCTCATCCCGATTCAAGCCCGATGCTGATGGTCTCGCCTGCAACTCGGCTTGTCAAGTCACTCTAGGCCAGTTATTGAATGTAAGGCATGTCAGTTTCAACAGCCAATCAGCTCATCAGCGTCACCTGTCACTATGTAGTGCAGCATAGAGCAGCCAATAGGAACAAACACTCTCTTAAAAACCCCGTGATTGACCAAAAAAAAAAAAAATACACCATCACGGTCTGAGTACAGAGCTAAGCCTGTGTTTCAGACCACCTGAATTACAACATGCTGAGAGGTTATGGTGAAATTTTTGTTCAATGACATTAAAAACTGTCTTCCTCAACATCTAATGTCAAATTATTAATTTGACATAGTCAGGATATTTCAAGTTAAATTTTTTTTTATTTTATTTTCATTGCTTTTAACTGCAGTATTAGAAACTTGGATAACTAGATAAACTCTATGCGAGGTCTCATAATAAATCTGTTGAATGTTCAAACATTTAAGGCAGATTTATAGTGGAATACACACAAGCACAAACCCACATGAGGAGCTGTGTGGGAGCTATGTGTGGTCCTCTCACAATGGCTTTCTAATGGAGAAATGAGTGCACATCAATGTTCTTTCTGGGCTGTTTGCCGGGCTTATTGCCACATTGTAAAGCTATCATGTCACTTCATGTGATGCATGAAACTAATGCTGGCACCTGGCTTAGCGACCACATGCAATTAAATAAAGTAATTGATCTTATCAAGGTGATATATGAACCACTATGTACTTTTTGCTGCTCCTGATCCTCCTGTGTGCTGAACTAAACACTGTTGGTTGTTTGTCCTTAAATTTACTCTGGTGCAAAATGGACAAAGCAATCTGAACAAAACAGCCAAAGCTATTGCTTTCTTGATTCTTGAGTGGCATTTCATAATGAAACCTCAACTGTCTGTCACAGCATGCACTTAATTTCCTTGATTGACTGACTGGCAAAGCTGCAACTTTGAACACTAAAAAGGCATCACAAGAGTCTGCAAAATGTCTGTAAGTGCAGCATGTTCATTACTTTTTTCTGTGCTTTTGCTATATTTCTTCAATCTTGCATGCAAATGTTAAGTATAATGATATAATAATAGGAGGTTAATATATTCTCAGAGACTTTTGCGTAAGTTTTAATCTCCATAACAAGCCGAGTTCATCCCTGCTGAAGTGACCTTAAAGCCCAGCGGCTACTTTTCTCCTCTGACTTTTAGCCCTTGATGTAACATGCAACATGCAAGCATCTGCCGACAAATTCCTCATGAAACTATGTAGAGTGTTACTGTAACTTTGTCCAAACTATCACTGAATGATCATCCAGTCTGAACTGTGCCGGGTCTCCTTGTCACCTTGGTGAGGTAACCACCGCCTCGGGCTGCCCATATGGCAGGAGCAGACAGACTGGGAGCAGTGCATCAACTCCACCTCTACGCAACCTGCAGGTTCACCTCACAGGACATGCAAATCCATCCGCAGCATTTGTTCTAACCTACTTGGAAAAACTGAATATATGGTGTGTACTGCATCAGAGTAGTTGAAATTTTCATATACGCACCAGGAAGGTTATTAATGCAAAAAGCACCATTTATTATCAGACATCTTATGTTCAGTGTCAGGAAATGGTGTAATTGGCTTTTTCTGCTTTATAGACTGTCTCAGTTTTTCGGCTTTTTCAGTGATATTTCTTATAAGACAAACTCAAACAGTCTGAGACCCACAGGCACTTAAACCACAATAATACGAACACAGAAATGTTACTTTGCTCAAGTTTATATTCCAGTCTGATAGTCATTAGCAACCCAAACAGCCAGACTGTCCCACTGATTCACTTGATGACAGCAGCTCCACTAAACAAAAAATAGTGTTAAACTCATTTTGAGACACACAAAGCGGTTATTATTTGCAGTTTATGTAGAGCAAAAGCCTTGTAGATGGGCTTGTGTTAAGATATACGTAAAGATTACAATGGCTTTTATTTCTTTAAATTGGGATTTTTTACATTCTAAACATTAAGAGTACATCAGCTTTGGTTGTTTTTTTTGTTTTTTGTTTTTTTTAAATGAGTAACAGAGTACAGTAACTGAAGACCATAAATATCACTTTCTGTAACACTGATAGTTGGTAGTTCACTGGCGAGCATTAATGTCTGTTTCATCACCAAAGAAGGAGTTCAAAAGCTCCCTGCTTTGTATTTTGGTCGCTCCAAAGTGGGAGGTGCTACCTCATTAGTGCAGGAAAAAACAAACACATAGGATTACTCAGAGGCTTTATCAATTGAACTTGACCAAAATTGGACAGAGGAAAGGATTCTGTAGCACTGAAGTAGTTCTACACAGGAAAAAGTCCTATTCTTAGTTTGCGCCCCGCTAAATAATCAGCAGTTGACATAAACAGACCCCATGAGTTGACTTTCTTTATTTTGTCATAACGTTTACGACGAAATGGGGGACATTTTGCATTTTTTGCATAAAAATGGCGTCAGAACTTATGTACAAATGAGAAAATAGGGCTTGACAGATAAGTTCAAAACTTGGCAAATCGTGGCACAGAGTGAGTGTGAATAGTTGGACAGTTGGATTTCAGAAATGTGACATCAGAGAGGAGTTGAGGATGAAGGTTTATGAGGTCAATTCTCCATCCAATCAGCACTTTTGATAAAAGCACAATAGCTCCTCAAGGCTTTCTGTTCATTTAAGCAAGACCTCTCTGTTGAAACAGTAAAGGTGTCAAAGGTTACGGCTTCAGAAAGAAAGTTTAATGGTACACTTGGTCAGCCCTGGCATGTTTGGACGAGGTAGGCTTCCGCAGGGTACAAATGCATTTACACAAGCACAGGCACAGAACACCAACATCAATGTAACTGTTTATGGAGGATGTGCCTTAAATTTGTGTAGACTAACAGCATACAAAGTCTGGATAAAGAGCAATGGAAAAATCTGCGACTGTCATTTTGATCACAGAAACCAACAGCTGAACATTGTCAGGACAAAATGAAAAAAATGGCAGTATAATATTTGAAAGGGCAGCCAAAGCCAGGTTAGACTGGAGCAATGTGAGTGTAGGCCAGAAGAGGAGAGTGGAGGGGGGACAATTGGGCTACGGCCAGTACAGGACAACTGGGCTAAGTGTGAGGGTGCTATTAGTCAGTGATTTCAATGATTTTCTGAAGGGTCTCTATCAAAAGGTCCTGGATGACCCAAACTTTCATTAAATATGATGAGACTTGTGTCTACAAGACGAACAGGAGACCAAATAGTTTCCACAGTGGTCAAGCCTGCAGTTTCCATGACCAAAGAAGGTATGACATGTCAGAAGTGCAACCAAGAGCATATTGGTTATCTGTAAAGTTGTAAGTTTACGGAAAAATGCAGTGTTTTGATATCTGATAGGCCTTCACATGTGTTAAACAGTCACTCGAACTGGACTTCCTAGTTCATTATATTTCATGCCTTTGTACCTGAAGCAGTACTCCTTCACCGATGCAGCTCCTTCCATTTTTTAACACAGGTCTGTTTCCACTCTTGACTCCCACTTACTTAAAGGCAAACTCATTCTTTAATCGGCACCAAATGTTGGCACTGGACATAAAATAAGAGATTAGTAAATTCCACGGATCCACCAAATTTCAAGGAACACTAAGCTGATTCTTTCTGAAACCAGATCATTTTAGGAGAAAACCAGGCAGCCAGTGGGGTCACTGGTGTCACGAACACAGCTTGAATGCTTAAAATGCATCTTTGACCAATCAGATTGTTTCGCTGGTTTGAATTTCCATGAATAATAAATACTGGCAGTTTTTTTTTTACACCATCACAAATCCAGCCTGTAGATGGGTAACAGACACATCAACGCTGACAGCTGTGATTTTAGGATTATTTCAGAGAAAATAGTTTAACAGCCTGTTGTTTCAGCCCAAGGATGTCAAACGATGGGTTTTTATTTTGGAGAGACATTAAATGTGTACTCATACGCTTGTGCTCCATTGGAGCCCTCGGGGGTAAACACAACTCACCTATCACTGTTATTGTTATTATCATAACCCCCCAGTGCGTGACAGTCCACTTCATCCAGGTGGGCTTGTTGAGAGATTAAACAGATGCAGGGAACAAATTGGAAAACAAATTCCCCTGGGAGGGAGCACACATACAAGGTGAGTTACGGTCATTTGGTGCTGTCGAACTGAATCATTCCAACGCTCTGAGTCAGTGGGAGTAGCGTAAAGCTAATCCACCACCTGGGTTACCAAAGCAATCAACACAATCCGCCTTCCTGGATGCGGAGAAGGTTGGAGCCGTCAGCAGTCGGTGAGTTGTGAGGAAATCACTTCAGGTTGTTATGATAAGAACGGCAACGAGAGCACTCAGTTGTGTCTGCAAACCGTAAACACACAGTATGAGCTTCTCACCTCTCTCTGCAGTGTTTAGACTCTTTCCTCACTGCTGAGGAGTCTTCTGTGCTTGATGTGGAAAGATTTCTTTTCTGTTTTTTTATGGCACATGTATGTACTGAGGCAGAAAGGCTACTGAGGCTTCACCATCTCTGGGCACTGGAGAGACAGCTCAGTGCTTTGGGCATATAATCAACAGTCAGCTGGCTGGTAGAAACCTCCCCCTGGCTCCTGTCTGAAAGAAATGTGTGAGAGAGCTGCGTTTCATGACATTGTGTGTTCCTCTGGGAGAATTTCTCTGGTGTGGTCATGTGACCAGCTGCAGATCTGCTTTTTACAGCAGAGGCAAGATGTAATTTTGGTGTTTGTTCCCCGCAATGCAATCTATGTATAGCTTCAACTAAATGTGTTATTGTTTAGACGTTTAAAGTCCTGGCTGATCTGGTGAGACCTGTGGTTTCTGGTGGTAACAGCAGATTTGATTACTTGCTGCAGGGCCCAGAATTAAATACAAATTTTAATTTTAATAAAAAGTTAGGCAATAATTGGCCCTATCATTCTGTGAGTGGTGGTGATTCACCAAGACACATTGAAACTTGTGCCTTCCATACGCTAGAAGTCTTTGACACAACTTGTAGAAGACTTTTGAATGACTAACTTCTGACATCCTCTCACATCTAAAGACAATTTGTCAGCAAGTCACTACGTTTTTAGTCACAGACTAAGATTATGCCAAGACTGGGAATCTTGCAGGAACACTATTCTGCAGGACCACAACTAGATTTCATTTGAGAGCGGGAGCTGAAATAATGACAAAGTCCAAAGCTCCAGAGAAGAGAGGGGGCATAGACAGGAGAGTAAAACCAAAAACAGGCACTCTACCTTGGGCAGGGAGTCCAAGTAACCTC
>JAPZDX010000010.1:16392407-16403674 GCA_029783625.1 Naso annulatus | reverse complement strand
AACTGATGCATTAAGTGCACCTTCAGGCACCCTAAAACCCCTTTTATTCATGTTTTGAGTTTCTTTACTTTTGGTATGCATTTTCAAATCAGCAGATATTTGAATGAAAAGAAAAATAAAGTTTAAGTTTGATCAGTCAGAGTTAATTTTAGTATCTGATTCTAAAAAGTATCTCAATTCCAAAACAGCTTTTGCAGCAAGGTGTATTCTCTTTCCGTTGATTTATTTATTTTATGATCATCTGAAGGCCCATTAAGTCAACAATGACCATTAACATTTGAACAATTGCACACATCAAACTAACGGTGGATGCTATCCTACACAGATTTCAGTTTGTGCAGTGCAAATCAACGGCAATGCAAAGATCGCCTCCTGGAGATGGAAAACACAGACACATGGGAATGATACAATCATCATCATCATCATCATCATCATGCCCTTTGCAGCATATTTGAGCTGCTGGTTTTTCACGCATACAATTGATACAATTGCGTACGACTGTCACCAGTCCCTGACAAACACACCCGAATTGTACTTTTCTATTTGGTAAGCCAAAGGTGCTCCACCTGCTTTCAAACATTCAAGTGCCACAGTTAAGCCGTCAATCTCTTGGCACACCATCCCATGGTGCACTTGACTCTGCTTGGCCTGTGCCATGATAAATAAAGCTTTGATCTTCCACTTGAATGCTCTGGCGAAAACAATGAGCTGCTCCGTTATCTTTGTTTTCAACACTTGAGTGCCTTGAAAGCTGTACTGGCATATTTATACACCAGTAAAAACAGGTAAACACCCACAGAAATGATTCAAATGTTTTTCGACTCATCATTAGCTAGACATCATGATTGTTGCATAATTCAATCTGCTCCTTTGTTTCTTTTCAGGGTGGAGATTTTCTCTGCAGCAGGCTTAACCAGTGCTGATTACCACAGCTCTTGCTCTCTGTTAAAGTTGTTTAAGTCCTTCTTCCTGTCAAATTCCTTTAATTACCTTATGCAATAAAACTGTTTCTGCCAGTGCCAAACCAAACTGCTTCAGTATAGTAAGCCAGGAGTTCATCTTGGCTTTAATCTAATAGATATATAAACAATAACTGGTCTAAATCTACTGGCACTTCCCACCTGTTTGGCAGCAGCCGTTCAGTGAGCAGGTATCCGGGCCGGTGGACTTCTTTGTTGTAGTCTCCAAACTTGGCTTGAACAGAGTAGGAAGCCAGCAGCACAGCTGTCTCTGGTGGACAGTAAACCTCATCAGTGAGAATTCCCTCCTTCACCTGCAAGAAGAAAAGCTTCTGGGTGATGTCCTGGATCAGCTCCTCGGCCACATCCTCTGGGAAGAACTTGGCCCGGAACTTGAACTGCAGCGGGTTTTCCTTCTTCACATCCTGGGACGACACCTGGAGAGGAATTACAGCGCTGTTGAATAACGTCCAATGTCATGTGAGCAGTAAAGGAATAGTTACACATTTTGGGATTTATATTTATTTGCTTTCTAGCCACAAATTATATGAGAAGACTGCTACAATAAGTGTTTGCAGGCTAACTTGAAGCTGTAGCTAGCAGCTAGTCCAAGTCACAGGAATAGAACGTGTGTATAAGCCTCCCACTGTACAACTGTTTCAGTGGGAAGTTTCCTCCCCTTCTGCTATTACTACTATTATTCCTATGACACTATTTTTTGCAAGGGCACCATTGCTGCATCGTGGGCTGAGCATAGCTCTAGATGACTGTGATTAGTTTAAAGAAATACAAACAAGCCAGTAAGTTTTTTCCTATTCCAGAATGATAATAGGTTGAGCCAGACCGCTGGTACTGCACTAACATAGTGTGGAGAGCTAATTAGGACTAGCTAGCAGCTGGATGGCATAGCTCAGCTTAAAGATTAAAAACAAGGGACACAACTAGCCTGAAACTGTCCAGAGGCACCAAAATTAACCTACCAGCATTTCCTAAGCTCACCAATTAATACATTATGAAAAAAGGTACAAAAACAACAATTTGCCATTTTACAGGGGTTTATTTGTGAGACCAACTGTTAGCTGAGAGCAGTGACTTTTCTTGAGCCTCTGTTGGTTGCAACTGTTCCTGAAGAGAGAGCCCAGGCAGCTGTTTCCCCCCCTGTTTCAACTATATGTGCTAAGCTAAGCTAACTGGCTGTTGTCCAATAACAAATTTACCACAGATATGACAGTGGCATTAATCTTCTCATATACATCATGGCAGGAATGCAAATAAGTGCATTGCTGCAGGACACACAGAATGTGAACCAGCTGGAAAAGCTGGATTGTATTAAGTTGAGTATTATCAGTGGTATCTAAGTAATAAATCAAAACGTTGTTTTTAAAAATTCTAGAGCCAGAATATGATCATTTGAGACTCGCAAGTTAATATCAGTATATAGCTCTTAATGAAACTAAAGTAAACTATATCTGTCTCTTTTTAACCTCTAAAACACATCATTTGCTACAGAAGAATCTACATCAGCAGCATGTATCAACACTAAGTTTTGAATACATTAGAAAACAGCTCTGCAATTTCATGCATGCACTGCCCTCATCCAGAAAGGGATTTACCACACTCATTTTATGGAAATACACTCCAATACCTCTGAGCTATAGTACTGTTGACACAATGTGCCTCTTCCTCTAATTTCAAAACAGGAACCAAGCAGCCTTGATGGAGAGAATGGGGCCGGGAATATTCCAGTTTGAGCAAGGCATTGTGCTGATGAGCGGCAGCGCAGCGTCAGCACACAGTGTACAGTTTACTGCTGCTGACTGAGGCCAGCATAACCTTTTCTCTCTCTCTGTGCTACACTTGTATGTGATTATAAAGTGCAAAGAGGCAACTTTTTTTCAGATAGATTAGCTTGGTTTCCTACATTTGTTTAGGTCAGGAATGCATGCACGCAACAGAAACAAAATCTCTACCTTCATTCAGTGGAAACAGTCTGAATCTATTCTCTGTGTTTTTTTTTAGTTTGTGTTTAATGCGGCAATATTATGCATGTGAGTCAGTATTCTGGTGTATGAAGACTGCTCCACCAGGTTAGTTCTGCGTTCAAATAACAGCGTCAGACTCACAACAGACACAAAAAGCATGAAAACTGACGCTGCAGATATCAAATCAGATATCATCTCTTCACTTTCAAGCATTCTCCTTTGTTGTCAAAATCTGGCTCCTAAATTATCCATGATGCAATTGTACAGATGACAGTTATATGCTAATGTAGCCTCAGGCACAGATAAGATCAGCATCAGAGGTCTGATAAGCTCTTTTTTTTAATTCCAAACCTCCAGATACTTCAGGGTATTGGTAGATTATTGAGAAAAAATCTTAAACATCCAGATTTCTGCTCACAGATATGACTCTGGCCGATATGATTTTTCCAATCCAATCCACTTTTTTTTTTTTTTATAGCACATTTTCAAGTATAACGGATTAAACAAGTCAGAGTTTGAGCTGCTTCAGGAATTGTAATAATAAGTTAGTGAAGGCACAGTGACTTGTGTTTACTCAGGAACTGAGGCAGCTCTGATTCAAGACTTCATACTCTTGTCAAATAATCCACCTTTAGATGGTTACATATGGAGCTCTGACAAGGGTTGCATATTGAGAGAATAGCCAAAGAGGAAACCTTCCATTGAAATTAACAGAAATAAAACTGAAGTGTAGGGGTTAATGGCTATTTACTATGTCATAGGCCAAGGGAAACAAACAGTGGTTTATATCATTAGTTGGGCTACAATTAAATTTGCTGGCATGACTCATTTAACATATTAAACTTTTCTTGAACAACAACAAAAAAACTTTCCCTTCACTCTTAAAAAAGGACCTCCAAAAAAAATTCTGACCTCCATATTTTCTTCATGTACTCTAACTTGTTGCCAAACACTGATGCCTCTGCACTTCACTATCCAGCTTGTTGGGATGCTACTGCGTTATGCTTAAAGAGCCGAAAGTTATTCCAGATGTGCACCAGTTTTGAACTGGTGCATTGTTTAGCCTGTCACCTCCTTAGCAAGTTTTCCCAATGCAGACCAGTTACTATCAATTCAAACATTTCCAATTAGTTTCCTTAAAAAATTTCCCAACCCTTTGCAACCCTGGCTTTGGCCACCCAGCACAGGTGGAAACCAGACAAAATGAACCACCATGTCGGAAGTGGAACCTCAGTAAAGCATGTGAGTGTATACATACTGTAATACACTGGCTACTTATTGACTGAATGGCAAACACTGGCGCTCTGATTGTATCATCACCTCAAAAGAACGAATTCTTTCGCTATTGTTTATAGTCTTTGACTCCATGGGGAGAGGTTGGGAGTTGGGACATACTTGGTGAATGGACTGAAATAACATGTGGTAGGTATCATAGTATGTAAAGCTACTGGAATTTCATTCTACTAAAAAAATGACATCAATACCTTTCAAAACAAATACTCATGTTAAATAACTACAATACCAGCATAAATAAAAGTGTGCCACCCAACTCTTAACAGTATTGACAAATAATGATGATAAATAGTGATTCATGCTTCAAAAATTAAGTACTGCAACACAGCAAATGGAAACAAACAAAAATATGTCATAGATGTATTTTAAAATTAGATCTTACCTTTTTGTCCAGTTTAAGCCAGGTGTGGTAACCCTTGCCATCCATATACTGAAGTCCGAAGTACCAGACCTCGCGTAAGCCGATGGTTTTCACCACCTACACAGAGAAAAGGAATTACAAAGCCTTAAGGTACATGCAGTAATCTCACTACATTTATCCCGATTTAGTGAATTCCTCTTAAGAATTCTCCGCCTGCTCTTCAAGAAAAAAACATATTATACACATGATGATGTAAATGTCATAGTCAACAGAAAGAGATCTCCCCCTTCACACCTCAAAAACAAATTAGGTCATTTTTCCAATAAATGCAAATGAATCACTGATGGTTTTCTTCCAGCAGGATCATGAAACGTTAAAAGGACTTTAAGAGCTTTACAGACGCTGGCAAGGTCTGAGGAAACTAACCTTAAGGTGACATACTCAGGTACCAGCCTAATCTAGTGAACAACCCTCATTGTATTACACTTTCCCAGGCCTGTGTATTAAAGACGTAGGAGACTACTGCCAGGACGAATAAAAGTACACTCTGAAACAGTACATAGTTGTTGTCTGAAGCAATGAACTCTACACAGAAAGATGGTCTCATGGATGGTTATCACAGTCACTCTGAACTTTTTCAGACTGTATCTCTTGAAACACTGGGCTGCAATTAATTATTTTCTGCTTATTATCGTCACGATAAATCAGTTAAACTTCGGTCAACAAAATGTCAGAAAATGTTTGAATGTCTGACCAAATGCCACAATATATTCAGTTTTCTTTTCTATCACGTAAGACAAGAAAGGACTAAATCCTCACAGCTGTTTTGTGCTTTGTTTTGTGCTTCAGAAATGACAAACTACAATCAACATAATGTAGTTGCAGATTATTTTTTTGGTTGATCGGTGAAGAGATAAATCATTTCAGCTCTGTCACCTTTTCCAATAATTAATCTTGTTGCGATGTGAGATTGAAGACTTTGATCAAAGATTCAAGACAGACAAGGCTAATCTGATAATAGAACAACGTTTGTACATTTCATATTTCGTAGTGCTGATCAGATTTTTCAGTACAGTTTGCTAAATTAACAGTATTTGCTTGCGTTTAAAGTAACACTTGGCTCACATCTCTCTGTCTGTTGCAATGAGATGATGGTTCTTGATGATGCTGATCTTAAACAAAGTGGTCCTATTGTTCAACTACTGAAGAGGAGTAATTCTGTGTAACAAGGGCGTGCTGCATGACCAGCATCCTGTCTCTGACTTCTGGAACAGACTGGTGGGGGGTGGGGGGGGTTGAACTGTCTGGCAAAACTGTAACAGTCCAAACTCCGTCATCCATGTCTAAAAGAAAGATTATGGACTTAGTTTTAATTTCAATTGCTCTGCAAGAAAATTTTTCAGGTCAGCAACTTACGGCTTTTTTTCAACCAAGTTCTGACTGTGCAGCTGAGGCAGGAAGTGAAAACCCAGTTATAGATCTGAAATAATCACCCGTGCTGCAGGAGGAGCTACCATTTTCCACTGGCTTCTAAGGGGAAACCTCAACGACCAGAGGCTCTTTATGGCCTTCGGAGAGGCAGAGCAATTTTCCAACAGCACCGTGTAGGAATTCATGTCCATGTGTGTATGCGTGTGCGCCATTAAGTGGGGCGATCTCTGTGTCGGGCCCTTTTTGAATGCATCACTGCCAAATTCCCCACCCAGTCACCAGGTGAGGTGTTAAGTTGCCTGGGGGAAGTCTAAATCGACATGCTGGCACTGTGGCCAAGCCCATTCCCAATGACAGGCTCCAGCAAGGGTTAAAAATAAAATCACACCCCTTCTTCTTACTGGATGACACAAAATACAGGGCAGGCTGACCTGTGGGAGTCAAATGAATAACTCTGATTCAGGGACCTTTTCTGATGGATTGTATTAAGTGCAACAACAACAAGCACAAGGAGGGGAATGAAATGAGAGCACACTAAACTCCAACCCTGCATCTCACCTGTAGTGAAACTCATAAGACCTCAGAAAACAATCAGTCCTTTCATGGTGGCTTGCTTTGGGGTCTACGGAGCGAGAGGCAGAGAAACAGAGTAGGCTACAGATACCTGAATAAAGAATTTTCTCAGGGGATAAGCTTTGAATCTGGGGACGCAGGTTTAGCAAACTGACATCACAGCAGGCAGATTTGGCAGGCTGCCTTGACTTTAACGGGCTGCTTGGTCGCCCCAGTGAACGTCATATTACCGTCAGACATTCGTTCTTAGTAAGATTACGGAAACTTGAACAAAACTCAGGGTTTCTGCAACTTTTACCAAGTTAAATTTAACACTTTAAACATTTAAACACTGTGTAAAATGTAATTTAAAGCTGCAGTGGGTAGTTTATTTTTGTTGTAATTGAGCAAAAATTCCATAATAACCATATTGTAATTCAGACCGTCCGAATGAACACTAAATTTCTGCACCTCTCCGCGACTGTATTCAGGCTTTAGAAAATGACAACCGTGACGGGGGACTTTTCAGCTAATCACAGGTCATTTCAGAGTGCGTGTGTTCCTATTGGTTGCTTTAAGCTGCGCTTCTTAGCGTCAGGTGACGTTGCTACGAGCTGATTGGCTGTTGAAACCAGTGACGTGCCCTATGTTCTAAAACTGGCCTCTGGCGGCTTGACAAGCTGGGTTGCAAGCGACACTGTCAGCCAGCTTGAGTCGAGCTGAGACGGATCAGTTTACACTGCTGCAACTTTCCCTGCGACTGCTTCATCCCGTCGTGAATCTTTGGTGTAAACTGGCCTTAAAAGAAAGAGCGACAACATACATAATAAAACACGAGCTGGGAGGGAGGGAAGTGTGCAGCGGAGTTGCTTTCTCTGTCGTCTCATGCTACAGCTAGCTTAATTTCCAGATGTTGCCTTCCCCAGCTTTAATATTGATTGATTCACATTGATACACTCAAGTATTACAGCATGCGCTTGCCCATTATTTGTTCATGAGCTAAGTTAATGCATACTGAAGCTATAATACTAAAAATCATAACTACAGTAATATTACTGTCTACAGCAGGCAAGAGAAAATATCTACAAACTTTGACTTTCTAATGCCTTTTTTTGAGGGAACAAAATACTTTAAAAGACTTTTTAAGACCTGCTGATACTCCTCATAGATATGAACATAACGTAGAAGTCAACAGATGCACAAGTCTACTTCAGCTTGGCAATGATTACAAACTGCACACTTAAACATTTGCAGACAGGTCGAAAAAGCTCAGCCTTTCCATCAAACTCTTAATATCGTCGTCACCACCCACGTCAGACTCACTTTACATGTAAGGAGCACATGTTGTTGTGCCACATAGAGACAGTTAGCATGACTAAAGTCTGCAGCCTTGTCTGACAGGGAGTGAAAGTTTCCCTGCCTGGTTTATTGGAGTTCGAGCCCTGTGGTGAGAGAGAGAGGAATGCCACTGGGCTGAAACAGCATTACGCACTGCATCCTCTGTGCTAAAAAATGAGGCTGAAGTCCTCCAGCGACTGAGGAGGGGAAGGGAGGGTTCACCCAGTCGGGGCCCAAACAGGGACCAGCACAAAGACTGTGTTTCGCATTGGGGAGTTTTGGTGGAGGGGTAGGGGGTGCTGGCCCAAAGGAAATGGGTCTGTTACTGTCAGACCACACAACATTAATTGTGACTAAACAGAGGAGAGAATGTTGCAAAGCCAGTGTGTTAAAGTTTATTTCTGACCACTAACTCTCCTACAACACTACAGTGATTTAGAAAAGTGATCAAGCAGCTTTGCAGCAATTTTTCAATGCAGCTTTGACAAGCAAGGTGTGTACGGGAACTATATTTTCTCACCTGTTGGACAGATTATTCAGACTTGGATTCAGTTCAAGGCACAGTTTCAAACGTTGCCATGTTTTCAGCTGTTAAACATCAATCACTCTTCAGTTGTTGACTAATCTAGACCAGTTCTCAGAAACAGAAGCTATGACTGAAAGCCTTCAAAGTCCACCTTAACACAAGAGAGGGCATCCGCATATTGTGGGACAGTGTCTGAATGCAGAAAACACACCGAGGACAAACAGAATTAACCAGCATATCTACTGTTAAGCCATGATTAATTGCTGCTCAAGGCAAGATAAAATGACCAGCCTCGTGCAGTCATATGGAAGTGAAACTGTACAAGGGTGTGTAGGGGAGTGGCACAAGTTTCTGAGAGCGAGTTTAAGAGTGGCATGACTGGGACGAAGGCTATGATCAGCGCTGACCACACTGGCCACACCAGGCCTCACACTCGCCCTGTTACTCAGCATTTCCACAGAACCTGCTCAACACACTGCGCGTGCACCCCGGCGTCTTTACAGCTCGTTACTGCCAAAGCAGCCCTTTAAAACTAAATCAGGCTGATGACAGTCTTTAGGAACACGACCACCGAAGCGAAATGTCAGCCAAACGCCGACTGCACAGACATTCAGACGAGGTGTGAAGCTTCGCTGACTGTTTCCCATGCTCAAATCAGTAAACTGTATCTTTGTACTAAAATAGAGCTCTGAACTGTCTCTGACACTATCACAGGGTGTGAGTGATAATCTGTGGCACACCCGCTGAGAGCCATTCTAACAAGTAGGCGGGGAAATCCACCAACACCTATAAATAGAAGGATGTCAAAGGCGAATATCTGGATCCTCAGCTATTTCGTCCTTTAACACAACCACAAACAGAGAGTTTAGAACAGTGTCCATGCTGCTTTTTATGTCAAGAAAGTGTCATAAGTGCTGAGTTGGTCAAAAGACATCTGTACAAGCAGTGACGCAAAATCAGTTTCTTAATATGATTTTCATTCTAGTTGATTTTGAGGATTATTATGCTTAATTGTTCTCAAATGTGTGTTTTTTTTGACTAAAATGTTCTCTACACTGCTGCTGCCATGAAGGCCAAATACCCTGACACACAGTCTGCTACGCTTGTTATTGAAAAACGAGTTATACAGGAAGTGGCTAAAACAATGCCTTTCCTCCCCCGGTGCTGTCATAGAGCCTCAGAGGAGCTCGCGCTAATGACATGTCATCCACATTTGGATTTCAGGTACTGAGCTTCACAATAGTATTTAACAACAAGAGGAAAAAGTGCAAATAAAAAGAAAATCCCAAGTTAAACACATTGCTGTAAGTGACCAGCGAAGGGTCAAGAACAAAATACAATGCAACACACTACCACCTCTAGTTATTACATAACCACATCCGCTGTAATGGACAAACACTGATACATTCACTAACTTCCATTTAATGCATACCTGATGAAAGAGCTAAGAACAATGGATTTGAGATCAAGTGATAGAGGCATTCATTTAGAAAAAATAAGACAAACACGTTCCAAAATGATTATTTTGTTATAAACCAGACAACGTGCTTTTCCCAAATAAACATATATAACAAGAAATAATATGAAAATGTGAGTGAGCTCCAAAATAGTGTCAGACACCGAAGGAACAAAGGTATCATTTACAATAATCATGCCAGTCCTTCATAAATCATACAATTGATCAATTTAAATCTATAGTAAAACAGTTTGTTCTATAATAGGGAGCTTCAACTACGAGAGGAAATTCTTCATGTTTCCATTATTGTAGCCACACCTTAACTTCCTAACAGATTTCATCCATAACTGTTTTAAATGCCTTCAGTTTTCACCACAGGAAACCATTTACAATAATCCCTGAACCTTAGCGGAAAGACAGAGACTGATTAGGTCACTTAGAGCCAAAAGCTCCTGTAATCTCGTCTGCGGAAGATAACTTTTCAGACCTGGATGTGGAGCTTTGGGCGGATGATAATGAGGGCAGACACGTTCTTTCTCTAGCCAAGCTTCCTGCTTTTCCTTTTCTTGTCTTTGAGCTAAGCTAAAGCTAACAGGCTTCCAACTCCAGCTTCATATTTACTGTACAGATGTGAAAGTGGTTTAGACCTTTGACCTTGTAAATGTTGCACTATTCCTTTAGCTTTTCAAATGACTTATTGTGTATGCAATGCATGAGTATATCTGTTTTCATCAATACCACTTGACTTGTGTTGATCTTTTCTATGAAAATCTAATTTACTAAGGCTCAAAAGCTCTTCTCCTAGTTGTTAGTCATTTTCTCTATGATGGTTTCAAAACTTTGTGAAAGTGATATAACAACACACTTAGAATGCAAAACACTGGGGCTTGAGGCCAGTAAAGATCTGATATGCACTGTACCTGGTCAAACAGCTGCTTGCCGGTGGTGCTGGGCTGGATGGCAAACTCCAGCTCAGCGTCCATGGTGGTGACGCGTACATTTACCTGTGGAAAAACATGAGAACACAGGAGTTCAAAAGTTGACCCAGGGCAACAGAGAGGTTCTTACAGGTAAGGACCAATACACGGTAAAGCATGCTGAACTGCAGAGCACTTCTTTGATGTGTGTGTGTGTGTGTGTGTGTGTGTGTGTGTGTGTGTGTGTGTGTGTGTGTGTGTGTGTGTGTGGTAAGGGGGTGTATTTGCAGAATAAACACAGTGGGCTCAGTGTTCATCTCTGCTTTCTCAGACAGATGAGCTGATTGAAGGGAATTTTGTTGTTTTTGGTAAGAATATTCAGTCAGAGATCTGACTTTGGATTTTAGGAACATGTGAATGTTAGAAAGCTGCATATATAATATTAATTTTAC
>JAPZDX010000010.1:16325084-16344122 GCA_029783625.1 Naso annulatus | reverse complement strand
ACTGACATGGAAGAGTATTACACTGCTATGCCAGTCACTGTATTAAAGCACAGACTCTCGACAATGGCATATTATTTGCAGATAATAATTAATTAATTTTCAAGTGTTTTAAGACTAATAAAGTGAAATTGGACAATTTCCCACGGCACACCTGACGATCTCTCATGGCACACTGGTGTACCGCGGCACAGTGGTTGAAAATCACTGCAATACGCAACTTCCAGTGCCACGCACCCTTTCAGCCAACTAGCATGAACACACACACACTTGACCTCCATGCCAACTTTCAGCCACCCGGTGCGAAAACTGTAGCTGCCAAAGAGTTGAGAATTATTGTTGACCAACCAATTGACTGACAGAATGACCTATAGAGCTGCTGGTCGCGGCTAATTAAAATGTATGCAGTATGAAACAGGAGGCTAGCTGACTCAACAGTAGCGACAATACACAGAATCAAATTCAAAACTCCACCCCTCCTGACACTGGTCAGGATAGTCACAACCTTTTAGCAAATATTGGGCAGGTTTTTTTTTTACAGTATCTGAAAGAAGAGTGTAGATTAAGTTCATGTCACAGGTTTCCCTGCTTTGATTAGTCGGGTTAGGGTTAGGGTCAAACTAGACTTTAATCATCAAATATAAATACACGTTCTGTTACTGCTTTGTCTATTTCCTGCCTCAAATCTTTGCTGGAACACGCTTCAGTGTGCTGTGTGTCACTGACCGTTGCCTGTCTGCTTTATAGGAGGAAGTCAGCTCGTCAAACAGCGTGCAGTTCATCTCCATCAGCGTCTTCAGCACGTTGTAGACCAGAGCGACGATTGTCCTGCAACACAGCAGAGATGCCTCATCATCACTGACACAACAGTCAACAGTCGTGTGCTCAGAACTACTGCTGGATGATAAGAACCAAAAATCATACCCGACGTTTATCTCAGTGTTAAATCGAAGTCACATTTGAGATTTCACGAGCGCTTTCATTAAAACAGACTGTGGTCAGAACAAAATCAAAAACGGGTTCCTTAGCTGTTGCAAAACCTAAATAAAAAAAAAAGGTACAAGAAAAACAACAGCAGTGTATGTAGGGCTTGGCGGTATGGACAAAATCAAATATCACAATATTTTAGCACAAAACTACAGTCTGACACTTCTGGTAAATAACCATCAGTAATGTGGATTTACTGTAAAAGTGAAAGTGACCAAAGGCAAACATAAGAACAGCTAAAACAGTCTGTTCAGGTTTAAAATGACATCAGTTCACACAATCTGCACAAACAATCACACAATCTGTGCAAAATGTTGGTGTGACTTGTTCATGCACAACAGTCAGTGATGTGTGAAATAACATCATGGTGGCGTCTGTATGTCTGTCTGTAATGTATGCGTGTAAACATGACCTATAGTTTACACAGATGAGAAGGTTTTCTGTGCATGGATGCTCACTCTCCACGAACAATAAAGGGAGTTCACGCTTATTAGTTTCACTTCCAGTGTTTCACAGATGTGGCTGAAAGTGCAAATCATTACAAGGACCTTTAGACTCTGAATCTCCTTGTAACCATACAGGTTGTCCGTAAAAAGCAGAGGATCTCACTGCCTCTGGAGTTTCCACGGTAATTAAATTTAGCACGTTACTGTAAATGGATGGTAAAGTTAGTTGAGAGCTTGGCAGGAACAGCCCTTTCTAAACCAGAGTACACTTACGGATTCCAGTGCTCTTTGGAGATTCTGTACAGGCTGCCGAACATGATGGGAAGGATCTTGTCGATGTTCTCCTCGATGAGGCTGAGAATGTACTCGTTGTTCCAGAAGTAGAGCGCTCGCTCTGCTACCTGTGAGGACAGAGACAGAGAAGTCAAAAGTGAAATCTCTCCATAACTGAGAGTGTTTGTGCTGCTTAACGATAATCACCTCTTTCAGTTTTTACTAAATTCACTTCAGGCGTGAAAACGGTTCAAAGAAAGAACAACAGCTTCTTTCAGATGTGCATCCTGTTGCATAAATGTGATTGCAATTTCACGTCATGCCTGCGTCACACTGAGTAAAAGTCATGACACGAAACCTGCATGTAACTAGAACTTTTAACTCACCTCCCTTTTCCTTAGGCCATGAACTTATCAATCATCTTTTGTGTTGTCTAAACAGCCTTTTTATGCTATCATATGCAAATGCATCATTTGCATAAGATGCTATCATATTTTCTTAAATGACTGTATGTTTACCGCGCGCAAACTCTTGATAGCTGCTAAGGAAATGTACTGGAGTTCCTTGTCAAATGTAGTGGAAAAGAAGTATGGAGTAACATCAAATGAAATACTCAAGCAAAGTACGACAAGAAAGTGTTAATTGAAGTAAATTTGAAAACTTTCTTAGCCTGGGACCAGACCAGAGACTCCGCCCACTCTACAGAGTGGACTTGGTTGTGTTGGTCGGGCATTGCCTCCACTCTGAGCGATTCTGAGAGGGAGGGGATTAGATTTTCCCTAACCCTTCCTCATTGGCTGTTGCCTTTTCAAATTTAATCTTCGCCGATGGTCGTTACGTTGCCAGGGGGGCGTTTCACCTACTGTGGAGTGTGTGTGAAAAGAAGTTTGGCTAGGTAAGATAACCGATATCCAAAAAATGTCTCCAAAAAGCTGTTTAATAGTCACATTGATGTTCTTATATCATGTTGTGATTAAGGTTCTGACCCACCATTCATCATGAAAAGAGACAAGTGTTCTTCGCCTGAAATCGCATCACATAAACACTGCGAGTACACACGGTACAGCAGGACCTACAGCGTACTTCCTGCTTCTCGCTGCTGAGGACAGACGTCTTCCGGTGGCACAGCTGCACGAAGCGTCGGCACAAACAGACGGGTGGCAGCTTCTTTTCCAAGTGTCGGCATTTTGTAAAACTCATATCAAAGACACCACTGGTCCTGTCACGTCACTTTGTCAGTTAAAATGTAAAATACTTCTCAACAGACAGCTCAGTCCCACCCGCGGCTCCCCACCCGCAGCGCTCTTTGGATGATCGCTTTTTCAACCGGGAGAATCACAGTTTTAGCGCAATGCCAGACCAAGAGAATTAATCGGAGGAGTGGGCGGAGTCTCTGGTCTGGGTCCAGACTAGCGCTTCCACCCCTAGTCATTTTAGTCTCTACCTGATGAGGATTAAAATTGAGAAACACTGCAATATTCACTGAGTAGCTAAGTTAGTACATTACTTACATGTTCAACAGCAAATACATTTTAAATTGAATGTTAGATGCAGCATGTGTGCGAACTGACGACACTCTTCTTCCAAAAGACGTTTAAGGTGCTAAATATCGAGCACACGCCTGACTCTTAACATAAATGCTTGACTGTATAAAGACACAAATCTAACATGTATGACAAAATTCTGCTACTTCAACAACATGATGAAGCCATTAAAGTTATATTTTCACATCTGAGACAGTTATGGGCAAAGGACTGTCTGAAATATGTCTGTGTTTGTACCTGAAAATGTGGATTGGCCACACATCTAGAGATCTGTTTAAACAACGGCTCCTGGATTTTTTTGAATTGCGTCGGCTCAATGACGTCCAGAATCTCCTCGATTTCACCCAGAAACATCACCTGTTCAGAGAAAAGAGCCAGAACAGGAAGCGACATTAAGATCTGTCAGACGACTGTGACGAGTGTGAAGTGTATTTCTAGACACAATACCTCCTTCTGGCTGCAGGTTTTAGGCCAAAACTTGAGCAGCCCGCGGATCACCTACACAGAAGACAGAGAATTTCATGAGAATTTCTCTGCAATGTCTTAAATAGGGAGAGAAAAACTGCAAGGCTCGGGTTGAGTGGGTGGTGGTTGGCACCGACTAAGAATTTCTCTGCACTGAGGACTAATTTAGCACCTCAGTTATTGTGCTTTAAGTGGGAGAAATGACAAAAACAAGTACCGGTTCAGTGAGTGTAGGATCTTTCTCCAGGAACTGGACCACACAGTAGGCCAGCTGAGGGATGAGACAAAAAAACAGTAAAAGTATTTCAGAACTTAATGAAGCAAAGCAAGCAACGCACAGAACTTCATGTAACAAAAACATATCTCGTTAAATATGTATTTTGGGTAAAAATATATGAGCGATGTAATTATTCGTTTTTATTTCCTGCTGTGGAAAATGTGAGAAATTGAAGATACAATGAAACACAGTAACAGTCATTTAATAAGTGCATTTCTACTTCCAAGCCACCAGGAGGTGCTATAGTACAGAGATTAGATCATGACAGTACATCATCCTACACAGCTGTATAATTTTAACTACACACTGTTAAATTTTTTTGTGTACTTTTGAATGATAAAACTGTACAATATGTAAATTAATGCAAATAATGACAGAACACTAGAACGACTGGTTAAGAGTTTCGCCTACCTGTGCATGGAACAGGGACAGTGCTTTAGCTGTGTGTAACGGGATGAGCACCTTCATAAGGAACTGCTTGTGCTCTGCCTTCAGAGGCAACGCAAACCCGTTGATGATACTGTAAACAGAGAGAAGACGGGATGATGTTTCAACAGAATACTGAACAGAAAGACAAAACAGCAGCACAAACTGATACCAGAAGAGGATCAGAGCAGATCAGGGCTAGAAATATGTTTAGCTCCTGTAGCAGAACAGAAAAATAGAGAGTTTGGTTCAATGTTAGAACCAACATGACAAACGCGAAGAAGACTGACGGACCTTTTAGTTCTGGACTGCAGCAGAGCTCAAGTCCGCCACATTATCGCGAGTAAAACTGTCCACAAGTAAGTTTTTGAACTGAGCTCTGCAGGAAAGATGTGACTGAAAAAAGACCAGATTTCTGCGATACTGACATTTTCCTGCAAGATCGATCTTTCTTTGAGAGTTTAACAACCAGAGAGATTCA
Source organism: Naso annulatus (assembly GCA_029783625.1). Taxonomy (NCBI): domain Eukaryota; kingdom Metazoa; phylum Chordata; class Actinopteri; order Acanthuriformes; family Acanthuridae; genus Naso; species Naso annulatus. The sequence continues at coordinate 16,339,226 of JAPZDX010000010.1, read as the reverse complement.
GAAAATGTCACTTTTAACAAATGCCAGCCCATTAAAGAAGTCATGACAAGTAACGGTGCCTATAAAAAGTACAGAGGCAACAAAAAAAGAGGCTGAAAGTTTAACTTCTTATTGATGCATTTAATTTTTTACAACCTAATGTGTTTACCACTGACTAAATGTATTAAGAGGATTTAAAGTTTTGTTGCATGCCTGGCCATCAAAGCCAGCGGACATCAAGGCGTTTGCTTTTTCACATGACCAAATGTTACAACTCACCTTCCCAGGATTTCTAGCAGCTCAGCGACTCCATTGAAGTGCTCAGTTTCATAGATGAACCTGCGACAGAAAATACAACATGAGGCCAAAAAACATCATAAGGCAGAAATGATGCAGGTTGTTTCCAATAGTATATTTCTTTTAAAACACCATCCCTTTGGATTCTTAGTGACATGTCACTGCTGTCCAATAATTCCATACATGCAGACCAGAAAAATCACTTATTTTTGCCTTTAAATGAAGTTTTTGTACCCAAACAAGCTGTCAGTCGGCCTGCATTTTGGCTCCCTGCAGGGAAAAGGAACCACCTGTTCGTTCTGGGCTGCACAAGAAGTCTAATTTAAATAGCTGACAAAGAATCATTTGGGCAAAATAACCATGTTTAGCTAGAGATTTCAAATCACCTGCTCTGATGTAACTTAATGAACCGAAAGTCTGTTTGATAACCATTTCCATTGAGCTGCTCAGCCATGCTATGTACAGACAGAGCCTGACAACAGTGGCACTATTTTTATTCCCAGTGACAGATGGTCAAAGTGGCTGCACCCGTTTTGCCACCTTGCCTGTTGGATACGACATCAAGTGGCCCCCGTCTCAATCATCTACAGCCCATTGTCACGCAGCAACAGGAGGCAGGAGAATCATCACGCAGCTACAGAGAATATTCTGATGCATCCATGTGGGCATTGTTCTTCCTCCCATTGTTTAAGGGGGATGAGATGACATAATTTAATGACGTGAAGGAAATCCAAGACCAAGATTTTTCATTTAAGCTCATCATGTTTATACTGGGGACAAGGGAAGACTAAGATCCAACACTTCACCTCAGATCTGGGCCTTTATTGAGTTGATTGAACATGTTTTTCTTTCAGTCATTTTAAATTTCTGTGATTAGACAGTCAGAAAAAAAAAAAAATCAAAACTGGTTTTTGACCAGCGTAGAAATCTGCTGTCAGAGTCACTTTTGATCAAAAAGTTCCTGATGCCATTTAGTCAAAAGAGCTTTAAAAAAAAATAATAAAGGCGTTTCCCCCAGCAGTCCCGTTCAGTTCAGTTCAGCTCAGTTTGTTAATCATTAGAGGGTTATTTTGACGTTTCAACTAGCAAGAGTTGTGGATGTTACCAACAGAACCTCTACAGACTGCCCCGTTTTCTTCGGTTCCTCTCTGTTGAGGTCCCGAGCGAACTGAGCAGATATTAAACAGGTGGAGTTAAACCACTGCAGTTTGTTGACAAGTCAGAGAGAATCAAAGCAACCAGTCCCAGAAACAACAAAACAGATTCACCATGTTGTTTGTGTTTAATGTTACATGAACTGCAAAGGTGGAAAAGCAGACGCTTGAGTGAGTAAATTGCTGCTAGCTTAGTAGCTTTGTTATTTATTTAAGCTTTAGCCTCGCTGCTGTGAAGCTGTCCTTAAATTACGCAAATACTTCTGTCTTTAACTTGCTCTGTCTCTTTATTTCTTTTTTTAACTACCCACAAAGCTGACAACAACATAAACGCTTTTTATATTATGACAAATTAACAGCCTTTGCAGTAATTTTTATAGTGTTTTCAATTAAGTGCTTAAATTTAAGCTGCAGCAGTGTCAGTGATGCCCACACAAATTCAACCCTGGGAGTTCCTGAACCTTTTCAAATTGACTATCCCTGGAGAAAAGAACTTTTTGGCCCCTGGATCAACTGTTCAGGATCTAAATTTAGTGTCTGGTTCCTTTGGTTTAAATGCAGGTTTTGCTCCTGAGTTCCTTAAAAGGTTTTTCGATGCCAAGGAAACTTCCTGTGGTGGAAATGCCCAATAGGACTCTTGGTGCCTTCCTCATTCTGTAATGCTTTATTCTGAGATATGGAGGAACGCCACAGTGAGCTTGTGTTTCTATTAATGACCGGCCGGATGGCACGATTCCAAAAGGTCTAACTTTTTGCCAAAGACTCAGAAGTGAGTTTCAGTTTCCCATTAAAATGTTGACGAACAAAGGTTGGGATCATCATTAAAACATTGTCAGTCGTTTGCCCAAGCTTTTTTTTCCAGCCTGAAAGAACAGTTTTAATATCGGAGAACATTTACACTGGTACCGATATATCTGCGATTGGCGGCCAATCATATCAGCAAACCGATATATCAGCCCATCCCGGGTAACAATACTAGAAAGCTACCTTTCTGGCTGAGACTCTCCGGACATTTTAATCCCACTACGACGTTTACCTGACTAAATAACGGAAAAGAAAGAACAAGAGAGAAAAACCTCCTCCACACCACTATGTGAAAGGATATCAAACATGCCTTCCTGTCTTTTGAACGTTTCACCCACCGTAAGAAAATGTTGTTGATCTGCTTCCTGATGAAGGCTCGCAACCCGAGGAACTTTCCATAAATCCTATGCAGGATGGTCTTCAGGAAGTCCCTCTCCCTCGGGTCCTCGCTGTCGAACAGCTCCAGCAGCTGAAAGGACAAACAGAGAACAAGACAAACAAATGCATCTGTTGTCAGTCCTGGTTTATTTGAACGGGATTTACAGTGTATTTATAAAACTATACGTTGTTTTATCTAATGTACTGTCATGACAAGACTCTAAGACAGTTTATCTATAGAGACTATTTTACTGCTGAAGCACTTGACTGAATGAGAAAAGGATATAATTAAACTCTAAACTACATAAAACTCAAATGCAAGCAGGATTTTGGTGGTGGATGCTGGTTGGCGGTTGTGACCGTCAGGATGCATGTCTCTAGATAATCCTGATTAATTACTTTGAACAGCTTATTAAATCTTCGATGTAAAACACTGCAGGCTACCCTGAAACTGAGACTGAAACATGGCTGTGTGCTACGATTATTTATTGTTAAATCAGCCCGAGGCTAACCGGCCTTTTCTTCCAAGCTTAACACATTTAATGTGCTCACTGTCGGGCAGTTATTTGTGCTTATAAGCATAAATAAACAAGTCTTAGCAGCTACCAGCATCTTATGTAACAAATATACAGCATGTGTGGCTGAATGCTCTGTATTGTAAACAGGTTTGAAATGTCTGACATTGGACAGCTATTTACAGCGACATACGATGAGTCAGTGTTACAACTCGACCAACAGGACGTCGAGCTCGTGAGAAAGAGTTCAAACGGTTTGTTTTCAGGCTCAATTCAGCTTCAGTTTAGTTCGAATCTTCCACCAATGTGTCGACAGCACCTCAGTGACAGGTGTCTATTTTTAAACCTGTGTACATCCAGCATAGGGTTTTATCGTGATCATATGTTCTGCTTCTGAACTGCACTGGTTGACATTCAATCAGCTGCACATGTTTAACAATAGTCAATGATGGTGCAACACCTCTTTCTTTGTTGCTGAGCAGCACAACGTAATGACTGGAGGTTCGCTCAGAGGCATCAAATGGATAGTTTTCAAGTGATGCTTCTACTTATTCTTACACATATTTCCCCAGTCCTTCAGTTAACCTCACACACTGTCAGCATTCTAGTTAGCCCTAACTATGTATCATCGCCTTCCATACTGTACAAGCACACTAAATGTTAGTTGCATCTGGAGCCCAACCGTTATCAGCCCGTAGTGGATATAAGGGTATTTTTGGTTTGTTGATAAATGATTGAGGTGTGGACTGATGACTGAAATACAAAAATGCCAAAGAGATATATCTTTAAATAATTGTTCATTCAACAGAGATTTAATTTTTAAGTCTAAAATTTGGGGGAACTTAAAAAAAAAAAAAGAAAGTCTATTATGATACGGGCTGTGCATAGATAATTTGTATCTACGGAGCCATGGTGTGAGTGTGGGTGCCTCATGTACGGAGGCTGTGTCCTCCCTGCAGCTGCATGTCATTCTCTCTCCCTCTCCCCCACTTCCTGTCCAATCCTTCAGCTGTCCTATCAATAAAGGCGCAGCCCAAAAATATTAAGAAAAAGAAAATATGTATTGGTCAACACCGCCAGATTTTCTTTTACACTCCAAAAATATCACAATCGGCCACAAAAATTCAGTTGAAATAAATCTTAAGTTTATCTTTTGCCGTTAGTCATACATCACTTGACTCTCGATCCACTCAAACCATGTTCATCAGAATCAAAGATTTGTTTAAAATATGTACAAAATACAACATCCTCTCCTCTTAGGTCCTCAGACTGGAAAAGAAACCATCTTCAAAATTCTTTACATGAATTTCTCTTGCCTACATCTTACAGGATGACATACAGGACTATGACACAATGGAAATCTGTTAACAGTCACAGACTTTCACATTCTAACTTCACCAAGGTACTGAGCCCTAATCTCTCTGAGGTGATCCGGCTATTGTTTGCAATGCTGTTAATGAATGTGCAGGACTAATTTATGGCCAGAATGGATTTACAGGATTTTTGCATCAGTGCTAAGTGTTTGATTCTACCGATATTCTGTTAAATTTATGATTTTATTACAAAGATATGATGTAAACTTATGTGACAGGGATAGAGGATTTAAACTTGCTGTCCAACCCTATCAAGTCAGTTTCTCTAAATGCATAAAACATCAAGAGCACTTACTGTTCCCACTATTCTGTTCACTGATTCATTATGGAAATCATTTATTTTTGATTACAGCCTCTTAAATGTTGCGATTAGCAACTTGTGTGTGTTTTTTCGATCACTGTAAATTGAATGACTGTATTACAAACTGTAAAAAGACATGAATTCTAATTTAAAGACATTACATCACTCTCTTGGACCTGTGATGGGCTACACCTTTCACTATTTTATGATAAGTTTTGCCATACTCTAAACAGCATGACGCTGACTGCCTCATGAGAGTGATACATGCATGTAGAGGAAGAGAGGGAACCGTGAAAAGATTCTGCTGAATTAAACAAGCAAGGATTTTGTTGATATAATTCATAATACACTTTTGGCCTTTCAACTGCACTGAAGTCTATCAATGGGGCTAAAATGGGAAAGAGACATTGGTTTCATTATGCAACAAAAGCCGCCAGAGTATAATTCAAACATCAGCATGTGCCTGAGGAAATGTCAATATTCGATCACAAAAGGCCACACTAGGATTTGAGTTTTCTCAGGAGCCAGAACAGAACATGTCCCTGAATAACCCAGCAGCCACAGTCGAGTTGAGTCCCCAAACAAAAGAAATCATTACTGGGCTGCATGTTGTGTCTGTCTGTAGTTAGACACATGGAGAGACCAGCTCTCTTCAACGGCTGAAAAGCCAAACTCTAGATATAAACTGCATCAGCTCAATCTGTAGATATAATATTTACGATAAAAAAAATTCTCCATTAGAAAATAATAATAAATCACTGACTAAAAGCCTGTTTGTCCACTAAATATAACTGAGAGAACAAAGCGTAACCATGTGATACCAACGACAACATGAGACAAGACTTTGCTACCTCAGGCTCAATCTGATACTGACTAGTCAATGTCACATGTAAGCCCGAGGTTAATCTGTGCTGCATGAAACTTGTTCTGAAATGAAATTTAACCTGCGTGATCACAAGCGGACAGAGCTGCAAAAAGGCCAGAAAACAACCTAAAACACTTTCAGGACGCACTGAAATCTGATCACTGAGAGCTGGTGGAGGTAACATCGGAAAATCCAGCTAGCTATAGCATGAGTCTCCTGAGGAAGCAACTCCACTGCACCTTCCCCTCCCCGTTTTGGCTCCAGCACGACTTTAATTTTGTTCGTTGTCGCTCCCTTATTCAAAGTCAGTTCACACCAGAGATTCACGATGAGACAAAATGGTAGCCGGGAAAGTTGTAGCGGTGTAAACTGGTCCGTCTCAGCTCAACTCAAGCCGGCTGACGGTGACGCCTGCAACTCAGCTTGTGAGTTCACAGCCAGGGTAAAGGCAAGTCACTTGTTACAACAACCAATCAGCTTGTAGCGATGTCACCCATCACCAAGAAGCACAGTGTGGAGCAGCCAAATGGAATATCATGAATACACTGCCTACCCCAGCTTTAGCTGTAAAGCAAAAATACAACTGCTCTCATAAACATTAAACCGAGGAAATTAATAACACAGGAATTAATGAAAAGTTTTGCATTATGTAAAGATTTAAATTCTTTAAACAATATTAAGCATTTAAAAACTCAAGTATTTGATACTGAATTTTAATTTCCCTGAGGGAACCTGCCCAAAGGGTTCAATAAAGTTCTATCTAATCTAATCTAATCTAATCTAATCTAACTGAAGCATGGACCGAGACGACACAGACCCAGAACGAGACAAAGACCCACTTCATACTATTTTAGCAATGATCCCCGACTACAAAAAGCCTGAAATACACCGTGTCCATGTGTCGGACCACATGCTCTCCTCTTAACTCCACATATGGTTGTTTTTCAAAAGCTGTTTTCAGCAGCAGCTGTTTTCTGCACCGGTTGATCAGATAGCAGCAGAGCAGCACTACTTTTAAAGTCATGCATTCAAGGAACAAAACATGCCATTAGCAAGCGAGTGTGGTAGAAAACTGGTGGTGATCTGGGTCTGAAGAAGCTGCTTAGAAGCAGGGCCTGCCTGGTATTAAATTTTGGGGGCTGATGTCAATATTGATATTAGGGAACAAATATCAGTTATAAGTTATTGAATAACAAACTTCCCTCTATTGGACAAACATAATTATACCATTTTTAATCACCAGTCCATTTTCACAGCCTTAAAGAACAGTTTTAATACGGGCGCATATCAGAGAACATACACACCAGTACAGATACATCTGTGATAGGTCAGTATTGGTCAATGGTATCGAAAAACCAATACACCAGTCTGGCCCTACTTTGAAGGACATGCCACCAAGATTCTCATGCAAAATAGTTTTTGCCTTGTTAAGATGCTGCTGGACAAGTATCGTTGGAAAAGCATAAAGTCACATAACAGGGACAAAGGTTCACTAAGTGCTGATCACTTTAAAAGCAATAACACAAGAACAGAAACCCCTTTAACACAAGTATGAATGCAATAATGAGCAAAGTCGCTCGAGGGGTTTGTCTTTGAGTTTGCACTTGTGCTGCCATGGGATAAATCTAAAGAAAGTAACATCTAACAGCCTCCCTCCTTTGTGGTTTTGCATGTGTGCCCTTGCACTTCATCCTTTTGATCACTGCAACACAAAAATGTTTCGTGCCCTGTGAAAAAGCCCTGGAGCAAACCGCTGAACCTCTGCCTCGTCGAGGGACGCTTCGCCTGGCTGCTTTACACTCTGACCTCCATGGTGAATACATATGTGAACATCTCAGAGGGATAGTTGAAGATCTAATCCTGTGCTGTATGTATTATGAAAACTGAAATGTACAAAACCACGGGCAGTCTTCCACCGTCTTTATTGCTACCCAAACCTCCACCTTGCTCCCTCTGCTCCGACCACAGTTCTCTCCTCTCAACCTGAAGAGTAAACAACATGCAGCTATTTAAAGCTCCCCCACGACACACTCGCATCATGGAAAGTTGGTCCAGGCACCTCGGATGTGGCCCAGCCAACATTCCAGGCGCTGTGGTCCCCCTCTTAGCTGCTGCTTCACTCTGCAGCTCCTCAGAAGAAATGAAGCATTCCTGCAGTAGGTGGGTACAGAGCGGCAACAGATGTGGTTTAGCTGCAGCTTATTAATGGTTTGACACATCAAACTAATCTGTTTGATGTGTTTGTTGTGTTGTTGAACTCCCAGAACACATTGCAATGTTCTGGTATTACTGTTGCAGTGTTAATCACCTTAAAAACCTGTCTAACCACCTGTGACAGCCAGTGAGAGCTGCAGCGTTTAATCAACTAATACTTAAAGTAATCTTCCAGGCAAAATGAGAAAAACTCCAATGTTGCAGCTTCTTAAATGTGAATATTTTCCTCCAAATGATAGCTAATTTTTGGGGGACTTATGTAAAGTTTGCTGGAGGAAACGTGAAATATGAGGACAAAGAATTTTGCCATTTTCCATTTTAAACCATGAATTGTTCGTTAAGGAAATAAATGCTCGGTCAGTATAATGTATGATATAAATTCTGTAGTTGCAGGACCACAGCCAGAACACAACCAGCTTAACAGACAACTAGTAGCCCCCTTTAACATATGTGTTTGACACTAATTATATATATGGCAAAATAATCTTTATTCATAAGTATTTATAAATTTCAGATGGACGCTGATACACATCGCCTGCAGACGGGAGCTGATCGTAAGGAAGAAAAACAGTGACAAGGCTAAACGTCCCTCCAAAAAGGGAATACTGAAAGCATCCAGAGAAGATTAGGACACACACCACTGAGTTTACAAGCTTACTAGCCTTTAAGTTAGGACTAGCCATAAGCTAGGGCTACCGTAGCAATAGAGCAACAGCGTATTCCTAATGCGATCTGACAGAAAAATGTCTACATAACAGGTAATCTAGACTGTTTTTTGAAACTCACAAATTTATTTTAGATTAAAAAAAGTGGGTAAACTCGAAGTCGTTGGTACATTCATACAATAACCGTTAAAAAAATGACTGAATCGTGTTGAATGTGCATATTGAAAGAAGAGGACTCCTACCTGCAAAACAAATTTCTGATCAATGTAGCGTTTTGCAATGCTGGGCTGGAAATCTGGATTCTCTAGAAAGCGAAGGAGAAACTCATAGACCAGCTGCGGGATAAAAGAAAGTTTGAAAAAATTATGAAAAATAAACATCTTGTAACTTCTACAACAACAAACAATGGTGTAATCTAAAAGTCGACAGTCTGAAAGTGTTTGATTCTTGCCTGAATGTGAGGCCAGGAAGCCTCCAGAGTGGGTTCGTCCTCCTCCGGGTCAAAATCCGGGTTGTCACTTGGTGGGAGAGTCCGGAATATATTGGTGCAGATCTGAAAGAAAGAGAAATAAATAGTCCTTTAGTAACAAGAAAAACAACTACACAGATATAGCAGGATTATAAAAGTATATCAGCCTTTATTTGAACACAATGACAATGCTGTAATTTCATGGGATAAAAGAGAAAACTGCTAATAAAATTACATGCAACACAAGTGCTCGTACTTGCTTTACAAGTCTTCACAAATCATGAAGACATTTTTTGAGAGTCAACTCCTGTAATCCATCAGAAACAAACTCACACGCAACCGAGACACAGAGTCAATGTTCTGAATTCTCCAAAGGTACACGGAGGTAGACGCCAAGAGGAATCGATAAATACACACATGCATCAACATGACAGGCTGCCTGCTAATTGGACAGGAAAGCAACTATTTTTGAGCATGTTTAATTTAGCTGAGGATGTTTAATGAGACCACCAACACAGACACAGAAGGGCTGTATAAAAAACCATTAGAGATCCTGCATCAACCCATCTGCATATGAAAATTGTGCACCGGAGACGATCACTGTAGACAGGTCAGCGCCACCTCCATTCAACTTTGTTATTTTTAGCACGGGTAAATTTGAGAGTGACATGCGTAGCAGTGGGAAGCTGGAAAAGCTGACATTATGTGGCTGGGTGCACACTGCCATGCTGAGGTGATAAAGACAACATTAAATTATTTATTGGCAGCTGGAAAATCCAAATGACACTAATGGGACAGGAAGTCAGCTCAGGAGTTTTAAACCTGTCAGTGGTCCAAAATCTGACATGCTGCAAAAACCTGAAGAAAAGCCCTGCGAGGGTGTACCATTTCTGAACGAGCCGCAGAAATGCTGTGGATGGAAAAGAGAAAAACAAAGCCTGTCTTCTTTTTCAGTGTGTGTCATCAGCAACAGTCTAACAGCAGTTTCAAACTAAATACACGAAATGCACAAATTGAAGCGCAGCACAAACTCATACAAAGCAGTTAATTATAGCTCATCGTTAAAATGCAAATTATTCTTATCAATTTTTTAACCCAATGTCCTCGTCTTGCTTGTTTTTTTCCTTATTAATGTCCCAAAGAGTACAGTTAAAACAGTGGGAACCAACTTTTTGGGGGGCTTTGACCCCATTAAACAAAGTTATGTCTAATTGCAAATCCTTTTTTTAAATTATCTGCTTATTCCTTCTCAGGCTACTTTAGTTAAAGGCTCAGTATGTAAAGGCTTTTTTACACTGGGATTCCGCAACAAAGGTGTGATGAAGTCCCACAATCATCACACCTTTGGCTTTTTTATATTGATCCCACGATGGCGTAAAATTGAGGTGACTATGTGTGATTTTTACACTGTTTTCGGCATTCCGTCATCACACGTCACACGCTGTTCCGCGACGGCGCTCTGGTCTTTTTATATTGATCCCGTCTCGCCTCTGTAACTCCTCTGTTACTACCTCCCAAGGCGGTACAGATGTTTAAACATCTGTACCGCCACGATCTCAAAAAACTGTCACAAACATCCAGAACATGGCTAAAATCCTGTAGTCTGAACTGGGCATTAATGGCCTCTTGTGGTGAAGTTGCAGACTATAAGCACCTTAATATCCCTCTGCTCAACCCTCTATAAGAGCCTACGTGGCTTCAAAACTCACAAAAAAAACCCATAAGGTCTCTCTAGAGCCAATATTTAATTTGTTTGTTCCTGCTACGGCAGAAACATGGACTTCGTGGAGGACCTGCTGCCTCTGTAGATACTAGAGGCTCATTCAAAGGCGATGAAAACATCAGGATTATTAGTTCCAAGTGATTACATAATTTATTTTTCTATCCTCTTCAGCTTCTTGGGACCCCTCAGCTTTGCACTGTAGCCCCTGTAGATTCCAGTTCTCTCCATAGTGAAATTGTCATCATCATTACTTCACTCTGTCTACACCAGAAGTCCCCCTGGAAGCGCGATGTGGAGGTCAACATCTTTTGGATCAAGGTTTTCTCTGTCTAACAGATTGCAGCATGTCAATACAATGCAAGGCCGAGCAAATCTGTGTCTCAGGCTCCGATTAATACTGAATTATCTTCATCAGGCGCATTAGCAAACTATCTCCTCTGTCCCTGTTCAGCTTCCTCGGCAGCCTGAATGTTTCAAGAAATTCAGATTTATATCGCTGGACATGTTCCTTGAAATTTCGACTGAGGACAAACTGAGGGTAGTATCACACATTTACTGTAGATATTTAACAGACTTGTTTTGGCTGCAGCTCTTGCACGAGCTAAACGATAATGTCCCTGTAAGCATCCAGAGGCGACAAAAGCTACATGAGGTTGCGTTACCCTGCCAGAAAACCTGGTAAGCTGCAATGTTTAGCAGCTCTGTGACATTCAGATGATCTGGTTTAAATTTTCACATGACCACGTTAGCATGATCGTGTTATAAGCTGAGAGGAATGGTATCCAGCACGGTCTTGTGCTGCTGTAGCCCATCCCCTTCAAGGTTGAATGAGCTGCGCATTCAGAGATGCCCTTCAGCTCACCACTGTTGTAGTGAGCTGTTATTTGCCTGCTTGTGTCCTTCCTGTTATTTAAGAGAAGTCTGACAGCGGACTGCAGCTGTTTCTGAGCTGCTGTAAACACCATCTGGAAACAACAATTGCACAAAGTTCAAACACGCTCACAGCCAGCATCTAATTCATTCTTCAGCCAAACAGTGACTGAACACATCGACTCTGCATGTTTTATACACACATTAATTTTAATCTAATGCTGCTGTTTTGTATTTAAGGAGCACTTCTGAGGACAATAAATCGAATATGCATTCATCACACACCCACAAATGCATGTGAAAGTCACTGCATTCAGCTTAATTACAGTCATGACATCTATAGCGGGCAGTAAACCTCAGTCTTTCATTACTGATAGAGAGGCCAGTTAGCAGGAACATGTTTTGTCTATTCACTAAAATCATTGCTTAGTCTTTAAATAGCATAAAAGGATGAAAAGTGTCCACCACATTTTTCTAGGCTCGCTTATATTTTTATTTCCTATCACAGTAGCTGAAGAAAACCAGGAAACATTTGCATTTAAAGCTGCAATAGGCAATTTAGTTTTGGTGTTACTGGTCAAAAATTCCAAAACAACCTTTTAGTATTTTGTATTTCAGTTGGTCTGTAAAAATACTTGACCTCTGCACCTCTCCTTGGCTCTGTATTCGGGGTTCAGAAAATGAAGACCGTGACAGATGCTTTTCAGCCAAGCGCGTATTCCTATTGGCTGCTCTACAGAGGTAGATGCACGTTTGCATCCCCTCAGCTAGTGAAAGCCTGATGCAGTGGTGGGCAACCCGGGAAGGAAAAGTTGCTCTTCCGGCTTTAGAAACAACTGCAGTCACAGCAAAGCAACTCAATCGAAAGGACATATCAAGACGGTCATCTAAAAGAGAGAGCAACAAAAAATGAAAAAAATATGACATGAGCTAGGTGCAGGAGGAGGGCGGTGCTACGGAGGAGAAACAGGGAGGGGAGGGAGCAGTGGAGTTGCTCCTTTAGGAGTCTCATGCCACAGCTAGCTTGATTTCCGATGTTGACCATCCCAGCTTTAAAATACTAGAAAAGGGGATTTTTAAAAGTTTTTCTGCTTAAGAAAATTTCCAACACTAATGACTGATTATCAGCATTGTTGCAGACTAATTTCCTAGTCAATGACTTGTTTTAGCTCCACTGTGAATGCTAGCTAATGTAAGCAGATTATGATTTATTTCACTACAGCAGCCTCTGACATGCTCTACTCCTAAGACTCAGATCACCTGTTGACTCACGTTGTTTCACACCTGTGTCTACAGTATTTAGTATTACTATGTACAGTATTATTTTTTCTGTGGGTTAAAATCAACTTTTATCCTGGCATACATACCCCGGTTACTTTTGAATATTGTCCAAATTTTGAAACAAGCCGGCCCCTTTAATATAACATCTAGAAACAATACAGCATCCAGTAGAGCATCGACTTTCTCCTGATGCGAGGAAGCACCACAAGGTGAGAATGAGCAGCTTTCTTCACTGTGGTCATGGCATTTAAATCATCATTTGCGGAGTACAGAGATGTATACAGATAATGGTAATGAGGCAGATGAGTGATTATTAGTGTGGCACCTCTATGAGCTCTCTGTGGTGTATTGCTATGCTCTCGCTGGGGTGAGACACATCACTGTCTGAGCTGGAATCAGATGACTCATTTGCGAGGCGAGACACAGGCGAGACACTGCACCTCAGTGTGATGCCCATTTTTGCAGAGGAGTGCTCCGAGGCCAAATGCACACAGAAGACAAATGGTGTGTTTGGTGGCTCTGAGGCGCACACACAGGAGCAGAATGTGAGCACACATACCCCGGTAATGCCAGTGAAGTGTTTCCTATGTTTCCTATGGATCATATTTAACATAACATAACTGCTCCAGCAGCCTATGTCCGCTGAGGGTATTAATCTTCTATTAGGTTATTAGCCTTTTCTTTGGACTATAACAGACGTTATAAAAGACAGGAGGGAGATGTGAGGTAAAGATAACGCATGAGATAAAAGGGACATGTGCATGCTGATGTCCTTAAAACACTTAAAAGTTTGTCATGGTAGTTTGACACACTGATGTGTTTGCATACAAACACAGTCTGGAGCAGCAGCAGCAACTCTGACACTCATGAGGGCAATTAAGGATTTTTTTAAAAAAGTATTCTGTGTCAAATGAAGATACAGTATGTATTATTCTGATATCAAAGTAATCTGGTGACAATCTTCTGTCGAGCACGACAGATTTATCAGTTAGTCAATATTATTTGCCAACACTGACCTATTGCAGAAATGTCTGTATTGTGTATACGTTCTCCGATGTGAGCCAATATTAAAACTGTTTTTTAAAGCCGGGGAAAATGCTTGGACTGGTGATTCATGATCATATAATTTCATAGTTTGTTCAACAGAGGGTGGGCTGTTAATTTATCAGTAAGTCACTGTTCAGAGCTCTGATGTTAAGAATACAGTCTGTTAAAATGTAAGATACCCTGCCTCCATTATGTATGTGTGTATGT
>JAPZDX010000010.1:16040958-16051101 GCA_029783625.1 Naso annulatus | reverse complement strand
GGTTTTTTGTTTGTTTGTTTGTTTGTTTTTTCTTAAATAGCTAAATGATTTAATCGTATTCAGAGGTCATTTGGGGGTTGGGTTGGAGGGGCAGCTTGAACTTGACCTGTCCTGACTCCCCTTCTCAACCACAACAAACCGTTTCCGTGACGAGTCGAGACTCCGCTTTCCGGCGCAGCCCTGACAGCAAAACAAACGTACACGGATACGTCGATGGGAGTGGCCAGGCTATTGGATTGGACAACAGGATGTGAGTTGAGCTGTTTTGGGGTGAGGCGGTGCGTTCTGGGGTGCACAACTGCCTGCGTGTTTGCGCAGTTTCGCTGCGTTTCATCCAAACTGGATAAACCAAAACACGGTGCGGAGATCGCGCGTGGCTCTGCAGCGCAGTGTGCAAATCTGCGAAAATACCCGAGCGGACCACAGCACGGCAGAGTTCGCGCACAGCCTCTGCCTCATATGTGGTTTACTCGTTGATGCGAGGGGAAAGTTGTGGACATGTTTTCCTGAAGTGCACGGTTTTGCGAACATACCGTGCAACTTTGCAACTCCAGCGTAAATGAGCCTCCCCGGCCTCTGGATTATGTTTTCGTGCGGTTGCGGAGTCGCCCGATCGCCATATTGTGCGCAGTGAAACTCGAGCGAAAGTTGTCAGAGTTATGACATTTGCTGCGCACAATCCCTTAATGGAGCTGCATGCACTCGACTTTGATCGAAACCGAGGGGACTCAATGGAGCAGGACACGGAGAGCTCCGATCACCACTGATAAGGTAACACAGCAAACGCTGCGTTTTTAATGCTCACTAATCCGCCGTGTTGCCTAACAGCACTTAGCTCTGAAGGCGCTTCCTTATTGCTAATTTTTTCACATAACATCAGTGGCTATCGCTCGGGTGATTGCACGAGTCCCTTCGTTTCCTGTATTTCTTGTTATGCCAAATGGCAGCTGCACTGTAGGCGCCTCCTTGTTGCTTCTGGCTGCCACTTCCAAACTTCTTCAGCTCGTAACGTCCTCTCTGCACGCACCTAGACGTAATGTTAATTATAAAACTATAGGTTTCGCTCTTCCTGCTCTTACCTCAACACACACACACACACACACACACATTTTTTCTTTTTTTTTTTTTTTTTACCTTACTGATTGGGCTATCTGCTTGTGTAGGCCTCGATTTCCTCTTTGCTCACACGAGTGAAAGACGACTAAAAACTACTGTGTGCTTGTCTTGAGAGAAAAAAAAAAGAAAGTTTCTAACCCCTCGTTTCTCTCTCAAGGTCCGGCACCATAAAGAGGATGAGAAGAATGGACAACAAACGTCAGATTTGATTGTGGAAGGAGGGTTGCATGCTCCCCACCCTGCACTTTCCTTTGGGATTTATATTTCCTCCCAAATACCTCTTAATACAATTAAAAGAATTCCTCAGCCGCAGGCAGTGAAAGCACACTAGAGAGGCATTAACTGAGCCCTTTGCACGCTCACCGATCAAAATTCAAACTTTTTCCTGCTGTGTATTATTAATATGAGTCTTCCTCCTCAAGTAAATACTGACAAAAGTGGCAAGCATCGGTCTGCAGCCATGAAGGAGCCGGTGCAGCATTCTGGGGAGGTTTATTATGGTATGGGACCTCCGGCTTTAGAGTCAAGCCACAGTGACTCTGCTAGCAGCTCTGTTGTTTACAACCCCGAGAAAGGGCCCCAAAGCCTACCGCACTATCAACAGGCTGCTCCAGTAAAGTGGATGCACCAGGACCCTGTTCAGGTCCCTGCCTGGTCTCAGGAAGCTCCTGTGCCAGCCTGGCAGAACTTTGGCCCATATATGGGTGGAGTGAATGTCAGAGGTCAGATGGCTTTCCACAAAGGAGTCCACGAAGGCGTAGCTCTGCCGATGGGGGGAGAGAATCAACTGCCGGGTCCCGTGGAGGCTTACAGAGATGTCACCCAGGCGCAGGCTCAGGGAAGGGGGCTCGAGTGGGAGCAGCATGCTGCGGCTGCGATGCACCAGGCTCAACTGCAGGCCTATCAGCACGCCCAAAAAGGTGTGGAGCTCCAAGGTCAGCCCCACGTGCCCTCTCACACTTTGCAGGGGTCCATGCTGCAGCCCTTCCAGGCAACATTTAGGCCCAGCAAGCAACAGTTTTCATCCAGTTATTACTCTGTTTTTCCAGGCAACAAGGGGGTGCCGAGCCTGGCGTACGGCGAGCAGCCCAAAACTCAACAGCAACTGCTCCAACAGATGCAGCAGCAACAAATGCACCATCATCACCAGCAGCAACAACAACAGCAGCAGCAGCAGCTGCACCAGCAGCATCAGCTTCAGCTGCAGCAGCAGCAACATCTGCAGCACCAGCAGCAACAAATCCAACAGCATCAAATGCAACAGCAGCAGCAACAATTGCAGCAGATGCGGCAACAGTATCACCAGCAACAGCTCCAGGAGCGACAGCAACACATGCAACAAATGCAACAGCAGCAGCAGCAGCAAATGCAACAACAAAACGTGCCACAGCAAGAAACGACACAAGTGCAGGTGCAACCAAAGCAGCAACAAACCCAAAACTTTGTGACTTATCCGCCTCCTGAGCCTGCTCCTCCTGACACCGCGCCCAAAAAGGAGGAAGTCCAGTCAGTGGAGGTGCAGCAGGAATCAGAGGCTCAAACCTGCAACACATCATCCGTTTCTGACCCAAGCCCTGACAAAGACGCATCAGATCCTGCAGAGCCCACAGAGGCGCCGCTGGCTGCGCCTCGGCGCTCGCGTCGCCTTTCTAGAGAAGGACAGTCCCCGCTGGGTCCCCCTTCGACAAACATCTGGTCTCAAGCCTCCAAAGAGCCTCCGCTGCCCCAAAACGGAGTAGCCGGGTTTCAGGCTGCGAGAGCAGGGGAAAGCCAAGTGACAACCGGAGGAGTCATCCAGATCACCAGCAGGAGAAGGAGGGCGTCCAAGGAGATCAACCTGGAGACTCTGGCCCAGAAGGCGTCAGAAATGGAGCCGGCTAAGATGCTCAAGGTTAAAAAAATGACTCATTCTGTTTCACTCTACCTCTGTAGTTACTGTTCTTATTTATTTGTGGCATTTCTGCAGCACAAAAGCAACTTAGATACTTGATTTAGGCCCTGTTTACGTGAGGAAGAATGATCAGCAAATTTGTGCATGTAAGAGCAAATTTTCTCATGTGGCCAAGTTGGCAAGCAGCTGCACAAAGAGGAAGAACCCTGTTTCTATGCAGAACTTCCCTATGGTTTACAAAACTCTTTTCTTGGGACTGTTTATTTCACTCTTACAGCTGTCGAAGTTTTAGCCACAGCAGGCTGTTCTACAAGCGTGCATAGTCATGCCAAGCGGGACATTGTCATGAACCAGATAACTGCCTCAACCTGAAAAACGGCTATTACTGAAAATTTCTCCTTTTTGAATTTGAAATATCGCTCTCATTTCATCGCTGTAACAAAGGCAATGCGCTTAGCCTTGTTTTTCAGGATTTATACTGTTTACATTCTAGGTGGAACACCCGCTGCAACTAGCTTCTCGCTTTACCCTGAAGCAGCTTCAGTAAACAGAAAGGCACAAAAACGAGTTGAATTCATTTCTCAGCGCAGTGACGTTCGCCGCTGTAGCCTCAGGGGCATTATTAGGCTCCTCTGTAGGTTTTTGTGCAGACTTTGCATGCTGGATGTACAGTTGAACAGCTGCATGTCTGCACACCTCCACATTCCTCAGGCTGTCTCCCAGTCATTCAGTGGAGCAAGGGAGGGGCCGAGCTGTCAGCCTGAACAGCTACACTCCTAAACTCCCCAACACACACCGAACAGGTTTGATAAAGTCGTTCACAGCGCAGATCTGTTGAATTGCACTTAACAGGTAGCACTTTTCTGTGTTTGGAGATGAGGTTCAAGCTGCGGTTCTCACTTTTTTGCCCGAGGTAGAAATCATAAACCTGAATTATACGTTTCACTGCCACTGGTAGAGTTTGTAATGGCTGAAAATTGTATCAGCTTGAGCAGAAATACCAGGGAGGCGTGTGCGATCTCACGGAAACATGTTGTAATAGAACGGCCATGTTCGTTTATATAAAAGGTGTAGTCCTCATGTTACATCAAAACAGAGGCAGTGCTGCAGATTTGTAGTTTTGTACAAAACCTGTAGGAGTGAAAATCAACATTCTGGTCAGTGAATGCAACTTTAAAAGAAGTAATAGCTTAATTTAAAGCTGAAGCAATTTGCCAATTAATCGGTCAATCCATTGACAGAAAATGAAAGAGCAGATGATTTAATGATGTACTTCATGCTGCAGTAGTTTAAAGGTTTTCATAGTAGTATCTCAAATCCCTTGGACAAAAAGGGAAAACAATTTTCACAATAATTCCATCTATGAGAACATAATGATAGAATACGTGACTATCATGGGTTTCATACACATTCATGGACGTCAGCGGTCTGTCTTGTGTCACGTCAAGCGTCTTTGACCTGAATTCAAACCGAAAATGCAGAATTTCTGCTGTTTTAAGCGTCTTATATGTTAGTATTTGCTGCTTGTCTCGTTTTTTGTCTGATTGCATTTTAAAAATCTTTATGCTATATGACAAAATGTATCGATTTGTTTTTTTTTTTAAATCTAAAAGGGAGATATTACATATTCGTACATGGTGAAAGTAATCCCAATTACCAAATCCAGAGTAATTTCCTATAAAATACAACATACTTCTATGCTTTCTTTCACGGAGAAAATGTATTAAATTCTAATTGAAAATGATCTAATTTAAAAAAAAAAAGCCTTTCTGTGTGGGTGACCATATGCATGCACGCCCCTTCCTCTCTTTTTCCTCTCAATCCCTTTTCCATTTTTCCTGTTACTTCCTCTTTCTCCCTTTTACTTGCTCTTTTCCTTCTCTCCTCATCTTCCCTCCTCTTTGCTTTTGTCCCTCAGCAGGACGACTGTTCCTCAGGCAGACAGAGCACGATGATGCCTCTGGTCATCCCCGTGTCTGTGCCGGTGCACGGGACTCAAACAGAGGCTCAGAGCGGCTGGCCTCAGGGGCGACTCGGCCCGGGTGAGCGGCCTGTGGGACAGTCCGACCGTAAGCCTTCTGTCATTGTGGCTCGTCGGCGATCACTCAGAAACTCCATGACGGAGAGTTTTGGCCAGGTTGGTATTAGAAAGAGATGACGTTTGCTTCGACTAAAACTAATCTAATGCTATCACCCTTTTGTATCATTATGTCAATATTGCCACCGGTGAGTGAAGAAATAGTACGACGTGTTGCTTAAGTTAGTGTTGCAACACAACAATTTAAAAATACTCTGATTAAAAGTCCTGCCTTCGCAAGTAAGCTTAAATGAAAGTGTTTAAGTATAATCATCAAAAGTACTGACTTTGCGCTTAAAGGGCCCCTAATATTATTAGATTGTTAATAATCATTAAACATAGAAAGATCATTTTACTTTATTTTATTTTATACACTTTTTTTTGTAATCTATAACAGCACATTGTATTTTATAAACTGATCATAGCTAGGGTTGGGTAAAAAGAAAAAAAAAAAGGATTCATCAACACATTGCGGTTAACGTTTTCCCAATTCAATATCGATTCAGAAAATCCTGAAATCGATTTGCAGAGAAATCAATTGTCATCAGGGCTCGGACCTAAAGACCTCCCGTCGTATTGAGGCCGACAGAAATAGGATCAGGGAGGACGTAAATTAATTTTAGGTCAAGAGTTACGAGAGTTTTTAAAGAAGACAACCAAAAACACCAGCTACCACTGAAATGAATGGAAATGAAAATGAAACTTATTGCACGTCTTGTGTCGCACAGACTGATGACTGATGCTGCTAGCGAACGGGTGAGCAGCTGATGTTTACATTTACAGTGCGCTAATAATAAAGTCAACGGCTCAAATCACGTTAATTTATGTAAGACCACCACTGAATTACTTAGAACCACTTAACGTAACTCCTCAGCAATTCTCTGTCATCTCTTGGTTGCATTTTGTCCAGCAACATGCCGCCTCTTCCGATGACAGGTTCTTGTCAGCTCCTCCAACTTAGACACACCAGTTGACAAGATAAATTTTGTAATAGTTTTTTGCTCTCTAACATCATTGATGTTCCCCACAAGGGATGATGATCTCGACCTGAGTTTCATCGTCTCTGTCCACAGTCAGCGTGCATCGGCTCTGAGCTGAGAGGCAGCATGGCTACTTTGCATATCAAGCACATGGCTCGTTTGCATATACGTAACCTTATCCGCAAATAAAACATTCCTACATGTCCATAGAAGCGTACCCTCAAATTCACTGAACCCTATTAATTTTAATGTCATCTACATGTGAAGAAAACAACAGTGTTTTTAGGCTATTTATTGATAAATGTAATTTTATTTCTCTACTCAACGAACAATGTGTTAGAGCAAGCTGTTTGGTCTGCACTTTAGAGCATGCTGTGCTGCTAATGTCTTATTCTTTTTCCATTAAAGAAAAATGAAATGGTTTAAGTACAATTTGGGGTCAGTTTGTTCTAAACCAATTGGAATAACACACACATGCACAATATCAGAAGGTGCTCTTATGAATTAAGTTAAAAAAAACTATTTAAATTAAAAACTATTTAAATTAATTAAGTATTTCTGCCATCTATTCGTTTTATTGAATTGATATCAAATTATAATGGATCCATTTCGAATCGAATTGATATTGAATCGAACTGTGACCATAGTGTTTAATGTAAAAAGAAGAATTTGATAAATTTCGTTTTTTTTTTCTTGAGGGTTAGATCAGTAGTGTGACACTGATCCCATAATCGTTTCAACGTGAAGCTGCAGTCAGCAGTTAGTTAGCTTAGCTTAGCATGAAGAGCTAGCAGTTAGCCTGACTCTAAGGGTAACTAAATCTGCCTGCCAGCTCCTCTTAAACTCACCAAATAAATGTGTCCACCAACACGGAATGGGTCCTTTTACGCTTTGCGCACCTAATTTTGAACCGTTCATTTGACTAAAATTAAATTGGTTCGGAACCCCGATAGTCGATTCCCAGCTGGAACCTAAAAGTAGCCCATTTTCATTGGGAACCGAAGTGGGCATGTCAAGTTCTACAGGTCGCTGTATTGCGTGCAACACCCTGTCTTAATGACGTTTCCTTGATCACCATAATTCTGTTCAAAACTGGTGGAAATGCCGGCTGGTTAATGTTTCGTTTGTTTTATTATTATGGTTATGTGCTGTACTATTTCTTCTGTTTCCTGTCTTTATGCTAAGCTAAGCTAACTAGCTCCCCAGCTTCCTCTCATATACTTCTCCAATCAATCTCCAACCTTTAATCAAGCAGTTGTGCAACTTGCATAAAATTAAAGTACGCTCTTTTCTCATGAGTGCGTGAATCCAGCCTGTGAGACTTTAGCCCAGGCTGCATCCCGTGCTTGTTGTAACTTAGATAATAACATGACTCACTAACCTTTGCAAATTCTGAACCACAAGAACAGCTCTTATAAACTGGGTGTGTAGGTTCACAATGTGGGCAATTGTGTAATTGACTTTTTGATACGCCATGACTGACAATGAGAAAGTCATTCAGGAAGAAATGTGATAATAATTTTGGGATGTCCTCCATTCACACCCATTTTTAAAATGAAAGGATAAGACAACCAATGACGGCCAAGTGGGTGCTACTTTGATCCAATCAGATGGAGGAAAGCTCAAAGCTGATGTCGCAGCAAATAACAGCACCTGTTAATCTAGTGCCGGGTTTAATTTCTGTGTGATTTAATGACGGGTGTGTTTACAGGTGATAACAATAAGTGCAGGCGACATGATAGCAAAAACGTGTCGAAATACAAAACCAGAGGAACAACATGGTGTATCGGTTTACAGCACAACCAAACAAACTGCTTTAATAAAGAAGTCAGACAATGATTATTGTATTCTGACTACATGCTGTGCACAAAACATGGCACATACTAAAGCTGGCGATTAGGAGTTGGTAGTTCTTTACCTTACCAGGTGATCTGTTGTCAAAAATGCAGGAAATGGGCACTGAACAGGCAGAGAGAAGTCCACAACAGACACCAGTTAATTACGAGAAAATAACTACATCTTCAAGTACATCATGCTCATTTGCAGGTTGTTTTATCAAGGGCCTGATTAATACTGATATTAGCAAGCAAGAAAATAACAATCTATAAGATATTGGCTGATATTATAAATACATATTATCTATAATATCGGCTGACTTTGGTTATCAAATTCTTGTGACAAAGATAT
Source organism: Naso annulatus (assembly GCA_029783625.1). Taxonomy (NCBI): domain Eukaryota; kingdom Metazoa; phylum Chordata; class Actinopteri; order Acanthuriformes; family Acanthuridae; genus Naso; species Naso annulatus. The sequence goes on along the minus strand of JAPZDX010000010.1, from coordinate 16,042,850 downwards.
GTAATGTAGGCAGAATATCTTTCATTTCAACAAACGTTATTCCAAACATCAGCGCAATGAACAGTAATTGCTTCATATATTAGCCCCCTGCTGGACAAACTGTGGAATTACATAATTTGAAATTACTAGTCCAAGTATTTTTTTTTGCCTTTAAAACCAATTTTAATATCAGTGCATATCAGGGAAAATATACACTGATGCTGATATATCTGCAATAGGCCAATATCAGACGATAATATTGGCAAACCAAAATATTAATTGGGCCCTTTTTTACTTTTAAAAAATGGACAGTTTGATTTAAATTCAATGGATGTCAATGAAATTGATCTAAAGGTTTGAGCAAACCCTAAAATGCACCTGAAATCTTTCTTCTCTCCAGGACGGGGAAAGTGATCAGGGTCTGGATGAGGATGGAAAATCCAAATTTAAGCGCCGGCCTCGCCCGGAGCCTCTCATCATTCCTCCTCACAAACCATCCACCTTCATCCCTCCATCCCTTTACCCCAGCATCACCTCCTACCAGAGCAACCTGCGCTCTCCGGTGCGTCTGCCGGACAACCCCCTCACCCTGCCGCCGTACACGCCTCCACCCATCCTGTCTCCTGTGCGAGAGGGCTCAGGACTCTACTTCTCCACCTTCCTGACCAACATGGCAAGCAACCAAATCCTGCCACCGCCACCGGCTACGCCTAAATCTGCGTCACGCAGTCTGTTGCGCTCCAGTAAGTCTTAGCTGTTGCATCTTTCCACTAATAAAACCAGATCATCTCTAAAAGGAAAATTCCTTTTTTATTTTCAGCAAGTTCAGAAATCACGCCTCCTGTTCTGCCGTTGATTGCTGATGCCACACCTGTTAGCCTCGAACCGTGAGTACAGCCACATAAACAGGCCGCTCAGGTTAACAGGAACGTACTTACATCACCGAAAATTCTCTGTGTTTGCATCCTGTTTTGACTTGTCCAGGCGGATCAACATCGGGCAGAAGTACCAGGCGGAAATTCCCGAGTTGCAGGATCAACTTTCTTCCCAGTTCGACCAGCACAAAGCGGACTTGGTTTGGCTCCCTGTGGACAACTCTCAGCTCAATCACAGTGCTGAAGAGAAGAGTCAGTATCTCACTTTACCTGCCACAGGCCCTTATTGTCACCATCTCCTCCCCGCTCATTCTTTCAGACTTTTGTCATTTTCTCTTTACTTTTTTCAGTGGTGCATTTGATGAACATGGCCTGCTCCAGTGTGCTCAGAGGCGGAGGAACCAACCAGGAGCTGGTTTTACACTGTTTACATGAATGTGGAGGTGATTTCCTTGTGAGTACAGTGACTCACCTAACTGACTGCGATTCAGTTTGCAGGTTTTTAAGCAGGAAAACCTTTTACTTGATATTAAACTCCCAAAATCTGAAAGCAAAATCTTAACCTCCCTTTATTAACACAGCATTTTTCAAATATTATTATATTTTACTGTAAATTCCTACTTGTGACTGTTGTGTTGCAAAGGTGAAGTTCTCAAGTACGGAGCAATGACTCACTGTAATAAATCATTTTGACGTTAAGGTAACGCTCGGACGTTTGATGCTTCAGGACCCGGTTTTCCCCAGAGGTCATCTTCTGGCAGGTTATCACTACTCAGGTGAATAAAAGCTGCCTCTAACTCTTTAAAAGCTTCCCCATTCTCTCTTGTAAGCAAACAATAAATTCTTCTGCATCTGATTTACTCGCAGGCTCTGACTGCTGGACTGCAGAGGAGAAGCGTTACTTCAATAAGGGGATCGCTGCCTACAGGAAGGACTTCTTTATGGTGCAGAAACTGGTACGTTCCGCTTTGTCCCCTGCAGCATGAACGATTATGACTCACTGTCAATAAATCTAAGACAACATGATGAAATTGATTT
>JAPZDX010000010.1:15996854-16008608 GCA_029783625.1 Naso annulatus | reverse complement strand
TCGCATTTTGAAAAGTTGAAAAAAAAATTTTTTTCATTCGTCTTTTTTAGAGGTGCTGCTTCTTGAATTTTGTTACCTATGGGCAGCACAAGGCCAATTCTTTTCTTCAGGTTTTTTTTCAAATTTTTTTTTTCTCCTGTATTTTCAGAGACACGAGTGTTATCGATATCTGTAATTAAATGAAATAATACAAATGAATAAAACTCAAATTATAGTTCGGTCAATTTAAAGAGAAGGGGGGACTTGCGCTCATGATGACTTTTGTATATAAAATTCTGGCTGGTTGATAATTCTGGCTACAAATCAGTATCCATGTTGTCTTTTTCTAAACGCTGCATGTGTTTGCCATCTCCAGGTAGCGTCGCATTCACTCCAAACACAATCAGCTGGTTCCTGCCAAAGCACATCGACCCTCTGATCTCCTCTGGTCAGTTTAAACTGATGGAGGTGCACATGGGTGTCAACGGGGAGCGGCTTGACGCCGCTGAGATGGCTGCCAGGCGATACTCCCTAACTGTCAATGACATCTACATCATAGTCGAAATTCCTGTCGGGGCTGTCGGAGGCAACTTTAAGGTCAGTTGCACTGAGTTACTTTTAGAACAGTTTTTAAATGATGAATGAGATGTTATGCCTGCAACCAGTGCCCAGCACATTCATATGCATAAGCAAGTCCAAGAATGCAACGTCTACAAAAAATACTACAAGCCTATATTTCAAGAATGGACAAGGCAATTTCAAACTTTTTTCCTACAACAAAATCCCTAAAAACATGCAAAAAAGTTCTTGTTTAATAGAGAAAATGATCCAACTTTTTGAGAGGAAAGTAAACAAAAGCTTAAGACCCCAAATCTAAATGACTACTCCATATTTTCACTTGTACACAAGAATATTTCAGGCTTTTGTCAAGGCATATAATGGAAAAGCTCTTAAATCATAAGTTTGTACAGCACAAAAATGGGACTTGTTTTCCTGCTTCTCTTATGTAAATTACAGAGCTTGTGAATTTTTTTTTAATCTAACTTGTGCATCCAAGAAGAGAGACAGCTCTATTCATTTTAAGTTCTTTGATCTGGAGATGAGCTGGACTCAAAACCAAACTTTGTTTAATGTGCAGATGTGCTTAAATTTGGGTTTGACATGATTTCTGATTAAAGTAGGGTCTTACTGAGGATGTTTGATTTTTGCAGAGTTACGTTCAGGATGATCAATACTTCATTTATTACACCATTGAGCCGATGCTCGAGCTGCTTTGGACTGAAGAGACATCTGACGACGACACAAGATACAAAGTCCTTCTTCCCATCACGACACCATTAATGTCTCGACCTCCACAAGTTATTGACAGTGAGTCGTCTTGCCTTGGTGCTCCTGCGATTTTATTTTTTCAACAGAATATTCCGCACATTGGTCTTCCTCAGCACCTTACTGAACTTTACTGATGATTCTGAAACATTACTAAAGGTCAATAAATGACTGAATTGATGCTGTTTAACGAAAATGCATGGTGCATATCTCCTCTGGGAATAAAGTAAACTCATGTTATATTAAAAAATATCTTGATGGCTGCCCTCACCTTTTTATTTTTGCCCCACAGACACTGTTCCCGAGGAGCAGATTTTCAAGGTGCTGCTCGGCCCTTTCGGCTCTGATGTGGCACTAATAAACATCACCTTCCCCTCTGAGGTTTTGTCCGTGTCTGACTGCAATATAAGAGGCTTTAACGTCTTGGAGCACATTTCCCCTAACAGCAGCTCCAAGGTCTTCACACTCGAAGTGCCTTTCACGGACCGTGTCGTTCTGCAAATGGTAACCTTTCCTCTCACACTGGGAAATGGAATATTGTTTTTTCCCTCTTAGTTTGGCTTGCAAATCCTCGTCTGTCTCAACAGAGAGAAATGGGGACGACAGTCTACTCTCTTCACATGACCTTTGGTTTGCTGGTCCTGCCCGAGTTTGCTCCGTTTTCCCACACTGCTTATGTGGAGGCTGAGTTGAAAGACATGGGTATGTATTCACAAATGACTTGCACACAAATAAAGCGAATAGTTAACCTTAACTCAAGTAAAGAGAAGTGATTTTTGTCACCTTGATTGCAAGCAAAAAGCTGCATTTGCTAAAAATCTGTTTTTCTCCCCCTCTGCAGTTCCTCCCTTTGTCTCTGGGGGCTGTGACTATCAAAACTTTTATATCCTTGTGAAATACGGGACCCTCGGCTTTAACTTCCAAACCGTCGTGGGAAAACAAATAATATCCCCAAGCCTGGCTCAGCAGTACAACTTCATGGAGAACGGGACACACTTGAGTTTTGCAGTTCCATTCACAGCCCCTGATGTTGTGTTTGAGGTACGACATGGTTCTGTTAACAAGTAATGAATGTACAGGATTTAATCTTGGTGACATTATACTGTAGAAATGATCCACCTCTTAATTCACGTGCTTCTTTTTCCGACCACCCCTCAGGCCGTACAGTCTCCTTCCATCAGGACCAGACTCGATGTTGCTCTAAGGAATCCAGAAAGCAACAAAAATATTAAAGAATTCTCAATGACTTGCAATTTCTTCTCAACTCTGACTGGTTTGTGAGAAGAATTACACATTTTTCATGTCTAAGAACACTTGAGGCATTCTAATGTCTGATCCATGTCTTTTAGAGTGTTTTCCCAATGGGACCATGACGGCTTTGGCTGTGAAACTGGAGTCAGTCCCCAGTCTGAACCCCAGTCAGCTCACACTTAGAGACCCCAGCTGTGGCCCCTTGTACAGCGACGACCGCTACGCTTATTTCGTCTTCACTGGGAGCTCCTGTGGGACAACCAGGAAGGTAAATATGCCACCAAATATGTTCCTGCTGCAAACTCTGGACACTGGGATCTGACCTGACTAATAAATTTTCCATTTTAAGTTTTTGCAGAATGTGATGCTGTATGAAAACGAAATCTCTCTGCCAGAAGAACTTGAAATTAAAAATGAATCAAAGTCTGAGGAGCCGGCATACGAGTGAGTGTTCTAACCTAAAAACACAAAGCTGAAATGATTTCATCAGAATTTAATTACCTCTTATTTTCATAAGCAATTAGATGTACTTTTTTTTTGTTTAGGTTTTTTGCAAATGAGCATTTGCTGCACTTTTTTTTTTGTGATGAGTACCTATCTTTTTGGGTTGGACTTTTTGTTAGACATAACATGTCACTATTGTCACATTTCAAAATGAATACCAAAAAAGCAATCTGCAGATTAATTACAAATAAATTCATTAAAATAATAATTTGCAGCCTTAAAGGCACATTTATGTCCAACTGTAAGATCTGTGAACTGACACTAGTTTCAAACAAATTGCTTTTTGTTTTAGTGGAAGCTTCACATGTGACACAAAATTAAAAATGGGCATGTACTTGTCTTTTCTCTCCGGTTGCCCTTTTTGCTCCAGGTTGAGAGTTTCTTGTTATTATGACATTAACAAAACCCACGCTGTGGCCTTCCACGCCAGACCTCGCAGGAGTGAACCGTACGCTGAAAATGCAAGAGGCGAGCTGCAAGTTGCAATGCGCCTTGCTTTGGGTAAGAAGTGCTAAATGCACTGGATTCTAATGCATTATTTAATGTCCCCCCAGCATTGCTCCATTACTTTAAAATACAGTATTCCAAGAACCCCCTCCCAAAAGCTTGAAACCTGCAGAACAAGGTTTTCTTTCATGTCCGCATGTTAAATAATAAACGCCTCATGGATTAAGGAGAGGAGCATAGATCAGGTTTTTACTAACCTGCATTAAAAAGTCTAATGGCAAAAAAGTGAGCTGAGGCTCCTCAATTAGTGAACTTGAGTGTCCTCCAAAGACAAAATGCAATTTCCCAAATAGATCTTTAAAAAATTGCAAGTCAAGTAATTTAACATCTGACATCAAGTTCATTGAGTTGTCTTTAAAAAATAATCATCTTAATGAGCAAGTTGGCCAGAGGGACAATCACTGAAATGTACTTTAAAGTTATATTAACTCTCTTATTGTTGGTGTTTCACACCTGAAGGTTCTGTGTGCAGCCATTTATTTTCCTGTCTGATCTCTAATGATGAGATTGTCTCTCTCCGCTCAGACGACTCCTACAGTGCGTTTCACAGCGTTGAAGATTATCCCGTCGCAAAGTATCTGCAACAGCCGCTGTACTTTGAGGTGGAACTGATGAGGTCAACGAACCCCAAAGTGTCACTGGAGCTGGAGAGCTGCTGGGCGACGCTCAACGAAGACAGGACGTCCCAACCCAGATGGAACCTCATCACCAACGGGTAACATGCTCATTTTGGCCTCCTGGGACAATTAACCCCATATCTATAGAATGTTGCCGTGCTCCAGGATTTTGAAATGCTGGGCCCTATTTTTGTTTTGCTGTGCAAATCACGGGTACATGCTGTAAGTTTTGTGGTATTTGCAGTAAATCACCTCAGGAGGGCGCTGTAACATGGCTGTAAATGCTGCTATGTGATCCTTGCTGTCTTGACTCCACTAAAGTGGCTTTTTTTGCAACTTGGACCACTTCATCTGTTCTAATAAAGCAGCGTTTGTCATTTTTTAAACAATTTTTAAACCGTATTTTGATGTATTGCTTTCAGGTGTGTAAACCCAGTGGACCCGTACCAGGTGATCTTCCATCCTGTTTTTGCTGACTCCAGAGTTCAGTTTCCTTCTCACTTCAAACGATTTGAGGTCCTGACGTTCGCTTTCGCTGACGACCAAGATAATTTGAGGCGTCAGGTAAAGTCAGCTTTAAGAATAGATGACTCCTGTGCTCTTTAGCTGTGGAACACTAACATTAAAAGCTGTAACTACAGATCGTAATAGCCTTACATCTGCTCACATCCTGTAGCTTTTTGTCCACTGTGACGTGGTGATCTGTGATGCCAGAAATCCACTGGGTGGAGCTTGTAACAGGCAGTGCTCACACCAGTAAAATGTGATAAAAGGTAAGACATCTAGCAATTTGATGAGAAAAGCAAATGTTTATAAAGTAGCTAAAATGTGTGATTTTCCACAGGTCAAAGACGTGCTGTTTCAGACCAGCTCAGTTTCAAACACGTGTCATCAGGAGCCATACTTATAAGTTAACAAAAACAAATAAAAGTTTGCTTTTAACAAGAATACACAGTTGCAGTGTTTTCCTTGGAATTACTGTGGAGGCTACGACTCATGATGGTGATTTGACTCAAGAATAATGGTGACTAATGGTCACTTTTTATTTTTAGACATGAACTCATCCACTTTTTCAGTTCTGCAGTTCTACTGGAGCTCTTTATTGCTTGAGTATCATATAATTGCCGTTGGCATTATGTTTAAGATTAAATGAGGTTTTAGTAAACACGCCGCACTTATTAAAGAGCAACAAATGTACAAAAATGCAGGGAATTGAAATGTTTTCCTGAATAATTTATTCAGACTGTAGTTAAGTGCTTTACACAGAAACTGCTGAAGGAGCATTAAGTGCTTGGGCAACAGTAGACGTCTACACCCAAGTCCAGAAATAATGAGAATTTTAAGCAATCCAACGGCTAATTGAACACTTCATAAGGTTTTTAATTGTATATTCAACATAAAATTGAAAACCTAAGATATCTACATAATCAAACATTTCAAATAAGTTAAACTTGGAATTCTTGATCAATTCATCTCTAGGTAACACTTTATTTCAATAGTCCACCTACATTTGTGGATTATTTGTAATATTTCAGCAACATCAGCTGTTCATAATACTGTTTTCATTGTTGGATATGTAAATATACATTGTTAAATATTTTTCAAAATTTTGTTCTGAATGTTTTCAGATTGTTAAAAATTAATGAAAGTTTTGACTAATTAGGTTATGGTTTGAGTAAGGTGAAAGTTACGTTGTTGAATGTCCACATGTTGCAATGCACAAATACTCTGTAAACTCTCTGTAGGCAGGCTATCCGAATGTGTAACCGGTAACTGGTTAGTGATTTAATTTGATCAGTCTGTTACTAATATTTTGTGGTTAAGGTGATATCAGTTCAGATCTCAACTTGCTCTAATATTTTAAGTTTCAAGGTCCATCTGATGTTATTTGAAGCTGTCTGTTTTCTCACAGTGCTAACTGACAATAATCCAATTAACCAAAAAGGAAAAGCCACAAAAGTTATTAACTTTAAATAAGTTATTTTTTGTTCAGTAAATTAAAGGGGTTGAACTGCAAGTACATGCCACAAGAGTTGTATAACACATCTCCGTCTACCTCAGGCCATGGACATCAATTTCTTGTGACTAAATACTTAGAAACCTGTCATCTTCCACCAACATCTTGTTTTTCTGCATAACTCACAATGTGCACTGACCATTTTTGGTAGAGAGCAGGTCAAGTAAAAACTGTTTGTCGCTCGAGGAAACTGGTTGTTTAAGTCTAAATGTGTAAACCATTAAGATTGAAGGCACCCTCCAAAAAAGCATTTTCTAAGCACTGTTTGTAAACAACCTCTTAACACCTAAGGGTTTTCTAAAAAACATGACAGAATTACGAACTTTCACCAAAAAAACACTTAATTTCTCAGTTTTTGAAGGAGATAAAAACATGACAAATATTCGAAACATTACACCTGTCACAAGTGTAGGACCATTTTTTTAAAAATAATAGTGTAAATCTGGATGCACACGTGTCTCATCAAGTCTTGGTATAAAAATGCTGCATCAGGTCTAAATGAGTTTTAATGAAGCCCCACCATCAATGTTGGGTGAAGGTAGCTTAAAACTAATGAAATAATCATGTGCACAGCTGAATGTGACTGGGAATAGTTAGTGTATACTTTTCTTTTGAAGTTATGGATTAATTCAAGAGTTTTGCAAAAACAAATGAGATCCGACAGTCTGAAACAACAGGCTATATTTCAGTTTGTAAAAAGTCAAAATGGAGGGAATTTTGCTTTGGCGCACGACAGCAATGCCATTTTAGGTAAAGGCCCCTTTAACCAACAAGTTAAATCCAAAGACCGTGGGTTACAAGCATGCATGGGCCACTCTTTACAAAAGGGCATCCATATAATGGCAACACTAATCTCTGGGCAAACAATTTATAAGCTGTTCTCTGGCAGCTCGAAGTGTATTTGTACACAAAAGTCAATTGTTGACGTTGCCAATCTGCAGCAGCTCTCCCAATAAGGAATGGGAATGCTAGAGAGAGTAACAGAGGTCATGCAAATATTCACTGAAGTTTACTACATTATGAACTTGACCTGAAATGCAGGTTAGAATATAAAGGGTAATTCAGTAATTGAAGACATGGACAAAGAGTTTTAAGAAATGTCTTTATTCAGAGGTTTGATATGAGAATGGGTCCTGAGGAAATCCGTCTCTGCTGCGTCGAGGCTGTACTTCTTTGCTCTGTAAACACAAGACATTTATAGATCAACAGCACCGATTTTATGAGTCCATACTTTTACTTTCTGTCACACTTACTCCTTGTTGCTCCTTTTATTCCTTGATGTTGGGAGTTTCTCATGTCTGTATTATCTACACACTGGCCTCTGCAGGCTCCATCTGCTTGGCTGTTTGAGTCGCAAATCAATGCGTCACAGTGGACATAGATCTGTGGACAGAAGCATTTATTTTTTTCAAAAGCAGTGCTATATGCAGTGGCTAATACGCCTTATTCTGAGTCTTTTACCTCGCTTTTTAGAACCTCTTCATCTTTGGTGAACGTGAACATCTTTATAGAGAAACGTTTGACGTGCGATGGGACAGAAACCCTGTCGTCTCTCAGAACAGGGTGGAAGATGGTCACATAACTGTCGTCACGGTTCTCACAGCTAAGGAAGGAAAGTCATTACAGCAGCCTTAAACCCACACAATCAGGACTGTTCTTTTTTGGCAACATCTTACATCTGATGTTGCAAAAACAGGAGTTTTCTGAACAACAAAGTGTCATGTCTCATTCAACCGCAAAGGACTGACACGATTACAATTTTCCAAAGACATTCTGTACATTACCTGTCCACAATGATGTCCCAGCTCGGCAGAGATGTCCTGTCTTCATTAAGGGTGGCCCAGCAGTTCTCCAGGATGAGCTCCAGCTGTGGGTCAGCAGACTGCATCAGCTCCACCTCAAAGTAAAGAGGCTGCCTCAGATATTTCACCACTGGGTAGTCCTCCGTGCGGTAAAAGAGCTCGTACGATGAATCTGAAAGAGGAGTCCATTACAGAAGGAAAAATAAGGAAGCCATTGACCAGTGTGAGCTAATGCATATTCTATCAATCTAAAAGAAAAGTGAAGTCCATTTAACCTTACCTTCAGCCAGCCTCATTTGAACCATGAGCTGCCCGGAGCCGATCTCTGCTGCCGGGTCTTTGCTTCTTGGTTTATAGCTGAAGGCGACAGTCTGAGTCTCATTGACCCCATAGTAGCAGGAAATGGTTTGCCTGAAGAGAATAAAATGTGAAAGCATACATTAAGGTGTTTACGGCCTCAAAAAATAACTTACCAAATGATACAACAGGATAAAAGACTGGACGAGTCTTCCTACCGGTAATCAGGGTCCACTGGTGACGTGTATGCTGCTCCTTTGGTGTTGTAGTACAGGCCAATCTCATTCTCATACAGCATGTAATTATCAAAGAACTTAAAGAAAAAACATGTAGCATTAGAACATTTAAAGATACTTTTAGGTCTTTAAAGCTGAGGAAGGCACTTCATTTTCATGTCATTGGGCAAAACTCTTTTCGGACAATCACGGTCATTTCAAAGAACGCCTGTTCCTATTGGCTTCTCTACGCAGTGCCTCTTAGCGTCAGGTGACGTCACTACGAGCTGATGGTGATGTTGAAACAAGTGACATGCTTTACAATGTAAAACTGGCCTCTGGCGACTAAAGGGCCTGCATGCGACACCGTCAGCCAGCTGAGACGGACCAGTTTACTCCGCTGCAACCGTTTTGTCGTGAATCTTTGGTGCAAACTGGACAAAACAGAGCGACACGCAAAATCAAACAGGGAGGGGATGGTGCTTCCTTAGGAGTATCGTGCTACAGCGAGCTTGTTCTCCGGATGTTGCATACCCCAGTGTTTCATGTGACACTGAACTTACGGTTCTAGTGGTCCCGCAAGAATCGACACTGAAGGAGAAATATGCAAAGCGATCGTCGCTGAACTCTGGTTTGCAGGACTGGTCCTTTAGAGTCAGCCAGCCAGGGATGAGATTGGGCACCGACTCCACCTTCACAGCCAAAGCAGTCATTGTGCCATTGGGGTAACACTCTGAAGGTGGTAAAAAAAAAATTAATTAAAAAAAAACATAGAAAATGCCTTTAATTCAAGCAGCAGAAGCACATTCAGACATCTTACTAGTTGTGGTCAAGGGGAAGTTGCAGGCCAGGTAGAGATCAGCAAGCACCCAGATGTTGATGGAATCATACAGAAGCATGTCGATTCTGGCTCGGACTGAGTCAGAGGTGATTAGCTGTAAGACAAAGTGAGATTACTCACTGCAGATGTTAATTTATGGTGAGAGTTTGCAGATTACATACCTCTAACGCGGTGTCCATGGCAGTATATGGCACCATGAGGCTGAAGTGCGTGCTGTTCTCTTGGAAATTGTAGCCCTCGGCCATCTCAGGGGATAGCTGTCGAGGTCCAACCATGGTGTGGAAGTTGCTGCCTTGGTTTCCATATCTCACGTTAATATGAAATTGGTTCTCATCGCATGTGCCAGTGATGGTGGGCAGCACTAAAAAGCAGCAGCGGAAATATTAACCTTTGGGCTGTACAGCTTTCTCTAGGTGGGGCAGTTGGAGGTAGGTTGGTTTCATTTCACATTTGGGGAAAAAAGCAGCCGTTACATCAAGAGATTATAAAAAGCAAAGAATAAAACCAAGATGATCTCACCGACATCCTGCACAGAGGCTTGCAACTCCACTAGGTGGGCGAATGGCGTCTCTTCAGGCAGGATGAGAAACCCGAAGGTCAGAGGGAGGAAGTAGACAGTAACCAAGGGTTCAGGATTCTGTAGATACAAATAAAAGCTCAGTTACGTCATTTAAAACCTCCTCAGATGAAACCGCGTATCTAATAAGTCCACATACATGTTTCAGGACGACGTCAGAATCGAAGGGCACTTGTAGAGAGAAGCTCTTGTTCCCACTGGGAAAGCTGTGCTCCTGGACGATAAAACCTCTGGCACTGCACTCCTCAACAGTGAGAACCCCGGTGGAAAAGGTGATGTTCCTCAGCTCCACATCATGAAGGAAGGTCCCCAAGTGAACGTTGAACACCCGGTCCCCTGGGACTGTGTCTGAGGAGCAGGTTTGCAGGTTTATCCATTTCACAGCCTGATTTTCTAGCATCTCTAGAAGAAAAATGGGACTTACTGTCTTGGCTGTGGGGTGGTCGAGGCATCAGAGGGGTGGTAATCGGGAACAAAACCTTGTATCTGGTGTCATCTTGGGTGTTATCTGCCCTCCACAGAACCTCCAGCATGGGCTCCACAGTGTACGTGATGTGGTACTGGTAATCTGGGGCATGGCTCTGTAATTAATTTATGGCATTTTAATAAAACATGCAAATGGACCAGTGACCACAATCTTGCATATCAAAAGGAAGAGACTTCAGACCTTGTAGTAACCGTCAGGCGAGCCCACCGGGATCTCAATGAGGATATGGAAGTCTGTGGTGGATAGTCTGTACCCCCGTGTGGCCATCTGAGATTTATCCAGCCTCTGCCCGTCGATGCCCATGTGCATTTCCACGATTTTTAAGCTGCTGTCGATCAGAGGCGTCACACGGCGAGGAACGTGCCAAGAGATCACATCCTCGGTGAAGAGGACACCACCTGTTCGTGATAAATGCAACAGTTCATTTAACTGCAGTTTTGTTTTGTTTGTTTTTTTAAATATGAAAGATTCCCAATGACTCACCTGTGGGACAAGCAGCCGCCAAGTTCACCACACTCAGGCCATGTGGGGCCTTGTAGTAAGCACTGACTCTGAAAACTTCCATGGGCACTCCAGCCACCTAAAGGAGAGGATTTAACGCCGTTTACAAGGAGCAGGAAATAGACCAGCTCAGGAAATTTGGGTGCGTGCGTTGCTTACATCCTCTGCATAAGTTTCTGCTGTATTGTATGGGCTTCGCATAACCAGACGGGTCGAGGTTGTCATGGCACCGTAGCCAGCTTGTTCAGCCTCCTTTAGCACCATTGACACGGGCTCTGGAGTGTAAAACGTCATCTTCCAAATACCATGAGATGCACCAGAAGCCTATAGGCAAGGGAGAGGAAATACTAAGCGTCTCTCTCCTACTAAAGGGGATGGCAAATAATGCAGGGTGACATCAAGTCAACTGTAGTGACAATGAAACTTTAATAAACATACATCAGGAACGGCGTTGATCTTCGAGTTGTCTTCCTCAGCCTGTCCTTTAGCTTCAGCTGGTACATCAGGTGCAGTCATGTAGTTTGATACCTAACAGAAAAAATAGGCTTTATTATTTATGACACACTGGGTTGTAGGATCATCGATGTATAAAGTGACCTACTTCCATGTAGCTCCTGTCGCAGAGAATCTCTCTCGAGGCCCAGCGAGTGTAGCTGCACGTCTGCATCACATCATGACTGACCACGTCGGACGGACTCTGGCTGTGCATTTTTAGTCTCAGGCCGACATTAAATGTTGTGTCATCCTACAAAAGAATAAATGAACAAGGACATACGCAATTCAGCAGTGTAAAAAAAAAAAAAAAAAAAAAGTTAAAATTTGTTATTTTAGGT
>JAPZDX010000010.1:15926463-15952426 GCA_029783625.1 Naso annulatus | reverse complement strand
TGTGGGTGGTGCTGTCCCATCATTTCTAAGCCTGTCTGACTGGGACCCATCCGCTCCACGGCTTCAGTGGGAGAAGCTTGACGACTTCCGGGAGTTGGACTAGGAAAGCAAAGAAATTGCAACATCAGCACACACTGCCTTAGACAAGCGGCCTCATAACTTCAGTGAGACTACAAGTCCTTACATTCATATTCACTCATTCATTACGACACGCTCAGGGTTCATTGCTTTGACTTGCAATGCTCAAATCTGCCAAAACATTTGCAGAACTTTAAAAACACCTGTGAAAATAGCTTTGGGTATTTTAAAATTTGAGGATTATTTAAAACAAGGGCAACAGAAAATATGTGGCCTTCAAATGGAATCTGTGAAGTTGTGTACAGGAAAGGCTTGGTGTTTAAGTGGTATCCGCATGAGGACACTGTTGCTAGGAAACGGTAATATGGACGCAAAAAGATCACTTGCTCTCCTCCTGGCTTTCTAGGTGGAAATGTTACATTATTACCTAGTTTTAAGGCCACGCAGAGGAACAAGATACAAGATGACAAAGGTGATGGTTTACATTGAGATTAACAACTTGTCCACACTTGCCATAGCTCCTTTGGGGCCTGTAAAGGCCAATACAGGCTCCACCATTTCTAAAAAACATCAGCAAATGTGTCACAACCTGAGAACTTGAAGCTTTTAGAAAAACTCAACTCATGAAGTCGTGAATCCCACAAGAGGGGGGGGCGTTTATATGGTGTCTTCTCGTGAACATGGTAAAAACGACCACATGTGAAGGCACCAACAGTTACAGCCCCTGGTCTCCCATTTAAAACCACCATAGTTGTAAAGCACCTAATCTCACACTGTCAGACAAATCTCCATGCTTTGTTTTACACCTTCCAAGCTCTGCTGGAAGGTCTTGCTGAATGTAATTTTTTGCAAAATAACAAAAACACTCCAGTTTGTTTGGATTTCTCTAAACCAACACCAACACAATCATCGTAAGTACAAAATGCAGCACAGTTGCCTTGCAAACTAGTGGCAAAGGAGGACCATTCGCACGAGGAGGCGAGCCCTGGCACTACATGGTGAAATCCCCGCAAAAAAGAAGGTAACAGCTGCTAGCTTGTTTATGTTGGTACCGTTAACAACTAGGTTAAGTTACTTGCCATTTTTAGTGTGTAGGTTGCTGGCTCTAGGGTTGTTGTTGTTGTTGTTTCACATAGCGACAGGATTTTAAAATGGTAACCCACAGACAGCAGCATGAAAGGAAAATGCTGTCTGAAAAATACAGCCAGTGGCAGGCTTAAACCAACAGCCTACTTCCTGTGATAGGGCCGAAAATCATCAATGGGAGCTGTTTAAGCTGCTATAAAAGGAAAAAACTTACTTGAAATCTTTGCAGTCTCTGTCCATGCCGTTTAACAGACCTCTTCCGTTGGCTTTCGCAGGATCATTCTCCTCTCCCACCTTCATCTCTGGGCTCTTGTCCTCTTCAAAGGGGGACACCTTCTCTTGGGCATCATTCTTCTCTCTCCCATCTTGGTCAACATCTCCTCCACCCTACATTCATAAAAAGATAAGAACCATGTGGCACCCTTTAAAACTTTTCGAGAAGCGAGAGGAAAACCCTCTTTTTGAGTTGGAAGTGAGTCACAAGCTTAACTTACATAACCACCGTTTCTGTAACGTCCATCCATCTTGTCGCCAGGAGACGAGCTCAGGACGTACTCCACCATGCTCACCCCCAGGCCTCCACCTTCTGAGCGAGGTGAAAGCACAGAATTGGCATCACCATTCCCATGGAAACTCTGGCCTGGCCGCCGCTGCACCATGATTGGCTGAGACACTGAATGATCTGAATGAAAAGCTGTGATCAAATATCTAAATAGTTGTGTGTATAAACCATAGCTGGGTAAAAACCCTACCTTGGAAAAAGAAAAGCTACATGACAATATTATACACAAGACACAGGAGCCACTTACGAGATGATCCCCATGCATTGTCCCTCCACTCCTCGCCAAGAAGTATCCCTTTTCTTCCATCCTTGGCCAGCTCATCAGAATCCCAGAGCTTTTTTGCGGGCAGAAGCTACAAATATATTTGACATATTTTCTAAGTGTATGCAAAATCACCACATCTACATGCAATGTAACAGCTGAAATATGCCACTATCAGCAACCATATCTTATTTTAAAAGCTCATGTATGGTGCTAAGTTTTCGATTTTGAAGTTCAGATAGCGGATTTACTGCAACCCTGGTTATCTAAGCGTTTCCTCACAGCACCAAAAATCTGAGTACGAACACTAAACCCTGTGGACTTGAAGGCGGCTTTAGAGACAGCAGTTTCCTCCTTCATGGATAACCTCTTATTGCCTTTTTTTATCCTTAACGATTGCAACTTCTGCACTGCAGATTTAGTGTCCCTCTACTTTCTTCTCTATCCTAAAAAACAACCCTGTCAAGCCTTGAGGCGTGAGCACAGGTGTTTTTTTTCCCCACCTGTCTCTAAGTGTTTCAAACCTATTTTCCTTTGAATATTTATGGCTGGACTGCAACAGAGGAAAGGACTGATATTAGAATTAAAAACTACTTACCTCTCCCATGCCCCTCGACTCCAAAGCAAGAGCTTGGAAATCATAGTTCATTTCATCCACAGCACGGACCTGAGACAAAAGGAAGAAAAACTGGACTATAAATAGACAGCTAAACGTACTAAATGGAGAGTTAAAAAGTAAACGCCTTAAAAAAAGATACGATTTTTTTTCACTTTTACCATGAAAATGTTTTAATTTTAAAGAAGAGAAAGAGAAAAAAAGTACAAAATATGGTATACGGATTTTTTCAAGAGCCACTAAGCACACAGGATTCTTGTTCAATACAGCAAATCCAACCAACCAAAAAAAACCACCACCATTTTGTAAAACAAACAGACAGACAGCTGAGCCTTGTATCATGAATGGAAAAAAGAAAGAAAGGAGTAATGCAACATGAACATGGATGTTATCTGATGGAAAGAACATGGAGAAAGAGGAACTGATGATATCACTCTTTTTTTTTTCCCTCTCCCTGTTTTTTTTTTTTAAATGAGGCTTAGTGATAACACAAAGCCTAATCCATTGGACGTAAACATGGTGGCCAAGCGAACAAAATGTCTAAGACATGAATAAGAGATGAGGAACAAATACACAAACTTGCGAGGAACTTTTGGTTTACCTACATAAAAATGTAATTCAAGAACTGAAGATCATTTTAATACCAGTGTTGCCTTTTTCAGCATTTCCAGTTACTTTGTTACAGTTCTAGAACATGAACCCTTTCCCCAGCTCTTGTATCACTCCCTGAATTAGTGTCAAAGACTTGCAGGTTGGGTGAAGCGGGCGTGTCGCTAAAGATACCAGTAAAGATCAAAAGTAATCCAGGAAGTCTAGTTTGAGTGACAAATCCGTAAGTCGTTCGACTGCCAAAATGGTGCACGGCAGTTTAATACTGAAGGACAGGTCATTGCAAGTCTGGCTAGTTATCACAGCGGAAGTCACACTCCCGTTGTGCCAATGCAGCAGCCAAAGTACTTGTCTCACACATTAACTCTCTGCAAATGAGGAGGCCCCTTTTTTATTTAAGTACTGCTATTGCCATCTTAACAAACCTCAGTCTATATGCGTTCACCTCGAGAGAAACCAGTGATCTGTCCACAGTAAGCATAACCTCTAACCCAAAATACGCTGGGAAATGAAACTATGGAGAGTTGAGGTAATCGGAACTCAAACTGCTTAACCATTACAAAGGGCTGTTCAATTTTCTTAATTTTGCTTCAAAGATTAAGGCCATACAACAAGTGCATCATACACAAGACAGTGTTGCTGGACGGACACACCTCATAAATTTGTATATGACTGGATGCTGTAATTCATTGAGTATGGAGGCCATGTTCAAATTCTAAATGGCCTTAAATTAAAAAACAAACAAAAAAAACAATACATCTCAGCTGTTGCAAATATCTCATTTTCTAATTCGGCTCAAAACATGTACAAATAAATCTAATTAAATTAAAAAGCAATTTATCCAAGGGGTTAGCTGCTTCCAATTTTCTGCTGTGTTATTACCACAATGGCAGACACTGTTTGACAAAAAATTTCTGTTCAGTTACAGAACCGCTGGGCCTTTGGGAGGAAAAAAAGATACCTGTGATGAGGAACACTTCTATTTTGGTGCCTCAGTGTGGTTACAAAATTATTTGAACACTTTGTACTCTCATCACCAATTAATTTTAAAAAAAGAAGTCAGGACACACACACACACTCCTATTTTCTCTGAGAGATGATTTTTTTCAGTGCATTTGTGAACATTATAAAGAAAGTCCTTGTACTGCTGCACCCCACAGCAGCTATATTCACGTGCTCTATCTTCAATAAAACATGCCTAGAGAAAACAGTAAGTGGTGAATGGCTGGCACCTGGTGCAAATCATCACAGATTAACTGAGCATGTGAAATTCATGATCCAGTGTCAGTGGTGAAAAACAGGGTCTTGTTGTTTGGTCTACATTGTCACAATATGCTTTCAAATGCAAACTCGGCAAGACACTGCCAAGCAGTTACAAGTTCACCCACAAGTTATACAGTGAAATTTCTTTGATTAAATTTCCTCCATGTTATTGCTTTGTTTGGATGGCATACAGTATCTTAACTGTATTATGAGGGGCACTTGTCTTACCTGAATCCCAAATAGGAAATCATGTTTTGTTAGATGTTTTGTTATAAGTGAGACTGGCAACCACTTTACCACCCATGAAATACATTAAACAACAGTTTTAATTACTGTATGAAATATTAAGTGACACTTAACTAATTTAAAAAAAAGTTCAAAATGAAATAAAATTAACTGGTCTCTGAATAAAGATGCTTTACCTGATCAACATGATTTGAATCTCCAGTTGGCCAGCGATGCTTGCTGGGTGTGCAACCTCCAAGCTGCTCTCCAGGCTGCCTCTGAAAGAAGTATCCAACTGTGGCGTCATCCTGAGATCGTCCGCTCAGAGGAGGCTGCGGGGTACCTGGGGTAGGGTTGACAACCCTGTCCATGCCCTGTAAATGTGGAACTCCAGGAGCCTGTCCAGCTCCCCCAACGGTGGCCAAAGACCCTCCACCGTGAACTCTGACACCTCCACTCTCAGGAGCACCATTTGCATGCAGCATCCCACCTCTTGTCTCCTGCCAGGCCACGTCATTCATGCCTAGGATGCTGCATGGAACGCTCATTCCACGGGAAAGCCTAAACAAAATGACACATCAGGCTTTTGTTATTAACGATAGTCGTCATTCCAGTTGAACAGTATGGAGTTTACAGGTAAAGTTACAGTACAACTTGCTGGTACTTTGTCAGTGGTATGTTGACATAAGTATATTTTCTTGTTAGAGTATATGGCCCTTTTGTGCTGTTCTGCATGATAACATACAACTGCTTAACATGAATAATTCAGATATAAGGTTTTTAACGTTACTTTTAATGGGTCAGTGCAGCACCAATGTGACCATGAGTTAGTTTAATGTTTACTGTATCCTGTTTTAAAGTAAATTAAAGTAGCTACGATAAACGTGTAGCTTTTAATGCTAACTCCTCGGAGACAAATACACTTTTGAAGTAGACTTCAGGATAGAAAAATACACTCAAAGGAATATAACGTTAAACAGATAACTTTTACAACTGAATTGTCTTCGCCGGGATATGACTAATTCCCGAGTTGCTAATATCTTGCCATGGCTGCTCCACAGACTGAGTTGTTAGGTAATGTTGCCCCACAAATTTAGTTACAAGGCTTGTTCAACAACTGGACATTAGCATAAAATGTGAAGTGAAATCTTGCCGTTTGCTAGTTTAAGAATGGCCATGGCAGGAGTAAAACAACTTAGTGGCAAATCGTTGATTGCTTGCAATAGCAAGAATGATGGGTAATGTTGTTGGTAAGCGAGTGTTAGCCTGCGATATAATCATAGCTAACGTTAACGCAACTCCAGCTCCCATTAAAGTGACGTTAGTAATTATTTACAAAGACACTCAGGCAAATCACAAAGTTGCTGTTTCATAGCTACACCAAGAGCCACTGCTTGCTTTTGAAAAAATGTTACCAGCTACAATAACACATTCAAAATCTACTATTACAGTGGCAAACCGACGTGCAAGCCCTTCAACAAGCTGGCTAGCTAACCTGGCTAAGCTAGCCAGCGAGTCCGCTGTTACGAGGCGAGCCAACTTTGGGGCTTTCACTACACATCTACGCAAATTCTGTTTTTCATTAGTTACTGGGTGGCATTTAATATCCCAAATACATTGTTACATGAAGACATTAGAGGAAATAGGACCTGTTTCATGTTAGCTAGCACTACTAATGCACTACAGTGAGCATTAGCAACATCCTTAGCTAACCAGCTAACGCTAACAGCAGCAGGCCTGCTCTGTTTATTATTGGTTGACGACGCAGGACATCAGAGTTAAATTCATGAATTTATGATTGTATTACAGTAGACTTAACAAGCCTCGTGTTACACAGAAAATAAGCAGTTTCCGTGGCTCGAAATACCTCGGTGACTGTATGCAACCTGCCGAGTGCACCAAAATAGCTAACGAAAGTGCTAGCAAACGCAATTGCCAAGTTTGTGTTGTGTGAGCTAAAACATCATCCAAACCACTCTGTGGCTAAACAACATGGCCCCCCTTCAAGTTCCAAACAGAGGGGCCTTAGCCGCTAAACAAAAGGGGAAATACTCACACCACGGCAGTCGCGTTTAAATCTGAGGCTTTACGGAGCTTTTGCTCTCGATGTGAACAAAGGAAGGAGAGATACTCACGCGTTGTCGTGTTGAGAGAGGGTCTATGCTTGTTGCACGCCGTCAACCCAATTCTATTATGTTTTGTTTCCTTGGAGAGAGCGGTGATTTAGCAAGGCTTGATAAACAGAGCTAAGAGTTTGCCTACGCTAGTGCCCCCTCCCTGTAAATAGCGTGAACTACGTAGACATGCGTATAACAATGTCAATTAAAATTTGCCATCTAAACGTGCCTTTTGTTCACATTATATGATAACACAGATGTGCCTCAACGCGTCTTTAATGTGCTTTTATTGCGTATCAATTAGCATCATAAAAAATGCGCAGGAACAACCTTGACGTTAATTTACAATCGTCCCTGTCTTAGTTTGAATGAATGCTAACTGAATTATAGCTAATTCAATTTTTGTGACAGGCTGACATAGAAACAATGGCTAAAAATTGTTATAAGTATGGGATTTTTTTTTATAATATATATTTTGACGAGGAGCCCATCATAGGATTCGCGTTACATGACAACTGGAAAAATGTCGCGTAATGCATCATCATGGAGTTATATTTGGTCGATTTGGGCTGATCCAGGGTCGGGTGGGTCCTCGTGGTCCATGACCCTCCTCTACATAAGGAAACCCGATGAGATCCAATCACCTCTTCCTTTACAAACGGTGATCTCACCTCCCTATTTCCGATTGGATTGCTATATTTAGGAAACCACCCCGTGCTTTATAAAGAGATCGCAGCGGTTACTGGTAAAAATTTCCCGAGTTTCGAGACGGGAGCGGCTCTCGGGACACGCCTGCCCAGTGTTATATAGAATATAAAACCAGTGTGAGTGAATACACCGGAGACATCTGTAGTTTGGATGCCACAGTTCAGCGAAAACTTGGGGAAAAGCAGGAATGGCAGACATACGCAAGAAACTTGTTGTGGTCGGGGACGGCGCGTGTGGGAAGACATGTCTCCTGATTCTGTTCAGCAAAGACGAGTTTCCTGAGGTCTATGTTCCGACTGTGTTTGAGACATATGTGGCGGACATAGAAGTGGACAACAAGCAAGTCCAGCTCGCGTTGTGGGACACGGCTGGACAGGAGGACTATGACCGGCTGCGCCCCCTCTCCTATCCGGACACTGATGTCATTCTGATGTGCTTCTCCGTGGACAGCCCGGACTCGTTGGAAAACATCCCGGAAAAGTGGGTCCCTGAAGTCAAACACTTCTGCCCGAATGTGCCCATCATATTAGTGGCCAACAAGAAAGATCTGCGCAACGACGAGAACGTAAAGAACGAGCTGTCCCGGTTGAAGCTGGAGCCAGTGAAAACAGAGGATGGTCGGGCCATGGCCATGCGCATTGGCGCATATGACTATTTAGAGTGTTCTGCCAAAACCAAGGAGGGGATCTGGGAGGTTTTCGAAACGGCAACACGGGCAGCCTTACAGAAACCAACAACCCCATCCGGAACATGTATGAAATGCTGTGTTTTGATGTGAATCGACGCTGTCTGGAGGACTGTGACGCGCAGACGGCACGTTTCCACCGCTGGGATCTGTGTCTGAACATGTATGGGCAGAGGCCACGGGCTGGTTCCTCCCTGAAAATCAGACGACCTCGGCTGAACCAAAATGACTGTAAACAAAGCGGTTTTGTGCAGACTCGATAATCATCCGATATCGGGTAAAACATGTTCTTTGGTGGTCACATGATCCCAGTCTGACAGGTGAAGGGGTAAAAAGGACAAACCGCCTCATTTTAGTGGACGCCTTAACCCTTTCTGTTGTGGATGTGACTCTCCCAAAGGCCTGCTTTCTAGCCAAAATTTCAACAGCTCACTTTTTTTGTTGTTGCAAAGTGTTTGTTTGCATAGGTCACTGTCTGCCTGCTAAGGTTATACTTTGTGATAAGCAAAGCAGTATAAAGTGCACTCAATATTATGTCCACTGTTTTGTAAAATGACTGTATTTAGTTTGAGAATTTGCACAGCACCTGGACACTAGGCCTACAGTATTTCTCTGCAAGTTTTATCTAAAAAAAAAACAAGTATGAGTCATTACAAGGATGCAAATGGTGTTTAAAGCCATTTTGAGTAAAAACCTAGCTTCAGTTTACAGCTAAAGAAATCGGATGTCTCAGGTTTGTTAGTTTAAGTATGAAATAAGTTTGTTTTGCATGTGAAACTACACATTGGCCAGTCTTGAAAAGGGCTAACCATTTTGTCCAGTGTAGTTTTCATGTGGATGTTTTTGTTACAGTTAAATGTACAAACACTTACCAGAAATATATGTATTTTTGAGTTTGCTAAGCATGCTTCTACCTTTAATTTAACGCTTACTGGGGGCTACAGTGATTAATTTTGGGAGATAATCTTGAGAAATGTGTGTTTTGAACATGGATTTAAGACCGTTAAAGGAAAAAGTGCTTCAGTCATACGACCAGCAGAAGAGGTACATGCTTTTTGCGTACAGCTAACCTGAAAAAATCATTTTAATCACATACAATATCTCACATGGTTCTGAACTTCTGAGATCCAGGCCCAGCTGTGAGGAGCAGCCTGGCATCATTTGTCTCAAACACTTGGAAATCCTGCTTGACATTTCCTTTTTTTAGCTCCCGTTCATTTACAGTTTTGGGGTTGATGTTTCAAAGAGAAGACTGAGCATGTGAGTTGGTGAAGCATGTGATTTCTTTGCTCAGTGAAACATGTTTTCTTAGAGTGTCATGAGAAGAAGAGTGGGCTTTGAGCCCGCTCTGTGAGCCAGTAGCACACTGCTATATAAAATGAGCCATCTGATGGCAATTGAAAATGTTCATGGAAAAGTAATTATATCAAAATTTACACAAACTAAGTAAAGTAGTATTGTTTTTACGAAAGCATGAGATAAAACTAAACGAAAAGTAGTATTTTTTAAAGCTGTAACTTCTTTTACAGCAGTAAAACTGACTTGAGATTAGATGTGAGACTAAAAAAAAATACACTTAATGTCTTCCATTATGACTGTGAATGTACCTCAAATTCATTTGGTCCAAAATATTTGTTGGAGCTATGAAGTGAACAACGCAAAGCAATGTATATGAGCTTATTTGTCACACTTGTGTAATAAACTCAGCTCATGTTTGATCTCTGTCCCCGCAGGATTGTTGTGTTAGTGTCCTCTTACATGATGGTGGGAGAGCTTGTTCAAATGACAGCAATGAACATCAATTACTCAGACTGTTGCTACACTGGGAATCCAGGGTGAAGCCCATGTGGACTCACAGTGTGAGTGCTTCTTTTAGTTCTAACTGGCGACAGAGGAGCTCAGTTTTGCTTTAAACCTGTCATTTTCCCGTGGTTCAATAAGCAACCATGGTAAAGACAAATCAGAGTTTTAAAAGAGTATCTTTTATAAATCCAAGCTGAGTTACAATGGTGTGAAAGTCACATTCCTCCCTGCCCTCTGTTGCTGGGCTTTTTGCTGACTTACAGGACAGGAATGCATTGTGCTGGACTGGTTAAATTTCCCACACTGGCCCCCCTCATGTGCACTGATTTCCAATGTTGTTAGACTTATCCAACAGTGCACTCTTCCTCTTCTTCCTTACTTCTTTTAAAAGCAATATCAAGCAAATGGGAGAGGTAAAATGGTGAAAATGTGCCAAACCTATTTGTTTCGTAAGAGTGGGTTAAATTGTGATCATATTAATGCAATGACACAATTTCTATGTTTGAACAGCAGATTGTGAACAGTGGAAATTTTTCTGAGGAAAAACAATACGGTATGTAAGGGAACAAGTGGTACTGTTTTGGAAAAGTCAATAAAATAGTCAATGTGTCTCATTATGGCTACTTTTCCATTCTTTTGCCTCATTTTCTCAAACTAAACACCTTTGGCTGGCATTAGTTTCAACATACATATTGACAATTTAATGAACTTTGCTATATTTGGGAAAATACATCACCCATTAATTAGTGATGCATTTTTCCTGTCTGTGGCAAAATACATACCTGAAACTTTAACGTAAGCCTAATGATCAAAGCTAGACAACAGTAGTGTTGTACTACATACTTAATACTTTACTTTTCTCATATGACAGCAATTGTTTGTAGATAACCTATATTATTACTTCATCAACAAATACATGAGCTTATAGAAGGTGCATGACCATAGAACAAACTACCCAATAGTGTGGACAGTGAAATTGGCTCTTTCAAACAGCTCTACCCAAGTAGACTATAGTAAAATACTGCTTACACATCAATGTATCAGTGATGATAAATCAATTACATACTAAAATCTTTAAATATATTTTTCTACACCTTATTTTCTATACCTTAATTTTACGTAAGATATGAAAAGCTCTCGTAATGGGATATATTTATTCTGTTATGTTGCTACTTTTGCTAAAGTAAAGGATCTGGATACTTCCTATATCACTGCTATCACAGGGAAAATGTAGTCATGAATTTTCAAGGTGGGTACATTATAAGACCTAGCTTTGCTATTGTCAACTGCTGTCAAAATGACTAAGATTTCCATTGTTTCATGATAAAAGGAGTTGTGTGTCTCAGAAGCTATTTGTGTCCCTGCTAAATTTAGATCTGAGAATACGAAAGACTCATGGGCATATTTGACAGTGAGCTATGACATTAAGGGAGCTTTATAATAAACCACATCGTTACAGAAACATAAGTAGTTTGAAGAAGGCAACCTTTACCTAAACTAGAATGCTTAATATCGTAAAAATTCAACTTTATAATAAGCACTATCTCAGAGGAATAATCATTCTGAAGAAAATGTTACCAGTTTGTAAAAATCCATGTATAATAGTAACTTGGTTTACAATTCTATTTTTAAAAGCCTGCAAAGATGTTTTGTCTTCTCCAGATGTTTATGTTAAATAATATAGAAGAAATGCTCAGACATGTATGCAGTGAAGGGGTCTTTATTGAAACCCACATTTTTAAATAGTACAAGACAAATGGAGCACAGTAGGAGTTTTTTTGAAATAACAAATTAATAATCTGAAAAACAGAGTAAGGAGACAACCATCATAATACAGACGACATGTTTTTAAGACACAGCTTAGTGTTTTTTGGTAGAATAGATTTATCCTTGTCTTAAATGGTTAAACAACAGACACAGTCAATACAAACACCATCAGTCATGGTCACTTAGTTGAAATTAGCAACAAATGGAAAAGGAATGTCAACCTCCATCTGTCTGTCACTGACTCTCACAAATGGTTCAACAATTTTGCTTTTCTCTTTAAGTGTCTCTATGACTTTGTTGTGGAAAGCATTCACACGTTTTACCATTAAGTCGATCCAGGACTGGATGTCAGCGTGAAGCTGTTCGCTAGATATGTTAGCAAACAAATCCTGGAGTCCAGCTCTCAAAGCCCTAAGATATTCCAAAACAAATCTCTGGACCATTTCAACCTGCTTGATAACATCCTTCAGGACAGGGGAGTTGTTGGCATCATTGTATACATCAGTCATAAAGGTGGAGAGGCGCTCCACATTCAGAGATTTCAGGGTTTGGAGAAGCTTCTCATTTTGTTGAACAGTAAACTGCATGAATGCATTGAAATTGTTCATAACATCTTCCAGCTGGATATCCCTCAGTTTCCTCACAATAACAATCACTTGCTCCTGAATATAACTTAATCCTGAAAACAAGTCATCAAGAATTAGTTCTCCCCTGACAGTAAAGTTAGCTCCAGGAAGTTTGAATTCAGTAGCTCTGAAAGAGTCAGGGACCGCTGTTAACATGGAGGCAAAGTACTCCGGAACCTTTTGAACAGCCTCCTCAAATACATCTGCAACAAAAGTACTGAATTTCTGGTAGACCTCAAGCCCGGACAGCCTCTCTTCATACCCAGGAATCTGGAACTTTGTCTCTCTTAGAAATTTAACAACAGCATTAAAAACAATTTCAACTCTCTTTTGGTACTCTTGAAGGATCAGAATGGCCTTATCTGCAAAAACTGTCATAACACTGGAAGGATATAATTCTACAAATTTTTCAATAGCTCGAGTAACCATTATTTTACCCTGCTCTTTACCATTTTCAAAGGAAACCTGAAGGCCTTTGGCTAGTCTAGAGATTGTTTTAAATGTCCTGGTAACTGGAGCAGATATCATGTCAATGATATTGGGCACCTGCATCTTCAGTCCGAGCATCATCTCATATGGCATCTCCATATTCCAGGTTGTCTGAAGGTTCAGCTTCTCAGAGTTCATCACAGACATCTTCAGGCCAAAGATATCAACGTCTGTTGTTGGCTCAGACTGTGGGAAAATGGAAAACAAGAAACAGAAATTTTTTTTTTTGTAAAATATAAATCACAAAAATCACAATTTAAGGTGGTTAGTAAGCAAAAAAGTGAGGAAATGTTCTCTCACCGGGTAGCGACCATAGACTCTTGCTCTGACTTGTGCTGGACGCTTAGTCTGCATCTGAAGTCCAATGAGTCCAGCAGATGGGGTGGACATAGAGACAACAAGGCCTTCCTCTGGGTTTCCAGTAATCTCCTGGTAGATTTCCATGGTCAGTTCAGCTACATTGACCTTTGCAGAATTGGTGATGGAGGCGTCCACATTTTCAAAACTTAAGACGATGGTGCTGTCGTGTTTTCCGACCAGCTCTGAATGTTTTACAGACAGGACAGAGACCATTTTAAACCCATCGTCTGTGTTCACGTTGATGTTGCCCTCAATCTTTCCGGTCAGAATATCAAATTCAGAGGATGAGGAAGCATCGACTTTGATGATGAAGCTGTCCTGGTTAAGGATGCTAGCATCAGTTTTGAGTGTAATCACTGCTGTTTTCATGGAGAACTCATAGGTCAGATCACCCATTGCAGGGATCCTAATGTTCTGAATTTTGGGCAGAATGATTTTTGGAAGAGTGAACTTGTTGAGAGCAGATGGAACATGCATAGCCGGCATTGTGATGAGACTGAAGTCAGGCAGGGGGATAGTGAATGTAGACACCTCAACGTTCATCACTGGAACTCTGAAGGCGGGGAATGTGATGGTTTTGGGCAACTCAGTGCTATATTTTTCAAAGTCTGCCTTTGCTTTGTCATAAGATGTAGCCAGGATAGCAGCAGCTGTATCTTTGCCATTCAGCACTCTCTTGCGCAGCGTTTTAACACTGGTATCAATAACACTAATGAGTGGTTCCAAATTAATGTCAACTGTCATCTCAGGGTTCTTCATGTACTTCAGCCTGGAGCTCATGTCAAATGTCTGCTGAGTTGTTTTCAGGAAGAAGCTCAGGCCAGTGTCTTCCCACAGTGAAAAGTCTTCCACTCCTTGTATCCTCATATCAACAAATGGCACAGTCATTTCAGGGATGGTAATTGGACTTTTGAGTTCATCCAGATTTACTTCTCCATTAACCTGGGAAACTATGTTAATCTCTCTCTCATCATTATCAATAGTGAATGAATGGGAGTATTTGTTCTGGTTATATTTAGCCAGAGCCACCCAGCTAGCTCTCTGCACTTCAGGGCTCAGGGTAAAAGAGATGTCATTCTGGAGATCCATTTTTCCAGACAGATAGTCTGAAAGGGTAACCTTGGCATTTCCGTTATTTTTGGTGTCAAATACAAGCTCGCTAGGTGTGACTGAAGCAGTCAAAGAGTTTGAGAGAGTTCCCTCAAATGGTTCAGCCAGGTCTGTACTGTGAGAAGCGGTGAAATCAATTTTCAGATCTTCAGCCTTAGCCTGGAATTTGAGCTCTGCTATGCTGCCCTTCATGACAGGTGTTTCTGTCTCAACCTTGGCATCAACAATTAGGTGGCGGAAAATACAGATATCAACAACCACATTTGGATTCATTTTGAAGTTGGTGCTGTCTGTTTCTCCAGTGAAAGTCACTTTGACAGTATGGAGATCCATCACCACCTCCATGTTACTCTTGTGGCTTGCCTCATCTGAGAAGTCCTGAATGGCATATTTTCCATTGGCCTGATTGTTAGCTGTCAGACGGGCAGTGCCAGCCTCAAGCAGGAAGTCAGTCTTTTGAGTCATTGATGTTTCACTGAAGATGTTAAGAAGTGGCATGTTGATGGCTTGTTTGTAGCTAGTCTCCACAGTGGCAGAAATTCCATTTTCCGTGGCAAAGTCTGCTTTATTGAAAAGCTCTGCTTCAAAGGGCTCAGTCTTGGCTTTTGCAGTAGTTTCAACAGATGCTTGAGCTGACAGGCCATTAAGAGACATTGTTCCCTTGTGGTCAAGTGTAAAGCTTGATTGGTCAACATTGATCTTCTCAGTGATGGACAGGAGATTCATCTCAGGTGCAGCAAAATGAGCACTGGCATCAACAGTGAAGTCAAGGACTCGTAAGGTAGATGTGGCCTTTGAGTTAAAGTTCATTTTGAACTCTGGTGTTTCTGATGTAGTTGTAGTGTTTTCCAGGTCAGCAGCGGTCTTGAGTGTATAATGAGGCGTGGTAATTCTGAACTCTCCATAGAGTTTTCCAAAACAGGGAATCATGCTCATGTCTGCCAGTTTATCTTTCAGCTCCATTGTGAATGTATCATAATCGAAAGATCTGATTGTCTGGACCATTCTCGTGAAGTAGTCAGTCATGTCATCAATCAACTGTTTGAAGTCAAAGGAGAACAGCTCATCCACCAGCTTCTGGACAGGTACCATCACTCTTTTGATTAAAGGCTGGATGTCAATTGACTTGAGAGCCGCAAAAGCAGATTGAATCTTTTCCCTGACCTGATACTGTTTCATTATTTTAACAACCTCATCCATGATGGCACCAATCATCTTCTCAACCTCATAACTGGAGAGGATCTCCTCTACTTTGGCATAAATTGCATTAAACTTGTTAGCGATGTTATATTTCTTGATCCAAGCCATGATAGCATCCATCACTGATTTCACTACATCCATGACTTTCTCAATTGGGAACTTGGATGCCAAGTTGGCCACAAAGTCTTCCATTGAGTTTATACTCTTTCTCAGGTCTTGGACAAAGAGGTTGAAGTCAAAGTTGTCAATGACCTCCTTTAATTCTGATACTTTGTTCTGAAACTTGGTACTGATCTCATACCTGGTGTTGATGTCACTTAGAATCTCTATGCTGTTGTCCATCATCCTCATCACTGTGGTCTTCACGTATTCAAGAACTTCAGGCATATGCTCAATGAATGGAATCTGGATGAAGTGGCTGTCACTGTTTTTGTCATATTTCACAAATCCAGAGATGGTGTAATCTTCACTGACATCACTGAGGAGAGCGGTGGAGGCAGTTCCCATCATCTCAATACCCATTCTCTCTTCATTGTTATAGGCATTCATTTCTTGATAAAAACTGTCTTCGTTCACTTTGGATGTCATCTGCAGTGTGACGCTTTGTTCTGGGATGCTCAGCATGCTGTTAAACTTATTGTCCATGTTGGTCTTAATAGTTGGGCTACCCTCAATTTCATGGGTGGTTGAGGTTCTGTACTCAAATGACTGTGTGAACAGCATGGGTTTTGCCTTCAGGAGAAATTTGCTGTATATTTCACCACTGTGCTGTCCATACAGATACACTGTACCATCTGAGTTGAAAATGGCATCGATGTTAAGAGTAAAGGGTGCAGCATCTGTTTTGATTGTGCTGTCCAGACGAAGAGATGGAGAGTTAAAGCTAATCACATTGTTGAACTTCATGTTCAGACCAGCAACCTCCATATCAGTGGTATGTGTCATGTGAGAGCCCAGGAGTTTACCATTGGTATTGCACCGTGCAGAGAGGATCATGTCAACAAATTTGACTTCATAAGTGTGCTTGAGCTCTTCCTCTGATAAGACTCCCTTCATTGTACCAGTCAGCTCCACGTTGAAAGGCTCTGCCTTAAACTGGGCATCATTGACAAAGTTAATTGCCATGATGTTCAGGTCATTTTTCACGGACACAGCAGTGGTGAAACGCTCCATGTTGACTGAGATGTCATGCATATAGGAGTTCCTCTTGTTAAGGAAGTTGTCAGTCTTAGAGCGGAGTGTGAAAGATCCCAGTGTAAGAGACAGTGAATGGGCATTTTCTGTCCTCATCTCATTGAAAGATCCGACTATGTTGTTGGAGAGGATCAAGCCATCTTCATTCACTTTGAAGTTCACTCTGTTCATGGTGTTGATGTCAAAGAGGTTACCCTTAAAGATGCCATTAAGAGACACTTCTGTGCTAAGAATCTTTCCATCAACAGTGAGCTCAGCGTTGTTGTCTTTAATAGCTCCCTTAGTAGTGAGAGACATTGTGGCACCTGAGGTATCAACTTCACTGTGGAAAACATTCTCAAAGGTCATTGGGCTGAACTGAGCAGTTGTTGTACAGCTAGTGGTTAGGCCATTCATGTTCAGGGCTAAAGTTGCCTTGTGAGAGGCAAGGCTTGAAAAGATGTTCAAAGAAGCATCAGCATTGATCTCTACGCCAGAGGGGTTCATAGACCCAGTAAGCACAGAGTAGGCACGGTTTACTGTGTCATCTGCTTGATTCTCTATTCTGAGGCTGGCCTGTCCTTCAAAGGCGNNNNACTCCATCTCGCTACGAAGCATTCGCTCATCTGCCTTGGTCACAGAGGTAGACTGGATGGTAAGCTTGACATCCTTGTAGCCAAGGCTCATTTTGGTGGTGTGCTTGATGGGTTCAGTGTTCATGTTGGTGTTTGACTCGATCAGAAGCTCACTATCTGCATATGACGCCTTGATCCTGTTAGACACCTCTAGGATTTCTGAGTTGACTCTCAGATTACTCTCTAATTTTGCTTCTTTCTTCGCTGGCTCAAAAGAGAAGGTGTGGAGATAGGTGGTGGTAGCAGTCATGGGTCCAACAGACACACTTCCGTCTGTGTTGATATCTCCAGAGAGCTTGTTTGAGTCCAGACTGACCTGGGTGGTAACAGTCAGTGAAGTATCCAGACCCAGAGGGGAACTGGCAGACACAATGTACTTTCCTGTTGACATTACATTGTCCGTCAAAGCTATGGTTTCCTGCACTTTGAAACCTGTCTTCATGAGCATGTGATTCAGGGAACCCTCCATGGTGAATTTCATAGTTTCCTCAGCTGTGTCTGTTATTGCTGAAGTTCCTGTAAGACAGAGAAACAGCAACTTTTTGATTAGAATCAATTTGTGCAATATTTCTCTAGCGTTTAATAATTATGTACAGAGTTTCTCGAAAAGAAAACAAATAAGATTAAATTACCCTCAGTTGAGAAGGAGAGAAGCTCAATTGGACTGTCAGCCAGGACACTGAACTTGGCCGAGTAGCTAGGAGAGTCCTCAGTAATGTTACCAGCAGACATCGTGGCCTTCCATTTGTAATAGTTGCTGTTGATCTTGGCAGACATTTCAGCCATTCCCATCAGAGGCAAGACAAGATCATATTCAGATGGGATGGTGAAGGTGGGGATTTGAATCTCCTGAGAGGCAAAGTCCATGCCCAGCTGTGGCATCGAGATGCGTGGGGACGAAACCACTGGAGGTATTCTGAGCTCTTCAGATGATTTGCCTCCAAGAGGCAGAGGAATACTGATGGTCAAACGGTCCTGGTTGAACTGGTATTTGAATGTGCTTTCACTGAAAGGATAAAAGTAGAACATTTGTCAAATTTGAAACAGACATTCAACTGCTGAGTAAATGTTGCTGTACTTACTTTATGTCTAATAAGGATATATCTGCAATTTTCTCATAATGCATATGAAAAACAACAATTATCAGAGATGTAGGTTTACTTACAGGTTCATGAATAGGTTTTCAGGCATGGAGGGCATTTCCACACTTGCAATTTTGTTCCTCAGAGTCTCAACATAGGGAACATCAAGCGTTAACTTGTCCATCCAGATATTGCTGGCCTTAAGAAAAAAACACCACATTTCTCATGTTTAGTCTGAAAAAACTAGAGCCAAGTAAAGGACTAAAATAGTTAGAATGATTATATTATTTTCACCTCAACTGCCTTGTTGATCACATGACGCAGTTTCATGTCAGTCTTGACAACCTGCTGGTCCATGACATCCTCCACAAACTGCCTGAGCCAGGCTTGGAAGGCATCGGTGTAAGGCACCAGGGTCTTAGTATCAGCATTCATGTTGGACATCAGCTGAACCTCAGCCTGCTCTTCACCTGGCATGCAAAGTATTCAACATTTAATTTTGACTTTTCAGACAGTGTTTGGTAAAAAGCCTTAAAATCATCCATTTTTAAGGTCCATTGGCTGTAGTTTCTGATGCATACATACCATATTTGAATGTGACTGCCTGAACAGAGGTGGTCTCTGGGAGCTTAACATCACTTTTGATCTCCATGGTGAGTCCATCAAACTGGCTCATGGTAGCTGTGATGGTGGCATCAGTCTTAAGTGAGGGGACTAACAGCTGAACCTGCAGCATGCCATCAGTCATAGCTTGAACCCTGTGATTAATAAAAATGATCAGATCAATGTTCTCATATCAAAAACATTCATAATGACTGATTAATGTGTATATGCATACATAGCTTTAAGATATTTATGACATTGTGTTTGAACAAAGTTTGTGCCTGTGCTGACTTACTGAGCACGACCAATCAGAGAGAGCTGTGGCACGTTCTTGTTGGAGACCTCGAGGATAATGGATTTTCCTTTGACACTGCTGTCGGTCATGCCGACCCTAACACCGGCCTCAACATCGAAGTCAGGTATTTCAATCTGAGTGGTGAACACATTCCTGTTCCTGTTGTATTTCATGGTGGCTGTAGCCTCGGTAGGCTCAGCACCTTAAGACACAAAAATAACATTTGATTATGGATGTAAGCAATCCTATACAATGAGGAAAGAAGGTTTTGGCACACAGACAAACTCAAGTTGATGCCACATTAAGATGCTCGTACCTTCAGCTCTCAGGGCAAACTTCACAGAATCAACCATCTGGCGACCATCCTCTCCTTCATTGAGGAGTTTGTAGGCGATGGTGGCTGTGTACTCAGAGACCTCATTAGTAGGCTTGATGTCCACAGCAAACCTAGGGTGTAAAGGACAAAGTTGAAATATCTGACAATCTCTTAAAGTGCATAGTGCAATTAGTAGTATTAAATAGAAAAAATAATAAACTTTTCAAAAAACAACTTACTTAGTTTCTCCGTTCAGAGGGAAGTAAGGAACGGCAGTGTTGTCGCCAGCGTTAGCACGAAGTGTTTTAGTGCAGTATCTGACTCCATAGAAGAGAGGGCTGCAGCTGGCATCACCTTCTGTGTGTGGGATTGTTGTAGCCTGATCAGCGCCCACAATCAGCACTTTATTGCTATTTCAAAGAAGAAAACAGCAGAATGAGCTTCAGTGTTCTAATGACTTTGATAAAGAGCCCATGCAATACGATATGGTGTCACAAATGGAAAAACTGTAAACAACACACCCTACTAGTAGCTTCATTGCACTTTAATTTTTCTATAACATATATTTTGACTTTAAGTTCACCTATAGGCGCCATCTCTCACTACCTAATTCCTTTAGTGACTGTAATATATGAATGCACTTTTCATGTTGTTTGTTACCTGATGCTGAAGAACTTTGTGGTGCCCTTTGGAGCAGGGATGGAAAGCTTGACCTGATTTTCCTCCATGGTGATCTTGGCCTTAAGTGCGCTCTCATGATACATGTTCGTGTGCATCTCAACGGTGGACACAACAAATTCAGGGATGTGGACTCCCATCTGAGTCACAAACTCAACTCCAACAGAGGGCATGAACACCAGCTCATTCTGTTGATAAAACACAGATCAAAAGAAATTAAATGTTGAAAAAAATATGACACTTTACTGGACATTTAAGAAAGTACATCAATAACATAGCACAATCACCATCATAAAACTACTGACTTTTTTGGCAGAGCATTGAAGATAGGTTAAGAAAGATGGAAAACATACCATTCTTGGAGCAAATCGAAGGCCTCCCTTTGCACCAGGAGTGAAGGTACCAGACAGGGCAAATGTCAGAGGCAAGCCAGATGCTGTTGGCATGATGAATTTGTTGTCCATGAAGATGTAATGAGCAAAGATCTCATTGTCAGTGCTGGACATCAGGTTAGCCACGACCTGATGAAAACAATCAACATTCACTTAGAATTTGCTCTCCCTGAGGTATGGAAGAAAGGGTTTTCAAATGGATAACAGGAGTACACAACATTACCCTGGTGGGAATTATCCTCATGAAAATGTCGGCATACATCATTGCATTATATGCAATAGATTTCAGTTCGTTAGCCTTGATGTAGCCCATCTCAGCTCCCATGATCCTCAGGTAAGCCATGGCTTCAGGGGCATCTTGGTTCTGCAGATCTTTAATCAGCTTGTTGAAATTGCGAACAACTTCTCTCACAAGATTTTCAGGAACCTGGGGAAACAGTTGGATTAAGTACTGTTGTACAGAGGACTTTTTTAGCATCACTTAGCATGATGAAGAATATCTAACAGTAAAAGTTAAATATGAGATAGGCTATACCCTCAGTCCATCTGATGGTGGGGTAGCAACCCATTTATCCAGTTCTGGTATCTTGTCCACAGCCCAGTACAGAGCCTTGCTCACAGTGTCAGGGAAGAATCCATTCTCTCCAAACAAAGCTTCAATGGTTGGCTCGAAGCCCTTGCCTTGCATGCCAACCTATTGAGAAAACAGATTCAAAAAGTCATGTTTTGTTGTGTTTAGTCTTAACTTGGGCCCAACAGTTGTCTTAAAAATGCTATTTTTTGCAGATGTATGAGTCCAAGAAGAAAAAGAAACCAGTTAATGTAGTTTTTGTCTGTCATGAACAAAACTTTGTTTGCTAGTTCTCTTCAAGCATTTAATTACAATTTGAAACAGCAATAACTTGCTAATTATTATGACCTGCACTATAACGTACCTCCAAGATGTCCATGTTGAAACCAAAAGCTTTCAGGGTAGTTTCAAGCAACACCTCCCTTGGCAACTGGCTACTGGGATCAAAGACAACATTGCCCTGAATGTTGGCCTGCATCATCTCATGTCCCATGCCCAACTTGTAGTTGCGAGACTTCGTGGTGTAGTCGGTGTGCGTGTCAACATCGGTGTCCTGCAGGGCATCCATTATCTTCTTACCAAGCCTGCGAAAAAAAATAAAATGTCAAACATTAGAATTTAAGTAGTTGGTTGTTTAATTAGAACCGTATCTCCATTTAAAGCATAAATTAAGTTGAAAAGTGCTCTATTCTTACATCATGGTCTCTGAATCAGTGGAGGAAATAATGTTGTAGATGTGGGAAGTCACGAAAGACTTGATCTGAGTGTTTTGCTCCTGTGTAAGCAGCTTCCTCAGCATCTCAATGTCACTGTCCTGGGGATTCCTCATCAGGATCAGGTAAGCTGCCAGGCGCTTCTGCACAGCACCCTTGGGGTATTGGCTGACCCTCTGGAGGTTGGAGCGAATCTGGATTCGAAAAAACAAGTAACATGTTGTGATTGTATTTTGGTAAACTCCACACCGCAAAACTAGTAAACTCTGGACACTGATTATGTGTGAGGGGGAATGTTATTTACCTCATCTGTCACAGACATGCGTCTAAAAGCCTGGATGGCAGCCATCTGCACAGACAGTGTGGTTACAGGCTGTCTCATGCACTTCAGCAGGGTGGTCTTAATAGCAGGGTCAGCTGCCTCCATTGCATCTCCCATGTTACCGATAACCTAGATAAAATAATATAGACCATTAGAAAAAAAACATGTAACTTTAAGTTGTCATATAAAACTAATCTATGTCTATGATCACAGCTGGTTTCCTACCCTCAAGGTCAGGAAGGTCAGATCTTTCTCCCCAGCACAGTCTGCACCCAGGAGAGAAGCCATGAAGTCAGAGACAGCAATCATCTCAGGAGTGATGCCCTCAGCCTGGTACAGCCTAGTGACATAGTTAGACATTAGTGATGTACAACAGAAACCACCACTTGCAGAACAGTAATGAGAAGGACTTTCTTTAGATTAGAAAAGCAAATTTGGAGGTTTACTTACTTCCTAACTGCATTGCTCAGAGCATACATAATGGGTTTGCTCTGTTTGTATTGAGCCATTGCCAGCATGTCTTTCACCATGAGGCGGGAGGGGTTAGGCAGCAATCCCAGAGCATAAACAGCTGCATCGACCTCAAGAGCAGCTTCATCAAAGGTCCTGAGAACCTTCAGCATGGCGCTGGTGCATTCTGGGGTGCCGCACTGAGCCAAAGCTTGCCACGTCAGAGACTGAGAGATGTCCATCATCTCAACAGCAGCCGATCCAAGGATGTCAACCTTCAGGCCACGCAGCTCAGACACCAGCTTGTGGAAGATGCTGGCACGCTCCTCGCCCTGAGTGGTCTGTGACAGGTCATTCAGCTGCTGGATTGTGGCAATGACAGCATCCTTGGTCTGCACAGGGGACTTGTCGTCAGCAACTTCCATGGACAAGAACTTGATGTTCTCCTCATCTGCACAGAATAGTATAAACAGTTAGAAAATGCAGGAAAGACAAACTTGACATATTTTAATATTTTGTAAACCGTTTTCTAAGTCTAAAATACTCACTGCGTTCGAAGATTCTGTCGTTGATCTTGGCGGTCTCCCTCAGAGTCACAGTCTGCTTCACCATCGTAGAAATGCCATATTCATTCCTGTTTGCAGAGGAAATGAGACATTCTCAGCAAGTTGGGTCTACTAGGAAATAACTACATTGACTAAATGATTTTATTTTATATCAAATTTTGGGGGAAATATGGACCAGTAAGGAGCAAATAATGTGGACAATCCTGAATGTGTGTTAAAGTTCAGGTATTTTAGTCCCTCTCCAGACACATTTTAAATACTCTGTTATGATTAATATTTTCTTTAATGCAATTTTCCTACATCAAAAGCGGATAAAAGTTGCCAGAAGCACGTCTACTCTTCCTCCCTCATTAAGAAATTCTTGATCTATTAATCACAGTCCTCGTGCCCCACCCACCCACAGCTGTTTGCGCTAGGTTCACCTGTGAAAGACGAGTGTGCATCAAGATGGCTAATGTTAGTGCAGAGGAAATGTTGGAGATGTTTAGCATTTATGTTTGAGCCTTTAACATGTATGGGACTCAAATAAGGAGTTTGTGCACCAAAATCTAGCTTCACTTCAGTATGGGAAGTGCATTTAGCATCTTGTTTGCTAGCATGTTAGCTTATGGCTGACACAGCCTTAGTGGTAATACTAGTGCGTACTCATATTTTTTTCATAGAAGTCAATGTGTTCCTTAAATTGAGCACAAATGGTGAAACAAACAGCAATTCACAATGTCAGTTTTAGCTCTTGAAAGCTGGGAAGCGAGTTTGAAAGACTTAGTGAAGGGGAAACTTTATTATTAAGTGGAAACTTCTTTGTGTAACGACTTACTGGTAGGAGAGGGGCAGGAAGATGTGTTTCTCCGTGCAGATCCCACTGGTCATGTGCTTCTTCTGGTTGTCAAACTTGTAGATGCAAGTCTGGGTGCTGCTAATCATCTTGGACAGAGGGAAGTTCTGATGGTGGAGAGACAGAATCAGTGTTTTGTCAAATGATGAGGAAAAGAAGACTGCCACAAAACAGTAAAAAATAGCATACTTCATAATGAATTTGAAGTTTTTGGCTCTTATTTGCTTTTTAATGTGTTTTTCTGGCCTTCTAAGGCAATATTTCAGGCAAATTAGACTCTAAACCTAAAGAGTGCAACTGTAACCTAAACACAATCTAACAAATTCTGGCTTTTTTTTAAATAAACAGTATGAGGTTGTTTTGTATTCTCCTACCATGCCGGTGACGAGGGCCAGTGGACTGGTGTCCTGTCTGCGGGCAAAGAAGGAGTCACATTTGGAGAGATCCCTGCTGACAGTCACATCAGTGGCAATATCCTCTCTGTCATTAACAGTGAAGTCAGTGGGACACACTCCGTGCACGGTGGCCTGAAAATGATGAAAAGCATCATCAGTACTGGGGACGTTGGAAGCAAATAAAAAAACAAGGCTGAGAGAGCTGAAGTGGTAAACATGCTTGTGTCCTTTAGCAGTCTCCTCGAATCTGATTATCAATTGATCTGAAAGATTGCAACCCATTATGAGAGCAGGTGATGCCATTACAGAGATAAACTTATCTTAGACTTTGACCTTCAGCTGAAGATAGTCATTGTGAGAACATGATGTTACAGGCATGCATTTATCACCTTTGACTGGGGCAGCTTATCTGCTCATTGTGCAACTTGTTTATCTCTGCTTGAGTCCACACCACAAACAGTATCGAGCTCTATGTGGTGACTCTGACCTCAATTGATTGGTAACTGCGGGAAACACTGATTAAACACAAATACGACAGTAAAAAATAGTTGGGGGAGCTACCATTTGTTTGTTTCTCTCTTCTTCCATTACTGGCACAATGAGAGCAGAGACGATTCCCCTCTTGATGTTCAGGATGTTGACAGGCTCGTCATCCTCAGGGAAGAGTCTGACATCAGTCTGTCCTTCAACTGTAATCTTCAAGGGGTTCCTGTTGACGTGGCCAGATCATCTTTTACAACCAGCAATTTAACCCCTCCTTGTCTTTTATGTCCTCAATTTTCTGATCATGCAGTCCTCAGCATGAGTACCAAATAATCCAGATGAATGCTGAATCTTAAAAATATGTAAGTGGACTTACTTGGCCATGGCAGCTTTGAAAGAATGAGCTCCAGCAGCGGGGCGATACAGTGTGTTCCCCTCTTCATCCACACCAGAAATCTCGCTCAGAGAGCATTCTGTTGTGCGCAGGATGAAACTGCAGGTCTGGGGCACTTCGACCTCAACCTGTGCAGCAGAATAAACATTTTTTTTTGCACTGTTTTTTTATTTAGAGTCATGAGACTGCTGGGTTTTCAGCATTGATCAGGGCTGTGGGACATACTTGGCAGGAGACTTTGGGGCCGCTCTTGTTGTCCGTTGCACCATTCACGCCATTAAATGTCTCAGCTTCGTAGTCATACACAAAACGCCTGAAATTCTTGAATCTTTTGGCCACTGAAAAGTGTTTGAAACATCAGAATTACTTTTTTGGCTCATATTTATCATTTAAATCACATGTTTTAACAATTTTAAGATTAAAAAAGCAACTCACGAAAGCAAACCGGAGATTGTTCTTCAACACTTCCAACATCTTGTTCTGTAGTGGACAAG
>JAPZDX010000010.1:15808541-15821256 GCA_029783625.1 Naso annulatus | reverse complement strand
TTTACTTGTATTTCATTACAGATTACATGGGAAAAAAAAAAAAAAAAAGTTTACATGATTAAAGAGCCAGCTATGACAGGCTGAACTGGGTACAATACTGTATCAGATAACAATAATGAAGATGGAAACATTAAGACTGAATGTTTAGTTCATTTTCTGTCAGTGACGGCACTGAGCGCCCAGCCAAAGCCTGCGGTGTGGCACATATGATGCTCTCTGGCAGAAAAGCCTTCTTCTTGTTCTTCTGAAGCCACCTCCACAGGTATTCCACCTTCCCATCGCACAGCCAGGGGTTGTCGGTCAGGTCCAGCCCCTCGTCGTCCAGGGAGACCAGAGGGTCCAGCAACCCTGCAGGGATGTGGCTCAGCTGATTGTCATCCAGACTCACGAGTTTGAGCTGAGAGAGCCCCTCGAAAATGTTCTGGGGAAGTTTGTTGATCTTATTTCGAGAGAGGAATAGATAGGTGAGATTGTGGGTGTTTTTAAATGTAAATGCATCCAGGGTTTCTAGCTTGTTGTCCAGCAGGTTCAGCCTCTCAAGTTCGGTCAGCGGATTGAGGGAATTCCCAGCGATCTTCTCCAGACGGTTGTTGGAAAGGTCCAGATTCTCCAAATGGGGGGTCTTCATGAGCAGATCAGCTGGGACTTTTGTCAAACGGTTCCCAGATAAGTCCAACCATGAAAGGCTGTTGTTCTCAGGAAGCCACTCAGCATTGGCATTTTCAATCAGGTTGTTCTTAAGCACCAAGTTGAGGAGTGGGGCGTGGCTGAAGACATTTGCCGGCAGGTCGGACAGTTTGTTGTCTGTGAGATCCAGAGTGTGAAGGTGAGGAACACCACGGAGAAAATCAGAGGAGAGGCTCTGCAGGCGGTTGCTGTACAGGTGCAGCCCTTGCAGCAGGGGTGTGGCATCCAGATGCTGCGCGGAGATGGAGGTGATGTTAGTGAACTGGATGGTCACCATGGTGGTGTTCTTTGGGAGACCCTCAGAAGGGTATCCTGTCAGGGGAACCTCATTACAAACCACCTCACCTCTCCTGTGGTAGCAGTTGCAAAGTGCCGGGCAGGACAGAGAGTCATGGCAGAAATATGCCAACCAAAGGAAAGCAAAAGCACACCAAGACTTCATAACTAGGATAGAAGAGAGTTGAAAGCAGAGGGAGAGAGTAAAAATGAGTGTGTATATTTGAGAACTCGCAAGGTCTTAAATATCCCACTGAAGTATTTCATCATTGCAAAACATCAGATTGAAGCACAAATAATTAAATGTTCAGGCACATGATGAGTAACAAAGTAAAACTTACTGTTGTTTTCTGGATGGATGAGTACAAGAGGAGACCACTCCTTGCATCAGATTCAGCAGCGTTCACCTGCAAATTACTGAGTCATTCAGGGAGCAGAATCCCCAAATCTAATCATTACTTATTGAGTAAACAAGGACCCGTCACTACACAGTCATTATCCAAGGACAGACAGTTGCAACAGACTGTGACTCTTACCTGCAGGGAAAGTTCAAGTTATTACCTAGTTTGTGTTTACCGAATAAATGACTATCATTATTTTACAAATGGCAGATTCTGAAACATGATGCAGGAGTCTGTGTGTTAATGTGAGCATATAAAATTCACAATTGTCTGATTGTTTGGAACGCATTAAAAAAAGACTAAGTGAGGTGTTTACATTATGTTGTACTTTGGCTTTTTGCAAATGTGGGGAAACAGGAGGAGAGTGGGAGGGAGTGAGCATGTGAGAGGGAGGCAAAAATGCTTAAGGATTTGATTTTTTTTTTTTTGGCTGGAAATGGAATGAATCATCAGAAAAGCTAACTAGTTCATGCCTTGGAGTGTTTAGCAAGAAATTATTCACATAGGTGCAAAGTGTTTAAATTTCAAGTTATATAACAGTATCTTGTCTGGCCATATTAAATGGGTGAATAGTATGCCTTTAATTATATTTCTAGCCTGCTTTATTTTACCCTTAACCGACGTATTTGAAGGATATGTCAGCTTGTTTCTTGTATGTCAACAAAGCATAAATATATTGATGTGGCAAGCAGTAACAGGAGAAAAACTCTGATCCTTTACTTAAGTAAAATTAGCCCAATAATTATGTCAAAAGACTCCATTACAAGTGGTCGTGTGTTCAAAATAAATATTATGATCCACTCGGAGTTTTAAAAATATGTGAGAAAAGCCCCCATGTGTATTTTGTTTGAGTTTTTATTAATCATGCGTTCACATTGAAGTTGCTATATTATTCTGTTTCAGAGTGAGAAGATCTCCATAACAATCTACTCTAGCATATGAGCTGAGTATGTGTTGTATGTAAAATCTCACAGCAAATTAACTACTAACTAAATTTTTAAAATAAATAAAAAGCAGAGTAAATTAAAGTAAGTACAGTCCTCAAACATATCCACTAATTTGCATTCCACCCCT
This sequence comes from Naso annulatus, assembly GCA_029783625.1. Lineage (NCBI taxonomy): Eukaryota > Metazoa > Chordata > Actinopteri > Acanthuriformes > Acanthuridae > Naso > Naso annulatus. The sequence goes on along the minus strand of JAPZDX010000010.1, from coordinate 15,818,818 downwards.
TTTAGAACAAAACAGAAACCATGCAAGAGTCAAAATGACAGGGGATTTTTTTTTTTTTAATCAGTACTGACCAAATTTTTTTTTCAACATGACCTTTGACCAGATAAGACTTTTGATATTGTTTATTTTAGGCTGTAGTGGCTAATTAATTTTTTTTACTCATTGTAGCTAAACACATAAACAGAAATGAACATTAACAAAAAAACCCAAACAAAAAAAAAAACTTGAAATCTACTAACCTGCCAGTTAGAGGATGCACAGATGAGCAGAGACAGATTAAAGATTAGCAGATTAAAGGTAAACAACACAACAGTCATCAGTGCACAATGTTCTTGACTGATACGATCAGGCACAACCACCAAAATATGGGACAAAAGACAAAGTGTTCCTGATGACACGTGGCAAGAAAGCAATGCTAAAGTAGATTTACAGTTTCTTTATTTCATTAAAGTTGGAAATACTGTGATATGAAAAAGCCCCAATTCTGGTAAAAGTCCTGCATTGAAAATGTAACCTAAAAAGAATGTAGATGCATGAATTATTACCAAAATGTATCAAACATAAGTAAGTAAAGTACTGTAATGCAGAAAAATAGCCCCTTTGAATGTTATACTATTATACTTCTTTAGTATAGCTGTATTAAATATTTATTTCTGAAACATTTACAGCTACAAGTGGTTGAACTCATCTGTTTACTTTGCATCATGAACTCATCATGTTTTAGACTTTAAATTTTAGTCTGTAAAATAAGTGACTAAAACTCTAAAATGATAATGACAGCGTGGTAAAGACACATCCCTCAGAATTGTAGTGAAATATAAGTATAGAGTGGTTACATGTGAACTTGAATACAACACAGTACCTGAGAAAATGTTCTACCACTGCAAGAAATACACCCTTTTTAGAAATGTAAATGAACAGTCCAGAGATGAAATAACGAGTGTTTGTTCATGATAATGAGGAGGAGAAGCAGCGGGAGGTTGCGTGCCACCTGAGGTCGCAGCAGTCGCTGCAGCAGGCAGGTGCAGCAGGTTTTATGGTTACTTAACTGGAACATGCAGTCACACAGCTGATAGCGAGAATGGATAAGACCTGCAGGATGAAATACGATTTTAGCAGATGGGCAACATGATGAACCATTACATTATGTATGACGACTGCCAGTTGGCTTAAGGCTGTTCTGAAAGATTTATTTCCGTCAAGCCCACTCACTCCACATGCACTTGCAAGATAGAGAAGGACCTATTCTGGTCTAGTTCAAAGTCTCCTTAAACACACTGTAGTCGGACATAAACACCTCTGAAGGATCACCAGAGTGTTTCTATAACATGTCTGTATTTACATGCCACTGATATGCAACAAGGACTCCGTAATAATCTTGCTGTCTTTCACTCAACGACACAGTGTACACTACGTTAAATTTCTTTGAGTGTACATTAAGATGATTAAGATCTCAATAACAGTGATACTTTCAGGTAAACAAACTATTATAATAGAACATGTTAGGATCATTGGAGACAGGCTATTTGTTTCCCGGAGTTTTCAGTCCTTATGCTAAGCTAAGCTAACCAGCTGCTTCTTCATATGCATGTATAGCTTCATATTTACCAGACACATATGAGAGTGTGATCGATTTTTTCAACTTTTCCTTGTCAAGAAGCAAAAACATGAACCTCAGAGTTCAGGATTTGTGCTAGAATATAAATGTGATCTGACTGGGTGCTGCAGTGGATAGCACCGTTGCCACACAGCAAAGCTCCAACCCCGTTTTCTGTTGCTTTTTATCCAGTTTTTTTCTGGTCCTTGAACAGATTCCTTTCACAGCTCTCAAGCTATCTAGCAAACCAGCCTCCGTTTCCATCAGTTTTGGGCGGAAACACTGGAATCAAGGCTACGTCATAAAAAAGTGTGGCAACAGCACGTACAACAACCTATAGAATTTGACACATTTACAAAAGGTTCCCAAGGAAAATTCGCCCTTCTTTGGTTCAAATAATTTTTTTTGATTCTTAACAAATTTACGTTCGGTGAAATTGCTCGGAATGGTTCAAAATCAGGCGCCTGAACCCCTGGAACTGAGAACTTTTTAAGAAATTCTGAGTGTTTCGATCAGAATAACCAGGATTTTAACTTAGTTACGCATAACTGATCTACCGAATATAAGTCCTTGCTTGGGGAGTCGTACTCTCTCCAAAGGTTCAGGAACTTTGGGGAGAGGCCTGCAGTGCTTTACATTTCTATTACTGGTTGATTACAGGCAGCATTAAAAAAATTTTTTTAACCTGCCATGTTTTAAAGCCTGCAGCTACAAGCTTACTTTTTGTTTTTTCCATTGCACTTCAAGAGTAATTTAGATCCATTGTGCTTTGAGCTGCAGTCAAGAGAGTGTACACAGGATGGGTGGACGACGAGGTGCAGACCTTGCTGAGCCTTTATGCAGGAAACGATATCCACCAGGAATTGGAAATGGCAAACCGCAATGAAAAGATCATCTTCTTCTCCTTTTATTGCTTTTTCATACATCATCCGATTTGCATAATCTTTGCAAGATTTAGGCTGAGGTAGAAACACTGACAACATTGGGCCATAGGAAACTTTTAGGTCCTTGAAGTAAAAGTTCCTGGTACTTTAGGTTGAAATGTACCTCAAAATATCTGTGGTTTTGGATGTGAGATTAAATATTTGTTGGTTTCGATGTGCAAGCCTGTGATGAACTTTCGACTTATCCAGGTTGTAGCCCGACGCTCAATGCCAGCTGGGATCAGCTCCAGCCCCCTGCAACCCTGCGAAGGATAAGCTGTCAAAGATAATGGATGGATGGATAATTCTTCACAAATACATCAGCGCGGTGCAACCTGGGAAGATGTGGGAGGAGAAATCAAAACCCCAGGTTTTTCCCCACCATGTCAAAAACACAGCTTGATCCTATCTGTATATATTTAATTCTGTCTTCTGCTTTTGATGCAATATTCATGTTATCCTGGAAGGTAATCATTGCGTAAAATCTGGACTAAAAGCCTTAAAATAAGATATCAAGGCGCAAAATGATTCATTAGGGCCACTCTATGAAATGCTGTAGCCTGAGTCATGCTTTTTTTTTTTCGTTATATATATAGCAGCAATATACGCAGACAAATCTTACACGGAGGTTTTAACACAATGATGAATGAATTATTCATTTTCAGGGTAGCAGAATTTATTTAACGCTGTCATGAATGGTGAGAAGAAAACATCCTTTACGTTCACATTATTCTGTATCATGTCATAATAGATCCACTTTGTGTAATGAAAAGTGTCCAAGAAATAAAGTCTCATAACGATTGAGTAAAACCGTATTCATTTACAGGACAAACATATTGTGTAATGTGCTGCTGACTTACATCCATAAAAATAAATCAGTCACATACTACGAGCTACAATGTCTGTGTTACATTGCACAGACAGACCTCTTAAACCTACTGTATATACAAGTGTTCACACACATGCCTAACACCTCACAAACAACATCCGTGTGAGTCACTGCATCTGACAGAATAAAATGTCCATGATTTTGTCATGATTATAAAATAAGGCAGCTCCATTAGCGAGGGTTGAGCTGAGGTTTTCACATGGAACCTCACTCTGTAACCAACGCTGCTCATTTTCCTCTGTTAAAATGACAAAGACAGTCCCAGTTCTCATGACGACAGCCTGTTTCTGTGAATGTTTCTGTACACGATTAGCATTTTTTTTTTTTTCAGTCTACTTCCCAGAGAAAAATAACACATGTAGGCACTGCGTCCAGACTGCGGCCATTAATCCTCAAAGATGAAAATACACATCTGTGATCAGCCAGGGTTAACTGTGAAGAGAGAGAGAGAGAGAGAGAGAAAATGATGTGAAAACCTGGGATGCGACCAACAGAATGGCTTGACTTCAAAGGCACACCCACACAAAATCCACACATATTACACAAGGAAGCTTTCCACTAACCACACAATACATGAGTGAAACGCATAAACAGCAAACTGAAATGGGAATAATCTTGGTCTGCATGTTTGCTAAATATAATGTTGAAGCACATTTTGGGAAAATTTGCTTTCTTGGCTCGAATAATTGCTGTGTTAAAAATATGAAATATGGATCTACAGCCAATAGACGGGAAGCTCAGCTTAGCATAAGCTGAGGAAACGGGTAGAGAGCTAGCTTGGTTCAACCTAAGGTAAAATATTCTGCCTAACATGCAACTAACTAAGTTAACAAAGTGATAGCTGTTGCATAATGAAGGATTTTCAAAATCTTAACAGTTTAAAATTGTGGGGGACCACAGACATAACAACAGATTTGACTAAGTTTAATTATTTAAAATTTTGAAGGCGATTCAGACATGACACTGGAGTGAATGCTTGGCGTTTAGCCTATGCTAAACAATTTCAGTGTTCATTCTAGGGCCCATCGTTGTTAGCTGGCTACACCTGTGTGCAGTTTGTTTGGCAGCAAAAAAGATAAAAATAGAAAAATAATGCCAAAGTCACGGTGAATCAGGATAACTTCAACATTTTGCAGCACAAGGTTGAGGTCATTGGGGAGAACTTTTTTATATTTATTATTACAAGGAGCTCAGGCTAATGCTACAAGCTAACAAGTATGCTACCACTCCTGGCCAGCTTGCTCATTGAGTTTCAGTTCACCGTCCATTGCTGTTCCTTTAACACTACAGGATTTAAAATTTTAAACATCAAACAAATGTATCAACCATGTTTGGCATTTAGGATACAGAACAGGGAGGCTCCAGTTCTCAACATTAGGATCACGTTTGTATATCCCCTCACACAGCCTCAAGTCTGGAGCACCCCCAAGATTGTTGGAAGGGATGAATCGGACCAAAAATCTGCACAATTATCTAACAATGTGGGGCCAGCTTCCAGGTTACAAGTTCTGGTTTTACAGGTGGCTGGTTTTAAACTGTGTCTTAACTGGAGATTTTGGAGGATAATGTTTAATTGATCTTCAAGTGCTGAGTGCTGGTAGGTGGATCTTGTCACCTCTAGACAGAGCCAGGCTAACTGTTTCCCCTTTAATGCTAAGCTAAGCTAACTGTCTGCTATCTGTGGCTTCATATTTACAAGGACAGATATGGGAGTGGCAATTACCGGCGAGAAAAGCTAATATCATATTTCCCAGAATTACTTCTTGTAAACATGCAGACCAAGATTACTTCCAAATCTATCTGCTTTTTGTGCACTGAGCATGCACAGCGAGCATTTCTCAATCCATCAAACTATTATATTATTATAACATCAAACACTGAATCACGTTTTACCACTATTTAGATATCACTTAAAAAACATGCTTCTTGTCATATTAAACACACATGCAGAGGTCCAGTTACCCTCTGTCATTTCCTTCAGAAGAACATATCATCATCATCATCATCATTATCGGCATCATCCAAAGACCAACTCCAGTCTTTCAGGCCAAACTCTAGCAACTCTTGAACTCTGAAACAGTAAGTATTTGGTTCACTGAGGGGTCAAAAGACTTCAGTGCTCCATAAACAACTGGGGTAATACATGCCAGGCTCACCAGGGGGCAGTATAGAGCTGTGAGTAGCTAATTAAGGGACTGAATGCTGCTTGTTAGAATGAGGGGAGGGTCAGTGAACACAGCAGCGAAGCATTAAGGAGGGCGGACAGGTGCAACAAACTCTGCTACTTACAGTCCCCCAGCATGAGAGACGTTAGAATGGGTGCAGAGGTGAAGAGGTCAAAGGTCAGTGGAGGATGATACGGAGCATAGGGCCAGTGCTGAGGGATGAGAGCCAATTAGGTTGTGGCTGAGAGAGCAAACTTTTACAGCCTAGTGTCTTAATCACGGGAAACAAGACAGATAAAGTTAGTGACTCCAATGTTTCAATGCCATTTTCTACTCAATTAGGTGGCTACTGATGCTGCGTTTTTGCTGCGTGCAGCGTTTTTCTCATGCAAAGGGGTCAGGAATCCTGTTTAGAGCAAAGACATTCAGTGTCAGTCACAGCTTAAGGCTGCACATAACTATAAAATAACAGACAGAGACGATGAGGCTTGCTCTTTTAATGGTGTTTTTTTTTAAAAATATAAATTTACATTTTATGGAAAATGAGCTCAGATTTAAAGATTTTAACCCAGATTAATGTCCCAGCTCATCCAAAAGTCATGTTTCCCACTGCAAAAAGGACACTTGTCACTACAATTTCCAGTAATGATGTTGTGTCATGACACTGACTCTGAAAAGGCCTCTGGTGAGAGGAAATGAGGGGAGAAATCATGGAAAAACAAAGATGAGCTGCTGTAGCACCAGAGTCACAAAGTACATGACTTTAAAATTCATTTTGTGGTGTAAATGGCATTTCTAAAATAAAATTTTACGCCAATCTATCTGAATTGCTAATTTTGCAGCTGATTAAGAGCTTAGGAGCTTTAAAATACAGTAATAGATCAAAACTGTTTTGAGAAAACAGGTGCCTGAACATCAAAAAAAGTGCAGTGAGATAGTGACCTAGTATCTTAGGTGTTGAAATGTCAAAGCTGAAGTAATGAAATCCTTCCCCAGGAAACATCTTCTCTGTGCAGGCAGCTTTTTTCTTGACCTTTATTTTGTTTTTTTATTCGCCAACACACTGATATGACACTGAGATGTGATTACACGATTTTGTGGCTTTAATAAAAACTGAAAATAATGAGCCCTACACATGAGCCACAGTGAGTGTGACCTCGACAAAAAAAAGGAAGTAAGATGTAAAAATACTACAAATTCAAAGTGAAGAAAACCTTCTCCAGTCCTCACCTGGGCTTCCCTGAAGGCTGCTGCTGTCTGCTGGGCTGGACCTTTACGGCTCCACGATGGGGAGACATATGGGGCGAGTTCCTGGGGGAAGGTCGCGGAGAAACTCGTGGAGAGGAGCGTGACGGCGCTTCAGGATGGGCGTTCTGCGCTGCAGAGGGAGGACTCTTTGGTGGGTGCTTCCTTGGGATGCGTTTGAGGAGGTGACTGACCCACCGTTGCTGCTCCTTCGGAGAGTTCGTCAGCAAGAGCAGTTCTTTGGCAGTGGACATATCATAGTTCACTGATGAAGAGAGATATTAACATAGATTACAAACAGGGTAAAGTCAGGAAGGATCATTTCAATTCGACAAATTGTTATTTTACCTAAAATTTAAAGATTTTGCAAAGATTATTTTATTTCTCTCTGTTTTGGCTTAAATCTATCCTATGCTGCAGAACTTTCTGATACCACGCCAGCAAAGTTCCTTATGATAATTTTTGACTGGGCATACTGACCCCTGCAGGGCACAATAACTTCCTCCTTTCTGTCCAGGTGGTCTTTGTGACACTTGGTGTGGCACCGGCGGCACTCGAGGGCTGGCGGAGGCTTGAAAACGTTCCACAGGGGCCGAGTACAGGCCTCGCAGCTTGAGGGGAAGTGGTAGAGCGTCAGGATGAACTCATGGCCTTTGTGGCTGATGTAGGAGGGTCGATCACCGTACGGCGTGGATTCCACCACAACTTCCTGTCCGCGTTTAATCTCACCTTCATTAGCATACAGGATCTGGAAGATGGAAAGGATAAAGAATTTTTTTGAAGATTTATTGACGACAATGACCTGACTTATGGCATCTGATGGTCTGTGAATGGAGGGAGGAGGGACAGAAGGTTGATGTTCATTACCTGGAAAATTCTTGGAATTTCTTTGGCATCAGCACGGTACACATCAGTATGAGTGACAGGTCGGACATGAAACAGCTTACTGTAGGATGAAGACATTAAAGAGTTAACTGTAGATCCAGAACAATACGTACAATTTCTACTCAAGGTAAAAAGAGAAGTTTAACTTTGTGTCAACTTAAATGCTTTGACAGACATCAGCTCAGTTCACGTTAGCACCGACATTGTGAACTTGTTAGCATTAAAATGTTAGCATGTGGCATAAAACTAGAGCCTGAACGTGATATCGGAATGCCAGTATTATTGATCAATATTGGTCTATCGCAGATATATCAATATCAGCATATATGTTCTCTGTTATGTGCCTATACTTAAACAGCTTTTTAAGATTAGAAAAAATTGCTTTGAAATGCGATTTAAAATGTTGTAATTACGTTGTTGTCCAGCAGGGGGCAGTTCATTCTTTATTAACTAAAAAGTGATGCATTAAAATGTAAAATATCCTGCCTCCATTTCATATCTTTGTCACAAGTATTTGATAACCACATTCAGTCGATAACATATAAAAAAAATACCTGCTGATATATCGGATATTGGAATTTCCTGCACCCTAATATCAGTATTGTCCCCAAGAATCCCATATCGGTCGGGCACAACTTAAAACATTTGTGCCTTGCACAGCTTCACAGAGCTGCTAACATGGCTGTAGACTCTTAGTATGACTACTACAAGTGCTACAGATATATTTTTTGATATTACATGTTCAGACTCTGCTTTACATGACTCACTCGATGTCCAGGGTCATGAAAGGGTTAGCTTGTTCTCTGTCCAGCTCGCTGTTGTAGAACAGGATCTTCCTACTGCTCACAACTACATACTGTAAAGGAAAAAGAAACAAGGGCCAAAATGTGGGAGCGGGAAATGACTCAATGGTGATGGTGATTACTAAGAAAACAAATCTGTAGATATGAGCAATAACGCTGGATACATTACTTTTTTGTCCCAGCCAAAGCGCTTTGTGTTCTTGGTAGGAAGTGAAATCCAGCCCTCCAGCCTGGAGTCTATATGGCAGAGAAAAACAGGAACATGTTCACACACAGAGGAGAGCAGCCTTTAATCACCTGAAGCACTTAAAAGAACAACTTGACATTTTGAAAATTTGGAGGCATTTTTTTTTTTTTTTTAAATAGGCACTCATCACTCGAGGGGAAACGATTCCTCACTCAAACAAAAGGGCAAGATGAAGCAAAATTACAGAGGATCTCCGGCACAAAATGTGAAAAGTTGATGTTAAATTTGAAGCTTTTTATATTTGCAGCTGCAGAAGAACTCTTCACACCACTTTCACTCTCGGAAAAAAAAAGTTTCCCCTCACATCTTTTGCAGTGGATTAATGCGAACAAGGCAGGCAAGCATCAAGCTGTGAGTATTCGTGTGTCCAGTGAACATTAAAAAGATTAAAGCACAGCAGAGACAGTCAACAGAGAAAAGGGATTAGGTGAAACTTTGCAGGGTTTAAACAGAGTTGAGGGGATTTCTTTTTCAAATTAATTAGGAAAAAGTCTTTACCTCAAATTTTAAAACACTAGAAATGTTTTGATGGGTAAATGAACATTATATAAACTGTTAAGTCAACTGCAATTATCATTTTCATCCCCTTCCCGGGATTGAACCTTCATGCAGGGTCACCTGCAGGTTCGGCCTCAGCGGGCTGTTCGTAGGTGAGGGCCAGGGGACGGGGACCCTGCTCCACCTGCCCGTCATATTGGTCTTCATCCTCCGAGTCGGAGTCAAAGAGAGCGTGAGCTGAGCGAAGGTTGGGTCGGGTGTCGATGCAGACAGATTTGTGTGTGCGCTGGTAGGTGAAGGACATTGATTCTGACGTGTGGGAGTGAGTAATGCGCACTGAAGAGAGAAATTGAAGTGAAATAAGGAGGAAAAAAAGAGGATAGATCAAAAACAATTGGCATGGAAGACAAAGAGATTCAAAGTGGAAACAAGGGACACAGGAAAAGGGACCACAGAAAGAGGAATGCAGGAAGAACATGCACGAGTGTATTTGCTTCCTGCCTTTGAGCATCTGAATGTACATGTTGGTGCCGATTTAATGAGTGTATGGGCAAGTCTCTGCTGTCTACCTGGGTATCCTTCTCCCATGTCCAGCTCATTGCCGCTGCTGATGCTGGTGGAGTCCAGTGAGTGAACGCTGAGGGAGGTGAGCTGGCAACGAAGCTGCTCGAGGTCGCTCTCTTTACTGTCCAACGCCATCTGAAGCTCTAGCCGCACTTGATTCTCTTCTGCTATCAGCTGAAAGACACACAGACCGGGTTTTAACTGCAGTTCAAGGCCTTCTCTATTCTTTTCACCTGTACTGTCTGCACAAAACTTAATGTGTGAATATTTTAAACCCCACTTCCACAAAGACCCAACCTGACTGCAAATATGGGTATGGGTTCAAGTAATGGGAGGAGCACAGAGCAGCACAATGAAATCGTTATCCGAAATACAATAATCAAAATAATAACAACCTAGTGATGAAAATGTTGATGTTGCAACTGTAACATGCCCTGTTTTTACTCTGTAGCACTTTGTTT
>JAPZDX010000010.1:15781363-15794555 GCA_029783625.1 Naso annulatus | reverse complement strand
GTCTTCAAAAACTTTATTATTATATAAAATACAAAGAAAACTTGGAGTGTTTATGTAATCTAAATTGCCTCTGCTCTGCTCTGCTCTTGTGGTATGGGAACCTTTTGGTTATCCTGTGGTTATCCTGCAGGTTTTGTGCATCATGTGTTCAGCTGCTCTGCACAGCATCCAGTCATATAATGTCAGATATAAGCGGGGAGCATATGGAGAGCATGTGCACATATATAGACAGGCTTATTGGCTCAGGAGATTGAAATACACTATGAGCTCAGGCTGAAAAGAAACAGATCTGCAGAGGAATGGGCTGGAGATGATAAGATTTGGGAACAAAAAAAGACGAGAAACAGTAGAAATCAAGTCTTATATTACCAGAGATGGAAAAGGGGAAAATCAGCACCTGCAATGTGGGGATTTAACAAACATACAGAACCAATAACATGCAAATACACACACTTACTCTCTCTTATGTTGTCAAACGTCCACTGGTTGTTCTTGAAAAACGGGTGGCACTTTATCTCATCCACTCCAGTGCGACCCAGACGAACCTTCCTGCACACAGCAACAGAACCAAGATTGTGATCAGATCCTCCTCAGCCTGAGCTCAAAACACACCCCAGCTCGGCCCTTCCACCCACCATCGTCATCAACATGTCATCCCAAACACACAGGCTAGTGGAGTGACCACGAGACACTGACCACACTGACCAGCATGGAGAGCCACATGCCCACTGCTGGACACTGGAACCTCCTCCAACCAAATAGATAATATAGATCCAGAAAGAGAGAGGGAGTGAAGGCAGCAGGATCAGGCTGCAGGAGGCAAACAGCAACAACTCTGATTGCTGCCTTCACTCTCTTAAAACACACACACATATACACACACTCAACATTCCCTCTCTCTCTTTTTCTCGTCCCCCTTTTCTCCCTCCTCCACCGCTGGGTACTGGGCTAGAGGGGTGCGGCAGTTTAGGCTTGCCACGTGTGGGACATTCCAGACCCAGCCAAGAGGAAGACAGGGCAGGGGCGGGGAGGAAGAAAGAGAAAAAGGGAGAGTTTTTTAACCCCCGCAAGAAAAAAAAAAAAAAAATCTGACATGCAACCAAGCACGGCTTACAGCGAGCCGAGCCTCAATGCCCGGAAAACTGCAGGAGAGATTTACAGCAGAGAGGGGATGATGGAGAAATGGAAAGTGGCACCAAGAAGAGGTAGAAGAAGGAAATGACAAATACATTAAAACACATAAGCTAAAAATTTTTTTAAAAAATCTAAAAAGGAGAGGATGATGATAATTAGAGGCATGATTCAGCAGTGACGGAACATGTGTGGTGAATGAATGTATTGGTCAGTGTTCAAGATATGTATGTGTGTGTGTGTAGGTGTGTATGTGTGTGTGTGTGTGTGTGTGTGTGGCTGGGCAGTCGTACACATGAGAGATTCTGTCTGTGGTGGGAGAATAGTGGGTGAGAAGGTAAATAAACTGAGAGAGGAAAAAATGAAAGGCAGCTCTGTACTGAAGCAGAAAGGGCCTGTGTCTGAGCCCTTTTGGGGGCGGGGCTAGTAATGTAAACAGGAAGTGGTTTCTCCCAGGAGGGCGGGCCACTAACCAAGTACATGACCCACACCCACGCATTCATGTAAGTTTAACTTTTAAATATTCATAGTATGCTATTACACATAGAATATTACATTATTTGTATTTAGATGGTAGTTGTTTTTCCCTTCTGTGTACTTGGTTTGAAGGTTTGAAAACCCCGATTCAATTTTAGCTAACGAATATTGGTCTTATTTAAGGAGAAGTCTGGTGATATGAAATTTCTCTCTTTGCCAAAAAATCTCATAAAAACTCAGAAACCATGAACTGAACAATAAATGTGTGACCATCAAGCGTCCTTCGAGCCAGAGCCTGACACAACTTATTCCTCTGTGCCACAGAGCTCCACTGTTGTCCAAAATATATCATAACATTTAATATATTAACGAGATGCACTGTTGCACTGGCTGACAAGTTAAGTACAATTAACACGGAGCACTTAAGTTTAATGGGAGTCTATCCCTGTGCTGTAAATCCTCACTGGCACACTAATATCCACTTAACACCAAAATTAGCACAAATTTCTTTCAAGGCCTGAAAACCAGCTAATGGGAGGTGACTGACTTCTTTCTCATTTCCAGTAGACAAGTTTGACTTTCTGTCATTTTTCTGTTTGTTACATTCAATGCCACGACAGTGCCGGAAAAAGGGAGCTGGAGCTGTGAAAAGGAGCATAGAGGTCAGTGACGTCAGTTCGACCTGCGTTATTAAATCTATTACCTATCTGTTGCATCTCCCAACGCCAACCGCCTTTGAGATGACAGATAGTTACAAAAGTTACTGAGATGAAAATCCTTCATTCCCTCCATGACAGCTATTCTCGATAAAGCTGTCTTTTTATAGCATCTACCGGGAAAATGGGCAAAAATTAGCACTGCGACCCGGGCGTCACGATTTCATCACTAATGACAGAAGCTGAAGTCGATAAATCCTTATGACTACTGCAGAGCCATTTGACGTGGGAATAAAGGCAGATTGTACCCATTTCCACTGAAAATGAAAGTCATATGTAATTGGGTGTTAGTGGGTTTCTTGTCCAGTAAAAAATACCTGTGTATTAATCCACTAGTGAAAATAGTCCCCCAGAAATGCACTCTCTGTTCCTTTTTGAGAAGCTTCTTTGAAAAAAATACAGTACCCAACTGTTAAGAAATCATTTTTCCTTTTTAGAAATGAAATTTATGCATATTTGGGACCCGTTTTAAAAGATCTTTATCAATAGTAGTAACCAATAAAATTGCTGGTTTTGGTCTTTTTGTGGAATTTGTTGACAAAAGAGAAAACACTAAACATACAGGATAAGATCGGCCTTATTTTATAACAAGTTGAAGCTTCACTGGAAGTGAAATTCTCTCAGCGTCACCAGGTTTTTTTTTTACCAAACATTTTTTGTTATCTTGCCTTCTTCAAAGGGGTGAAACAACAAAAATACGTTCAGTGAACGAAGCACCGTTTACTAAGGAAGAGTACTCACACTGTTTATTTAAGCTGTTGCTTTTCACAACTGAAAATCTACAGTTCAGTGTGAACTCAGAGGTAAGAAACAGATGTGTATTGATCATGCTCAATCACGATTCATCATGTTTAATCGACACTTGAGTAGAAGAGAAACATTTAAGTGTGTATTCAACCATCTGCACATGACAGGCAGCCTGAAATTGTGAAATATTCTGAATTCTTGTCAAAGCGAAAAGCACAAGTGTGAGCATTTATGATTTCCATGTGCCAACCTGTCAGTAAGAAAGGCACAGATGAGATCTTTGGCATCCTGAGACATCTCCACATCATCTGGGAAGATGAGCGAGTTCTTGTGGTTCATGATCTTCCCGTAAGTTCCAACCAGGGACTCGGCATAGAAAGGTGTTTCACCTACAGAAAAAAAAAAGAAAAAAATTACTTGCACAATTATTGTTTTCATGATGGAAATTTTCAGAGTTTGACAGACAGCACGAAAACAAACAGGATGTACTTGTTTGGGTTAAGCAGTAGATGATTAAAACGGTGACTCAACGATTACAGCTTTACCTCAAAATCCAAGGCAAGTTTCTACATGACAGAGACACTACGATAACTTATTTACGTTAGAGAAATAAACATGCTGTACATAAGGTGGAGCACTAACCGACAAGCAGCTCATAGATAAAGACTCCTACAGACCACCAGTCACATTCCCGGCCATAGTAACCGTCACCACCCTGAGACTGGAGCACCTCAGGAGAGATGTAGTCTGGTGTGCCGACAGCTGTGTCACAGTGCACCATGCCTGTCTGCAAACAGGAAAAAACACAAGATTTAACACAGACAGAAAACAGATTGTGACAGTGACAAATTAATGGAGTGGGAGCAGAAAGCAAATAAGCCATATTTTCACAGAAATATGTAATGCAGGGTCTTTAAATTTCTCTGTCCTACGACCCACAAAAAACTGAAAAACGACACTGTGTACAGCAGTAAATGCAATAAACAAACAAACAAAGTGCATGCTGGTATGTGCTTTTATTTTTTTACTAAACTTACTACTCCTTTACAAAATACCACCAAAACTGTTACAATACTCTAGATTTTCTGAGACGACCGGTAGGAGAAAGAGATGAATTTATTGATTCTGGCTGGGACGGTTAATTCAGGGGCAAAGTTCAATCTCTGCTAGACTGTTTTGATGACGCACAGGGCTCCAATGTGTGGAACCGCCTGTGAAGCAGCTATTTAGAAACTGCCGTGGTGAAAAAACAAAAAGGTGGAAAAACACTTCCAGAACCACACAAGAGGCGGGACCTCGGCTGTGCTCTAGATTGGTTGTTTAGCACGACAACTTCTGAGGCCTTTCAAAACAACCTGATGCAAGAGGACCACACCAAGCTTCACTTCTCAGTCTGAACACTTGGTGGTGCACTAGGGCTCTAAAAAAACGGCCACTACTCTTAAGACAGAAAAGGTGATTCACTCCCTATTCAAAGTGATACTCTTCAAATTAAAGGACTAAACAAATTTAAAGCAACATTGTATGACTATTTTAACTTAAACAGCCTGAAAAGCATTTTGATGGCACGCTAAACAAGTAACAGATAAACCTACCGAGTCCATCTTCATACATGTGCCGAAATCTGCCAGTTTGAGGTGTCCGTGTTGGTCCAGCAGCATGTTGTCAGGTTTAATGTCCCGATGGATGAAGCCCATGGTGTGGATGGCATCCAGCGCCAGCACCACTTCAGCTGTGTAGAAACGCGCCCACTTCTCAGGTATGTCGTAGTTCATCGTGAGTGTGACCAGATCGCCTCCAGCCATGAACTCCATCACCATGTAGAGGTGGCGGTCATCTTGGAAAGCGCAGCACAGCTAAGAGACAGAATGTTTAATCACTCAATGTCATCTCTCCAGTTTGATGCCAACATCATGAAGCCATCACAACAAAACTGGTTATTTTTAACAACCCTGAAACTAATTTACACCACTTTGTACCTAAAGTGAAAAAAATATTTATATTCTTTATTGAACTCAGTAATTATTAATAAACTCACAATTGCCTGGTTTTAGTTTTAGTAGCATAAGGGGACAACAAACTTCATTTCATTTTACAGCCTTGTGTTGTTAAACGATAAATTAACTTCAAATCTAATATTGTGATTAAAGCAAATCTTGAATTATTCCTGTTTCTTCTCATTCTCACTTTGACATAGTCGGTACTGGTAATGCATCTTAATGCTGGTTGCCATCCAATATATAACAGACAAGGGCTAATGGCAGACATGTCTCGCCCTGAAATTTGTCATTTTCAATGTGAAATGACCCAAGAATAAAAAGGCAGTGTGTAGAAGTTCATGTTTTTAAATGTGAAATGAACCCAGTTTAAAATGCATACAATAATCACCTTGTACCAACATGAGTAAAGTTGAAGAAATGAGCGTTAACATGCAAATTTGAATGCAAAAGTAAATTGTACGTTGTGTGTCAGATATGCTACAGAAAGCTCATCTGTGAAGTGAAGGAGCTGTCAATACACAGAGCTTATCAATACAATAATCACAGAGAAAGCTGTGGTCAGTGACCAATCAGCCTCTCCAAACTCAGACTAGATCAGATTTAATCTATTATTAGTAACCAAATGCTTCCTAAAATATATAATTAAAACAATTGTTACCCACAACAAATGAATCATACATAGGACAAGTTGTCACTATATTAATGATTTCATATGTGCAAAATCAACAGCCAATCACCAAACTTGAGTTGTTGCTGCAACACTTCTTGCCACTAAACAATGGCTTGGATTAAGTTCAAATTAGGTAACAACCTGTGCTATTGGATCATCATAGAATAGTTTGACCATTGGTTGAAACATGAAAAATATTCCTAAAATGAGACTTACAGGCCTACAAGCATTTTCAATCTGGCTGCATCTTCTACTCTCTTGTCTAATTAATGGATTAGAAACAGCTGTGCTGCATTTTAGTAACATATGCTGCTAAAACACTACACGAATTCACCCCACCAACATTCAGCCTCCATTCTTCCAAGGTAAAAAGGTTAATAGGCTGCACCAGCTAAACGCAGTTAGAGGCTGCACCCGGCCAACGTGATATGACTGGCTAAAAACTTTAACATTTCCAAAAGGACAAGCCTAATGCTTTTCGATTTTCTGCTAATGTTAACATTTCCCCCCTAAGAAGTGTAACATTTTTCACATGACCTGCCCAGTGTGATTTGATTGGTTAAAAATTTCAACATTTCCTGCCCTAAAAAGTTTCCTGCCCTTTTTCCGGACATCACACAGACAGACAGACACACACACACGTAAAGTGTAACCCTGTGTGTCGACAACCCACCTCAGGACCTCCGGTCCTCCGGGGGGTGAGACAAGAAAATTTAAACTTTTTGTGTGCTTTTGTACAGTTATGGCAACAGTCTATCTCCAAGTTAAAGACAAATTTGACTGATAAGCTTATTGTCTTTTACAAAGTCTCTATAGACATCACAATGATATCATTATAGTGAATTATTCAGGTCACATTAATGTAGTAAAATCTGAAATCATGACAGCCCTAATTTTGAAATAAGATTATCATCCCTGCTTTCCCATATGTTTATTTTATCGTAAAATCTGAATATCTTTAAAGCACTTTAAGGAAACACTGTAATTAAATTGTGCGAATGTTGAAAAATCATTTGAGCGTCTTCTGTTCATAATTTGCACATTTCTAATTATTTTGACACTGAATTCAAATTCCTAACATTATTTATTACATTCCTGCTTACTATTACTGACTCACTGTACTTTCACTTCCCCATGAATGTATTGCTCATTCTGTAGAATCATTTACCTTTCTGAACTTCTGATCTAATCTACTTTAATCTAAGACACGATAACCAATTTAGATTTAGTTATTTTCTCTAAACTGTCAATTTAAATTCCAAATGATGTCCTGGTGCATATGAAGATACACAGTATTTTGCTATTGTGAAATAAATTTACATAACAGAAGATTTTATCCAAAGTCCACTCCTAAAATTAAAACGAATTTAGAGGTAAAATCTTAGTAAAATACACAATTAAACTGTCTAAAGGCTTAAACAATATTATCTAACTCTTGTCCTTTGCAAATTGTTCTAATGATATAAAATAATGAGGGAAATTGACGGATGGATAGCTTAAATTAATATTTAGTCAAAGTGATGCATTTACAACCTTTTTTCTCTTGAAGTTGACTATAGTGTAAGTCAGTCCCAAAGGAGAGGGGATACATGATTTTGTTTAATCAAAGCAAAATTTAAGCAGTAATATTTAGCACATTTAACATAATAAATCTACATAATGTGTGTGTTCGAAGGGGCGTCTGCCAAACACCTATTCAGTCTCTGTCAGTCAGGTCTGACAGAGAATATGTGTCTCTATTCCTAATTAAATGTCAAATCCTGCCCCTTCGTTCTAAATTGTGTCTTATCAATAGAACATAACCTGTGTGTGTGCACACCTGCACAACCCAGGGACTGTTGGAAAAGGCCATGATGTGCCTTTCCTCCCAGAAGAAGGCAGAGTCCGACCGCTTGATCATCTCGAATTTATTGAGCTGCTTCATGGCGTAAACCTTCTGCGAGGCCTTGTGGCGGACCTACAGCAGAGGAGGGAAAGGAAAAAGACGAGACGTTAGCGTGTAAACACTGATAACTGCGCAAGGACAATAAGATGCGAAATAGTAAGAATGTCACAATGACCAAGATAACATGAGAAGCGCCGAGAGAGAAGCGGAGAGGGGAACCCATAATTACAGGCACACACCCACAGAAAGACATGCTTACACAAGATCTCAAGCACGAACACACTAAGCACCCCTCCTCCTCCTCCTCCTCTACACCAGACTTCACACTCCTCTCCCACACAATGAGCCTGTCCAGACTTGTTTCTACCACAAGACACTTATCAGAGACCAGCTTCGAGCTTCCACAAAG
Source organism: Naso annulatus (assembly GCA_029783625.1). Taxonomy (NCBI): domain Eukaryota; kingdom Metazoa; phylum Chordata; class Actinopteri; order Acanthuriformes; family Acanthuridae; genus Naso; species Naso annulatus. The sequence goes on along the minus strand of JAPZDX010000010.1, from coordinate 15,786,520 downwards.
CACAAGAGACAAAAATCTGGAAAATGTGAGAGGAGGAAAATAATTACTGATTGCCCTAATTACATATTTTATTTACAGTAATTCAGAGTCAGTTACGTCAGTTATGGTGAGGAGAAAGATGCTTATAAGATTTGAAGAAAAAACAAGTTGCATGGAACACACACACACACACAAACACACACACAAACACACACATATATATATATGTATATGTATATTTATACATATAGTAAATTCATAGATTGTTGCTCCCTCTAGTGGTTCGCATGTTTTGTATTTCGGTGCTGGATTCAGGAGCATCCGCAGAAACTCTCTTGCTCCATCTCCCTTCAAATAAAACTGCACTGCTGCTGCATGATGAAAAATAATGAAAAAAAAAAATCTCCTGGGAACAATCTCACACCTATTTATCAACTCTCTCTACGGACACAAACATCTCACCAGCTGCACTTCTCCGTAGGCTCCTCTCCCGATCAGCTTCACTTTTTCAAAGTCTTCAAGCTTCACCTGCAGCTCCCGCAGCTGACTCACCGCCTTTTCATCTGCAGGACCGACACACACATTACCACAGCACACACACACAGGTCACGGTCAAACCACAGAAGTATTTTAAAAAGAACAAGCTAGCTATTAACTGCCGGATCAGCGAGAGGCCAGTGACAGCTTAATAAAGCTTACATTAGCTTTTAGATAAGAAAGACGTCGTAGGAGTACACTAACATCAGACTCATGATGGTAATTATCATCTTTGTAAGTCAAAACAAAGACAAAAGTGCATAAAAAAAGTAGACATGCTGTGAAAATTATGCATCTAGCTTCTTAGTGACATTTCTGGGGAAAATAGCAGTTGATTTAAATACCAACATGTCACAGATAAAAAGGCCACAGAGATATTTATTCATGTGTAACGTATCTGTTATGTGACTTTTAGCAGTAAACAGCAGACTCTCTCTTAGGCCTCTACAAGGTGGATTAAGATTTTCTCACAATGTCTGGGAGGTCAAACTTTTCATCATCTCAACATAAAAGTTCTGCTGCACAGACAGTTGGTGTGTACTGACAAACAAGTAACAAACTCAGCTGCTTGTGACCAGAGGGCTCTGGTTTGTATCTAAAAACTTTATAGGTTATTTTATTTTATTTTTTTAAGCCAAGCATGAGAATCTTGACCTTCACCAAACACACTGTGGCTCTTACATCGGTTCAGAAAGGCCTCTATGTTTTTGTTTTTCCGCAGGGCAGGATAGTTCAAATCGTGAGCCAACGCGTTTATGGAATCCTGAAAGACAGAAAAGACAAGAAACTTCAGTCACCACATGAACAAAAACAAACGACAGACACTCAATCGAAACATACTAAAAGGTGAAGTAACCGGTTCTGGAGAAAGATCGCTGCTATTCGAGCTCAACAGCCAAAGAAATACGCCCCCCTCCCGTCAGTGCTCCTGCAGAGGCTACACCCTCCAAATTCAAGGATGCTTATTGTCATGGCAACAGCATCTGGGCCAGCTGACCCAAAGACAAAAACGGCGAAATCCAGAGTGTCTGGTGATTGAACGGAAGTTAGCCTCAATACGAGACGTGAAGAACGGCTTTCCACTCAGTCAGGGAATGTTTTAGCTTTACAGCATTTACAGGTCAACTCAAGGTGTGGCTCAGGACAAACCAATTTTGCGTCCATGTGTAACCACCATAGTGCGTACATACACACATCTATGTATGCAACTCTGGGGCAACAGTGCATAATTAAATAAATCTATGTATGCTAACCCTGTGCAGTAGTATGTGCATAATCATATCTGTATATGCCAATAATGTGCAATCCCCACCAGCATGATACATACTATGCGCTTTAATGGCACTTTCATACTCCCAATTTGTCTTGAGTGACATCTTTAATTTTTGTATTGTTGTATGTGTCCTATTTAAGTAGAGTACACCCTCTGTTATTATGCAGCTTTGTTGCTTTTCTTTCTGTGTATTGCTGAGAATTTCATGTCCAGCTGTAATTGTTCACTGTAGCATCAAGCTGCCAAGGGACTAAAGATGGATATTAGCCAATGGCTAAAATCTTGCATATTTACATGTAAATGTCCATTAATATGCACTGTCCCCATTTTAAAATAAATGAATAAATAAATGTACAATGCCAAGGGAGCTGGCTCGATAATATCTCTGATGTTATTTACAATTTCATTAAATGTTGGTGTAGCTCCTTTGTTGTGGGCGTGGAGGAAACAGATGAGGAAGAGGAAGAAAAGCCAGCAGAAACAGAGGAGGAGGCAGACTTGAGACCGCATATTCAAACTAGTTATCCTAAGTGCTGATTGGCTGGAACTCTGTCTGTGGCTCAGTCTAAGAAACTTTCGTTTCCTGTTTTCAGAAACAAGTCTGTGGACAAACACAATGCACACAAGGAACAAAACGGTTGTGGACCAGGTGGAGATATTAGCTGAATTTAATGAAAAGTGTATTTAAGGACACCCTGGTAGCTAAACATGGTAGATCAGCACCATTAACCATGGCTGAGCTCAGGCTCCAGCACGGGCCCACGCTGCGTGTCATCTCTCTCCTCCACCTTTCTCGTCCCTCTCCAGCTATCATTGTCTAAATAACAAAGAAGACAAGCTAAAAAAGTAATGTCTTAAAAGTTTATTAGAACTACTGACTGCATGTGGTTTACCCCTGGTTTATTTAAAAAAAAAAACGTTTGGCGCATTTATGCCTCTCACAGTTACCGCTACATTTGAAAAACAAATATCATGTGACAGTGGATTTGTTATTGAGGCTTGGCTGAAATTTAAAATAACAAATTGAGAAACATCAAAAAAGAGTCCTGTCTCAAAGCTGATGTCAAGTTTCATTTTTGTTGGGAAGGAAGGAATATTTTTTTTTTATCACTCATTAATCTGTCAAGACAAATCCTGTTAGTTGGGAAACTGGCCTTCTGTTGGCTCATAAAAGACAACAAAAGGGAATGAAGGAAGCAAATGAGGAAGGAAGGAAGGAATTCTGTTTTTTTAAGCTGTGTGTTCCTTAGAGGAAGAGAAAATGAGACTGCTAATGTGTAGCATAGCAAAACAATGACAACAGGACAATGGAGCTAGGATGTAAAGACATAACAAGTCAGAAGCCACATGATGCTGCAGCCCCCTGCCCCAAACACACAGACTATCACCAGCCAAACAAACACAGACCCGCCCTGCGGATTAACACCGAGGGACAGTGGCAGCATCAGACTGAAAGCCGGGGCCTCACCAGTGTCATCAGTGCTTAAATCAGCGGTGTTGAGTTTCACATGGAAACCAAAATGTCTCTCTGATCCATACACAGGAGACTGGCACAGCAGTTGGGCAGTTTGGCAGGTGGGTGGGGGGTTGAGGGTGTAGTTTGACCCTCTGTCCCCTAAAAACAAGGGTCAAGTGGGCTCATTCTGTGTGTGTGTGTGTGTGTGTGTGAGAGAGAGAGAGAGAGAGAGGAAGAGAGAGAGGGAGAGTATGCGTGTGTGTGTATGTGTGTGTGTTTAGGGAGCTGGGGGAGTTGAGTCTTTCGTTCCTATCAGACTGTTTGTTCGGGGACATGTGAGTGGGTGGGCAGCAGCATGTGGAACAATTCTGCACCTTTAAATAGCAGCAGTGCAGAGAGATCCACCCGGCCGCAGACGGGTGGAAATAGACCTGAAGGCTCAGAAGCTATTGTGGGACAAACAGCTTATGAGTCTGGATTCAGGCTGAGCGCTCGAGGATCTGTGATCATTTTACACACTGTCTATGTGTGTGTGTGTGTGTGCGTGTGCGCGTTGTAACGGATATGGCTGCTGCAATAAAGATGGAACTCTGTTTTCAACAGTCTGTGAGCCGTGTTACCATTTAAATCATATGGAAATAAAATCTAATTATAGCAGATTCAAATGAAGCATTTTAAGTGAGTGCGTGGGTGCGTCCGTGTTCGCTGTTAGATCCTGTTTTACATCCTAGTATCCAAAACCGGTTTTTAATTATCAAGTTAAATTTGGCCATTTTTAATAAGTTTACCTGACAGGTTGGTACATTCGGATAGTCTAACAAGAGTTAGAAATGACATCTATGACAGTAGTTGGGTTTCAGTATCAAATTTAAATCCAGTGTTGAATTTGCTGATTGGATTCAAAACTTTTCAAAACTCCGTCAAATCTGACGAAAGGTGGATTAATTTCAAGAGTTAAAAGTTCTGAATATTGTAAGGTCATATCGAAAACTCAAGTTTCTCCAGACAGTTAAAGGTATTCTGCTATTTTACCCAACATTAGGACTGAGAAGCAACATTTATAGCTGGTATGCAGATATACAGCAAAACTCTGACAGAGACAGTGAGAAAAAGACTTTTGGCACCTAAACATCGGTGTCAGTGTGCTAAAATATAGATGTTAAAATATCTTTTAAAACTTGGTTTTGCAAATGTTTATGAGTAATATATTTTTAATAGGTTTGTTAGACCCCCCCAAATCCACGCTTTCCTCATGCTTGTTTGAAATTAAAATCTACCGAGAACTTTCTAAATATTTTGCAATTATACATGTTTCTCTTTGTGATAAAACTACAAGTACCACCTCACATTACATCTTCAAACCAGTCAGGCTGCAGTTTACATCCATGTCTGCGCAGGTGACTCATGATATTATTTGTGAAGACTTTGATGGAAACTTATAAAAGGCATCTTGTATAATTCTGGCAAAATGTAAGTTATCCCTATATTGACATGTCTGCCATTTTGTGAGTCATACTTTTATGAACAGGCATGTTTTTTAAAATCTTCTTTATGACATAATTATGATTTTCATGTGACATGCTCTATGGTGACAACAAAAACAATTTTCCACACTGTGGACTTTAAACTCAATATAAGCAGCAACAGCCATCAGAACTGAGCTGCAACCCTGCAACATGTTGATTTAGAATGCCTGGGCTTTTCATGAGTTACAGTTGGTATGCGTTACCAAGCTGTCTAGAACATCTCTGCTATACTAATCATTAGGACTGTGCTAAAAATCTATATGGCAATATATCGCAATATTTATTTTTGTGATATCTGCATCAATTCATCTATTTTGTTTAATGTCTATATGGATGACCTATCAAGACAACTGAATGCATGTAACACGGGCTGTATTGTTGGAAAC
>JAPZDX010000010.1:15769672-15780468 GCA_029783625.1 Naso annulatus | reverse complement strand
TAAGAGGAGTTTTATGGCTGTGGCCTGGCGATAATACTGTCAGGACAGAAGTTTAAGCACAAAAGCTGCTTCTTATCAGCTCAAAAATGTGTATCTGTTGTCAGAGGTTGGGGCAAAGGAGCTCAGCAATGGCAGCAGTTGTGTCAAAGTTGGGCTAAGTACATTCTTAGGACAGGTCAGAGAGAGGGCACGTCAATTACAGGCCACACCAAGCCACTCAATGCAAATGAAGTGACAGAAAAAACAAATAAGTGGACTATCAGTCAGATTTTTAGAGGGCACTGATTGGTTGTTTTGTCTATATCATTGAGTAGCTTTCAGTTTGATTGCCATTTATCATGTTTGATAATTAACTAAATTTCCAATCGCATTATCTTCTGTTTTCTGTACAAATTAGGAAAAAGGGTTCAACATAGAAAAGTGCTTACACAATGACTTTTTGTGGAGTTTTCGTGATTAAAAGCTAAATTGAGGAAAAAACACCCATGCGCTCACGTATCCCAGTCGTTACTCAGAGTACTGTCCGCTTATTCAACCCAACAGTAACAGCAAGCAAAAGCCTGTTTTAGTTTTTCCTTTGTACAGGCGTGACTGAAAGTTGATGTGATTAACTCTAACTGTCCTCTCAGACAACAGACTTGTTTCTCCAGGTGATCTGTGACCAGCATAACAGAGCTGTATGTATGTCACTCACTCATTGTCTCTCAGTGAAATCGTGACACTCACCTGTATCATGTGTTGGAACTTGAAGGCAACACAAACTTACCAGCAGGGCTCCTAAGTTTAGTGCCGACTGTGGGTTCCTCATCAGGGACTCCAGCGTCTTCAGCCGGCTTTCCAGTCTGCTCTCCGCTCCCAGCATGATTGCAGCGAAGTGTATCCAGGTCAAGTGACATGAAATATCAAAAATAAAACAACCCCTGTAGGCCTGTTTTTTTAGTTTCGGGAGTAGGGACGCGGGCGGCGGTATAGGCTACTTGGCTTCAGCTTAGCTCAGTTCCTCATGTCAGCTCGCTGTAAATTGCGGCGTGAGTGATCAGGTTAATTATTCACCAAAAAGTCAAAGTGCGCAGTCTCGCTCCTTTTCCATTAATGTCTCACGAAAAAAGTTGAACCCGGGCGGACTTTTGAAAAAAAAAACAAAAAAAGTGAAAGCGCACTTGACTTCCAGGTGAGCCCCGTCTGCTCCAGGTACGGACCACAGCGAGACCACAACGTGCCCAACCTGTAGGACAGCTCACTGTCAGGTTACATGGCGTTACACAACACGACTTCCGGTTTGAACTTTCACACTAAAACTCATTCAACTTTATTTTTATTTAAAACACGAGTCCCCCCTCAAAAAAAACAAACATACAAACAAATGAATAAATAAAAACTACTATTTCTACTACTACTAATAATAAAATTGCCTTTGATGTGAGCTAATATGACAGATAATAAAATAGTTGAGCAAATAATTATTTTTAAGAGAAGAAAGCCGGAATAAATAACAGAACTAGCCTTGAGTTGTAATAGAAATATAGTTTTTAATAACAGATACTTACAATATGATATAGTAGGCCATTATATATAGGCTAATTTATTACTACACTTACAATTCATATGACTATATTCAAATTGTGACGTTTTAATTTTAATTTTTGTTAGCAAACACAATATATTCCATTTCAAGAAAAACTCAATGCCATAAAGTAAAAATTCCATAAAGAAAACGTTAACAAGAGGAAAAAAGTAGCCTTATGAGTTTCATACTTATCTAAAACAGCATACATAAGCTATTATCTGTTGTGACGCACAATGTAGACCATCTGCATCAATATTGAGTTTATTATTCATAGTTATGTGTTATATTTAATTTATATAGGTCTACTAAATGTAACTTTTCTGTCTAAACTTAAAAATTCAACTTGAAAGTCGACTGTCACACTCACATTTTATGTTAGTGATTTGAAGTAAAAATGTTTGCAATCCAGCATGAATTGGATTATAAAACAATCAACACAATCAATGCTTTTACTTTGAAGGCAAAGTCTTGCATCCGGTTCTGTACTGCCTAACTCTGGCACACTTGACAATTTCTTATCTCATAATCGCACTCGCTTCTTTTCCTGTGTTGTGATTTAAGGAGTGTTCTGAAGAATCCAGCTTTTGGTCGCTATCTTTGCATTGGGAAAAATGCTCCAGACCGGGAAACCATTGTCCCACTAAATAGTCCCAATCACTGTTCCCAGCAAGGCCTCACCAAGCCGGAATTCCTGCTCTCTTATCTCATTCATCTGTTTTACCGTCACTGCGCGGGGCCTCGACCAACTTTGAGTATTTAAGGAATGCTGATGCACTGCATTGCAGACACGCTGGCACTAAAAATAGAAACTGACAGGCACCGCAGTGATCAGCAAACTTTATCTACAGATCAAAATCTGCATAATTATTTTGTTTGTGTGAATCCAAAAAGGCTGTCTTATTCGACATTTAGCGCACACCACAATTGCACTTGGCTAAAAATGAAAATAAAAAACATTTTTAGTATTGTATGACAGAAATTATGAAATAAGCAAACACACCAGAGCAGTTTTCTTGCTCTTAGAATAACTTTTATTTATTTTACTTTACAAAGAGGTTTCCACCAAAGCTCTGGTTACTGAATCTATATTCAAATACAAACAATCTGTGAATAGTCTATTCAGACAGTGGGCTAAATGTTTGACAGGGGGTGTCAGAAAAATGAATTTCAGGCAACAACAGCAACACAATGTCGACACAAAAGCTTTTTTTTTTTTTTTGTCCAAACACTGTATAAACACACATCCTGTAACAGCTCAGAAATGGCAATGATTAAAATGTGCAATTAAACCAACAATGGCAGTCAATGTCTTTTTTGGCCTCTGTCGTCTAAGCAGAGGGCCATTCGTTGACACCACAGCTATATGCATGCAGTGATGTCATCACTGACTCATACAAGCTGTTGACAAAGTCCCCTGGCCAGCCGAGGATGACACTGACATGAAGGCATGAACCGTGGTGAAGATGTAGGCTGGAATGAGTGGGGATAAAGGTGTTGCACACACACACACGCGCACACACTCATAGGCATGTAGTTTTGGAATGATGGCAGGGGTGGATCACATTTGGAGTTATTCTAGGCAAAGGTTGAGGAATACTTTATCTCATAGACTGCTGAACTCTTCATTACGAAGAGGCTTTGGAGGGCACCCTGGGTCTTCTTGATACGACACGGCTGTAATAGCAGGCAATATTAGATATAATGAGAAAATAATGGCAGCAACATGTGGAGGTAAAACTATCTACTTGGCATTGGATATCGGTCAGCAGGCACTGAGTGCACTGTTTGGTGTAGGGGTATGGATTTCAGTGGACTGCCTATGGGCCTCTTGGTGCTTTCTTGTCAGTAAAGGTCAGGTGCAAAGTTACAAAGGCAAACACTGCTCTCTAGTGGGCATACAGTATATAAACATAAAGAGAAATGGGCATTAAAGAGCTTCGGCACTCACAAAATACAATCATCACAAAAAAAACAAAACAACAAGTGAAGAAATAAAGCATTTTTTAGTGAAAATCTACAGATGCATCATCCATAAGTTAATATACCATCAAATAGTATCTGAGTTCAACCAGAAAAAAAGAAATCTTACAATGGGACAAATGTGTTGACAAAGCCTCGAACTGATCTGGCGGGATCAAATCTCAACTGATATCCCCAATAGCAGGAACTGTAATACTGATAGCCGCATACTACAGCATTTGATGGCTGAGTATAACACCACAATTGGCAATATTACAAGTCTGATTTTAAGAATTGTCTGATCAGATCCAGTGACAAAAAAAAAAAAATCAGAATTGGGATCAGTTCAAACTGTCATATACTTTGAACGTTTAAAGCAAACATGCATGGCACTTAAAAGTGATTCAAATTCTGATTCGCTCTCAAAGGTTTGGCAGATCAGTTGAAAGATGAGGAAGGGTCTTTAAATCACACATTTCTGTACCAGCGTCATCAGAACAATGAACTTAAGTGTCCACAGCCTATCTCAGCTACTGTATATTAGAAGGTGTTCCCTCATATATTCTGTGTAGTTTTATAGGAGGCAGAGGGAGCATCCTTTCTTCTGTGTTATGCTGCTTAGTCGTCTTTTTGAACAGCCCAGCTAGACTCTCCCCACACAGTGTATAAACTGCTCAAGGGTAAAGTCTTAATCTCAGCGGACTTTCTCTCCCTTGAAAGAAGTGAGCAGAGAAGGGAATCACAGGCCATCAGTTGTAAGGAATCAAACCTTAGAACTTCTATTTACTGTGTACCATATTTAGATTCGGCACGAGGTGGAGGGGAAAGGGGTATACCATATTCCTGGCTGTCGGTCAAAAATATAAAAAAAGCTCCTGAAGTCTGAGCCCCCGTCGGCCAGGTAACCCAAAACCTGGAGTGGGGAGTCAGCGTGGGATATGGGGAGAGGAACAATGTGGCTCTTTGTGCAAGCCGGGCAGAGAAAACAAACCGTTTCCCCTGGAAAGAGATCATGTTCAGGCTCCATCTGAGAAGACCACACAAGGCTGATCAGAGCCCTGTCTGCTGTGTACAGCAAGGAGAGGAGGAGGAGGAGGAGCGCATCTGGGCAGCGGCGCTAACTCGTGCACACATACACACACACAGACACACTTTCGGGTAAAGTCACACAGGAAGAAGATCTGAGATGCTCCATATGAAGTGCTCACTGAACACAACATAACACACTAGCCGGCATTATTCTTTGGTCCAAGACAAACTGTGTGACTGTGTTGTGTTCTTCACCCATGTTGACTTGTAATAATACGGCCATCTGGACTGCTTCCTGGGTTGGCACCCTGCTGGTCTACAGGCAGACCAACACTCTGGTGGGCTGACAGACTGAGGGACAGGCAGGAGGGTGTTAGCACTGGTGTTGTCCACAAGAGGGCGTGGCACTGAATCTGGCACTGTCATACCACGTTAAACAGGGAGGCTGTTCATTAGAAAGAGAGAGATGGTAAGTAAAAAAAAACACACACACAGAGAGAGAGAGAGAGATATTATAAATTCTGGGCTGTGTAATTTCCATTTCTAGCATATCTAATATCAACCCCTCCTGTTCTGGACACTCGTTTCTTAATCCACCCATTCTACATAAACACTGAGAATGAGGCTTTTAGTCATGTCAACACTCAGATAACTGTCGCAGAGGGCACAATCAAACCAAGAACATCTGGCTTCTTTCTCTCTCACACACTAACACAGACTTTCATTCAAACGCACACATTAAACGTAAACAGACACACACACTCACATGTAAGGGCCAAACCAGGGTTCTGTACTCCCTCTGTCCCAGTGCGTTTTAGTTTCAAACGCTCAGCGAATACCCATGTGGTGGGATCGGATTACATGGGGCTATAAAATATCCCAAATAAAGGCAAGGAAAACTGAGACGAAAAAACGGGCCGTTTCCTGAGGTGAAATCCTCCAGTTGGCTGCTGATTCTGTCAGATTTTTTTAAAGACTTTTAGCGGTGGAGACAATAGAACAGGACAGTAATGCTTGGCTCAAAGCACAGAGGTGGCAAGCTAAAGTCACTCACATACGGCAGCCAGCTCCTATTACACACAACGCAAGGCCATAAATCCGTCTGCACAACACGAGCAGCATGCTGTGATTTCATATGTATTGGTTACTACGGGGACGCATGAAACCACAACAAAAGACAAATAATAAAGTGGGAACTCATTTTGTGAAAGAGAATTGTTTAACTTGGACACAAAACATCTGGGGAATAAGATAAAGGTTTATGTTGTGCTTTCTCTATCAATAGCCATCATTTTTTAACTTATTTACTATGTTGACCCATGGCCTTTGGAAGGGAAAATGGAAAGAAAAGCAGGCCAGATGAAATCTAAACCATCTCTGTATTAATCTCAGGACATACAGTAAAAAGGTAACATGATCTTACAGCAAGGTACCAGTGGGTGAGGATGCCGGGTGGCGTTACAACCATTTGGACTCCCAATCAGGCAAGTGAAATCAATAGGCTCTTTGATTAGTCCAAAGTAAGGAGAGATTTTGTACTACACTTTAACAGCAACATCTGGTTGGCAGTGGACAGCGGTGGTGAGTGAAGAGAAGGAAAAGGACTGAAAGGGGAGAGGAGAGTGCTAAACTCATACATGGGAAGAGAGATGGTGTCATTTAGACATGCCTATTTGGAGGGCTCTGCTTCTGCCCCTGTGATTTTTAGTTAAGTCCCAGAGCTCTATCACAGCTGAGGGCTGGCTCATATGTTCACGGTGCCTTGTATTCTGCCAACAATCACCTCTGTGTCTGCAGTGACCTCTGAGAGATGTCTGCACTGTTTCCTTGTACACACTGCAAGAAGCAAGAGTTTGACTTTGGGGTCACACTTAGTCAACCACACTTGATCTGTCTCTCTGGCTGGGTGTCAGGTTGGACAGATTGTCCCACAACCTCAAGGTCATGGTTTTTCTTTAGCAGCAGCCATCTGTCCTGGTCAAAACAATTCATCTCCTACCTTCTCATACACTGCAAACAGTTTGGGATAAAAACATCAGCTAATCAGCTAGAATGAGGAAATCTCTCCCTCTTCTTGGCAAAATTGAGCCTACAAAACAGGCAGTCATGCAAACAAAGCATTGTGACTGTCCGGTTGTGGTGAAGTGATCACCTTTCAAAATGACTCTCACTGCCTGTGCCCTCCACCTCCTTCCTCTGCTGTAACCTTAGAGCCCCGAGGAGTGCCAGGTTACTGGGATTCTCTGTCTTTGGCACCATGCTGTTTAGTGACCACACGCAAAGACGTGTGGTTGAGTTTGCCTTGTGTATCTGTAAAAATGTGTATGTGCACGTTTTCCAATCGCTAGTCGAATGGCATTTCAAAATAATTGCTAACACAGAACACCACAAGTGTGGGTTTGCCACACAGAGCAATGCAATGGCATTTTGAAAGGTTATGCAAATACAGATAGAGTCAGTAGGTATACTCTTAAACTGTCCTGACAATCTTTTAAATGTTCTGATGCAGTAAATCCCAACCATGGGTTGCACGTGGCATGTCTTCAGTTGATGGAGTAAAATAACGAGGTACTGTAATACTCTTGCTCCTTTCAAGGTGCAACTCAGTAATATCAGATAGAACAGCTACTGAAAGCAATGCTATCTATTGCCTCGTCTTGTAACAGAAACCCTTACCTCCACCCTCTACTTATTCTGATCACGGATTCGTAGGCATCGTCTCTTCAGAACTGGCTCCATGTCTCCAGTGCTAGGCATATTGGCAGGGCTCCGCAGGCTTCCCTTGTCCCTGAGTTTGGGCAAGAGCAGCGGGGTGGTGGTCCCACCTGTCTTTGGCGCTGTGGGCAGGGCATAGGCATGGTCCTCATCAGGAACATGGGGGTCCTCTCCAACCTCCCCGACAACTGCTAAGGGCTCTTCTGACTGACTCACTGGGCCCTCAACCCGCAATGGGCCAACAACAGAGCATTTGTTCTCTTTGATAGCCTCCAGCTCACCGAGTGCAGGGTCAGAGGGTGGTGCTGGTATTGTCAGGGGCAAGGAGGAATCTGGACTGGTGGGTGTAGATGAGGAGGACATCCCATTTAGACTGGGATCCTGAGATGTCAGGGCAGAGGACATAGCATTATACGGATGGCTGCTCCCTATGGGGCTACATGGGGTGTGTGAAGGTGAAGTGTGGGAGTCCTGGTAGTGGAAAACAGTGTCATGTGAAGGGGACTGTGATAGAGGAGGGGTTGGTCTGATGATGTCGTGGAGCCCTGATCTGACACCCTGCCCTGACTCCCCCGATAGGTCAACCGCTCCATTTGCACGGGGCCCTGGCTTCACCTGGGTCCTCTGAAGAACCCTTTGGATAACTTGTCGCTCTGACTGCTGCTGCTTATAGTCTGTCAGCCCCTCTGACTCTGGGGCTGAACAGGGGGATTCACTGAACTGTGCTCTGGGGGAGGATGTTCCACTGTGGGGTGTAGATGTTGGGGAAGGGAATGGCCTCTCTGATTTAACCCAGACTGTGTCCCTTGTGTTGGGATCACTTGGTGAGGGAAGACCTTGAGTTAAGGTGCCACCCAATTTGTTGGCTACAAATCTGCTGTCTCCTTCAGGGATCCCTGGAGATGTCGGCCTGGTAGTTCTGGATCTACTGCGGTCTGCCCCTTCTGGCACAAGCTGGATAACACCACTGTGACTTGGAGTTTCTAGGGTTGCCTTAGAAGTAACTGGAATGGGGATAGGAATTGGTATGGGGACAGGTAATGGAACAATAATGGGATACGGCACCAGGACAGTTGGTTGGGGTAGAAGAGGGCTAAAGGAAGGAATTCCAAAGTTCATAATGGGAGGCATTGGGACAGGACCTCTTGGCATCATGTTGAGAGGAGGGGAGTGCAAGCCAGGGAAGTAAGCTCCTGGGAAGGGATGCATCAGTCCAGGGGGATTCATGGAAGAAGAGGTTGGGGGCTGCAGGTGAGGAGAGTGAGGAGGTCTGTGGATAGGGCTCAAGGGGGGGCCTGGGTGCCTGGGTGTGTTTGCAAGGGGGCTTTTCAGGCCCTGAGCATGGAGAGGAGGTCTGATGAAGGGCATGTGGATTTGAGGTAACGGCTGATGTTCCAGAGTGGGGCGAGGAGGGGGTGGAGGATGAAGGGGAGCAGGGTGGGGTGACACTTCCACAGTAGGGGGATGTGGAGGAGGCTGGATGGGTCTCTCCAGAGTCCTTAGCCCAGAAATAGGGACTTTGGAATTAGAAGATGATGCTTCTGCTGGGGAGATGGAGATGGATTCTGTTGATGCACTAATTGATGTAGGGCCTTTTGGGGAAAGGTTTCTTTGACGAGCTTCTGCACTGCTGCTGCTGTTCCAAGACTCAGGAGTGAGTAGCTTTTGTCCAGCCACAATGCTGTCGGCCCTCCCCTCCTGGCCTGATCTGCTCGGGCTGGTGCTGGTAAGAGCTGCACGGGCTTCTCGGTAGAAAACATCCATCTTGTACTGATTGAGGCACTTGGTACTGCAGAACTGGAGTCGTTCCTCACCTGATCCGAAGTCCAGGTATTCTTTAGTGTGACGAACATGCTTGCACCAATCACATACCTGTGACACAGGTGAGAGAGACTGTGGGGGGTTATTGAAGTGATGGATCCTGACTAAAAGACCTTTTACAAATATACAATAATGGTTAGGGTGGTTTTATCCTAACCTTTTAAGTAAAGGAGACTGTAAGCTACAAGTGTATACAGCTGTTTTCATCTTGTAACTTATTAGCATATTCATAATTATACTTCACACTGGAAAAGCAATACATTGATAGCGTCCTCTTACTCTGACATTGCTGTTTATCTTCAACACCAGTCTGGGCGAGTCCTCTGTGTGAGGGTGCTGAGGGGATCTCTCACCATGAAGGTCTTCATCTCTGGCCTGACAAGGTAAAACCACAGTGACACATGACATGAACTATAACTGTGAATCATTCTGTGGTCATTAAACCAAATTTGAGCTTCTTATATAACAAGGACCAAAATAGCTTCAAATAAATTGCCTTGTCATCAAGGTCAGAAGCAGTTTGAACTTCATGCAAAGCACCAAACCCCTAAGGTCAGTACAACAAAGGGAAATCATTGTGTTGTGAAACAGATACAATTCTACAACTGAGCAGAGACACAATGCAGATGATGTATTGTCATATTAATAATGGCCTTGCCACTATTAATATAGGAAATTCCTCTTGATTCATGTAAGTTGATCTGCTGTGGATCTGAGTGCTCCCCCATCTCTGTGACCCATTAAGTCGTGTTGAGTTACGAAACATGAGGCAGCTGAAGGTAAGGTATGCACTGAAAGTGGACACCTCGCCCCAGGCCTCCTGGCTTTCCTCTCAGACAAGCAGCGACAAGCCAACGGCAATACTTTCCTCCCTGCCTTCGAAAAACTAGAGGGCTTGTTGCACACAGTCTGTTCAGCCCTCCTTTTTGTCTCTGTTGTCTTGTGAATCAACCCACCACAGTATAAACAACAGTGAGGGTGAAAGGGGATATAGCTGCTTGTCACACCGCTCCTCTAAAGAAGGTATATCCATGCCATAATGGAAGGTGAAAAATTATGGCAATGTGCATCTAAGCGATTCACCATCATTGCAGCTTTCCTGTCCTCCAGGCCAAAGCCACTTAATGGCCGGTCCCTTCTCCATTAACCTGAAACTGATACTAAGTGTCCTCACTAAACTTTGACCTCCCCTCCACCATTCCTACACAGGCTACTCAATACTAATTTGAAAGTTTGTTCTCAGGGATGTCACTTTCTAAATTCCTGTAAATTAATCCATCAGTTATGACCTTATAAGATCAGGAGTATCTGTTTCTGAAGGTCTGTTTACCTGCCAGAAACTTGATGCTTCAGTCTACTGTGTTAAGGAGTGACACTGGTACAAACTGTCTATATGAGGTACCTGTATATGGTGTGTAATCTACTGAACTCAACACATCTACACCTACAGACCATACATCACCATATGGATCTCGGGATTTATTCAAAACATTCCACCAACAAAGGCAACAGCCACAACTGAATGTTTATGACTGGCCACAGAAATGCTGATATGTATTGTATTCATTTTTCCTTGACCACTAACCTTATTGCGTTTGAAGTAGGCTCGTCTGCAGGCAGCAAAACACTTCTCACTGCAGAAGCTCTTGAGCTATGAACCCATACATAGAGAGTAACGTTTTACCCCTTCCTTCTGGCACCAAAC
>JAPZDX010000010.1:15741715-15753563 GCA_029783625.1 Naso annulatus | reverse complement strand
GACGAAATTCTGCATAGGGCTCGTCTTTGTCCTTTCATCCTTTGTGTGTTGTCCCCTCTGATTATTCTTAATAAGCCAGAGTTGCCGCTTCCAGTAACATCAGATGCATCACTTCCGGTGTGCCAGATTTTTTTTTTTTTTCCGGGAAGGGCTCATTAGACACAGGCTGTCAGCAACACCAGCCATTGTACAAGCTCTCATGATTGTAGGTATGGCTTAAGCTGCTATTATGTTTCATCAACACGCAGTAAAAAGTCCATGTATGAAGTCATAAAATGGAAAAATGCTTTCAAACAATAAGTTAAATATTTACATTTTTGTTATATTTTAATGGTACTGTGATGAATCGACTTTTGGTAAAAACAAAAAAACAAAAAAAGAAAAGAATAAAAGGATGGAGGATCATCAGTTAATTCTTATTCGACTTTTTCCTAGAGTATATCTTGACTGACATTTCACCTCATCAGTGTCTCCATAACCATGACTGACATACAGTTCCCTCTCTTCTGGTGTGAGGTGTGACACCCAACAGACCTTTAATCATTGATGGGCTTCATGAATTATTCAGATGGCCGCCAGTGTTGCAGGGACAATGTCTCACACACACAAATAATGCTCTTCTTCTAACCCACATGGACACCCTTGTCTTGAGGGCCTTTCATACGTGTCTTTGTGTGAAAACAAGTGGTGGGATCACAAGGACATTATTCATACATTTCCTTATGAAAAAGGAGAGACGTGTCTGTGTGTGTATACTCACCATTGCTCTGTTAACACAAGTGAAAGTAAGATTTTGTGTGTTTGTTTGGTAATAATGTTACTGATATTAGATACAGTGGTCACGTTTCTGTCATTAAGGACTAAGCCCCCGTGACTTGTGTCCAGTTTCAGGACTTGACAAGACTCACTGCAGTGTTGCTAAGGAACAATAAAGTAGCTTTTAAGACAATGTGTATGTTTTACAAATATATAACATATCTGACCTAAAAACTATAAGTTTTTCTAAAAAAATAAATGAAAAAACCCCAAATTTGGCGTCTGTGTGAAAGATTTCAGCATCTCTATCCACGAGTTTGTATTGGACTCATAAATAATCCAATTCACACCTCAGACAAATGTGAGGTTCCGACACTGTGCTTGTTGCCTAGTGCCCGAAACCCTTTCTGCACTGGCTGATTCATGGATAAGAGATGACTGAGGTAAAAACGGGCAAGGTCTCTGACTTCTCTAATGGTCAAATTAGCTTCTGAAACAGCAGCTGCTCACAAACTGTTCTCACAGTACGTTCTGTACAGCTCAACGACAGACTTTTCCTTATTAGACAGGAGAAAAGACAACAGGTAGCAGCTGCAGTCCTACATGTGTACTGTGTAAACAGGAGCTACAGTGTCTGTACAGGAGACATACTGCAATTCAGACTCCATATGGGAAGTAAACAAGCATACCACGTTGTTGTTTGTTGTGCACAGAGCATTTAGAAGTTGTAATGGTTTTAAACATGTGCTGTATGTTCTAACTTATTTATATAGTAAGCCATTAAGACAACTTTTAGGTTGGTAGACTGTGAAAAAATCATCTGGAAGGTGTTTGTTCTTTCCATTGGGTCGCAAAAAGTACTGGGGTTTTCCACTCTAAACCATTAAACATGCAGTTATACATAAAAATTAACTGTTAATAATTTTTTTAATTTTTATTTTTTGATCAAGTGAATTGGTCAATTATTCTTCCTAGAAAAGTCATTCTTAATAATGGCCTATTAAAAGTCTATAAATCATTATTAAATGACTTATTGACTATTAATATACTCAGCAGTTGAAAATTTTCACTCTGTTTAGGAAAATATACTTAAGTCAACCAAACAAATATTTACACAGCTCACCTTGTTGTGTTATTGGGCTAATTTGCTTAAAAATGTCCCTGGGGCTTGTTTGCGATTTTTTTCTTCCACACAATTTTACCACAAGGCTCATACGTGAAACTTTGAGAAAGAGAAGAAACCCCAGTGGTGAGAAAGTGATCTTTTCAAAACGCATCAGGTCGCGACTGAATGCTGCTCAAGTTCCAACCAAAATGAAGCTGCTCTCATTCAAAGCAAATGATTTGGGAATACGAAAATGAATACAATGCTACAAGGTCAAAACCTACAGCCATGAGAGGAACTGAAGGAGGTGAAGTGTCCTAAAAGCATCAACAGGTGTTTTTAAAAAACTCAAAGTCATTCAAATCACAGCGAGCCGTGCTGCAGAGGAACCAAATGTGTCCTTAACAAACAAGTCACAAGCAAAATAAGCATCATCTGAGTTTAGATATGCACTTGAAGACCAAGACAATTTACACAAATTTACATTTTCGCAAACAGACTCCCTCAGATTTGCAAGTTTCCCATTTCAAGCATATGAACTTGTTTCTAATCGTTATTATTAAACTTTTTATCTCAAAGAAGATGGTGACATTTGAAAGTATTTTCTCATTGCAGCTGTGTACTTTCAGGCAAAGCAGACTGTTAAATCGCTGTAATGGAAAACAAAGGCTGCACATTTAAAATGTATTATTCAATTATGTGGCTCTCCAGCATTGTTATTAATAGCACTCTATTAAATTGGAAATATATTAAATTTCTACTCTTAATGTTCTGGTAAATATCTATAATGCATCTTAAAAAGCCCAGCAGTCAATCATTACATGATCTAAAGAGCTTTTAATGTAAATGTTGCCAGGGCTGTAACGGTTTATACTTAGTGGTAATGAGATTATCCTGATCCTTTCTTGGTTTGTCACTTTTTTATCCTGTTTATGCAAATCTGTTCCTGTCAGTCTTTGACTTTCTCTACTTGGAACAAGCTGTTGCTTTTCTTGTCTGCAGATGCAGTTTTCTCCGTCTCTTCAGTCTTGACTGACAGTTTTCAGCTGGCAAAAGATAATTAGAGCTAGCAAGACCATTGACATCTCGTAATTGTAATTTCCTGTCTTTGAAATGTTTAATTTAAATAAAATATTGTAAGTTCTTGGGGTTTTCCTAATCATATCACTAGGTTAGGCTGCTTAGGCTGTGATTGACAGTTTTAATAATATTGAGCAATCAATCCGGCTTGACAAAAGCATTAAAGCAGCAAACTCCTTAATAACTTACACAATAAACCACAATAATAAAGACTTCATTCATATGAAAGCAAACATCAGGTGATGGACCAGATGAGTATTTACTGAGAGGGAGAATATTAGATGTTATCCATCGTAATCACTGCAACACACAACTCGTGCTGAGGTACATATGAGTCCTTGGATATTATTGCATTTGATTTTAATTGCATTTCTTTCAGCACCGGGGATGAGTCACCGCTGCTTCGGTCTTCATATCGTTTCTGCTCTTCCTCATTTCAACCAGAAGCGTTTCTTTTCAGCAAATTCTTCCATTTTAGTTTTATTGATTTAGCTGCTCAAAAACTGGTTTAGTACTTAAATAAATAAAACAACACTCCTTTACCACATTGTAAAAATGCCCTCTTAAAGGACCATAAGTGTTAGTAAATGTCGTTATCCTTTGTTATCATCGTCCTTATAAGTTACACAAGCCTCACCCATTTACCCCCGGGTAGCTTTATCTATGAGATATTATGCTTGTTTACATTTTGTCCACATATAATAAATGTTACAGAAGAACCTGAAAATGTGTGGCAATGTTAGTTAAGAAGAAAATCTGTGTCAAAATCCCTCGTCACGCTGATATTCGAGCTACGAAGGCAGCACTTGTAAGGAACTATTTTTTCTAGGCGTAATAACTTTTGGATGCTCCAAGCTCCCCTCTTTCTATTGCTCAGCGATTTTTGTCCAAATAAATGCAGATGTTCTTTTTTAAAAGGATGAATCACCTATACCTGGCAACTTCCACATATTCTGTATTGTTTCTGTACCCTGTTTTAACATGAATAGCAGAGAATGGGGTTTAACAAATGTAGTCTGGGATCTACTACAGTACACACATGGTCAGATTTTACACAACACCATATGTAGAAGATAGGAGCGATCTCTGCTAATGGTGAGAAGTCAAAAATAGAGTGGCATGGCCCTTTAATAACATAGGCAAAAACTAAATAGGCCTACATGTCTTCTGGTTTTAATGCAGCCTTTAAAAATTTAAAAATCAATTGCTACATATTGCACTGTTTTGTTGACTGACTGATGCTTGTAGTTATTAATTTGACTCATGCTGATTATGCTGTACTTGGAAACCACACCGACATTCAGAAACTACATAGACTGACTACAACGTTTTGTGTGTTTTGTAAGATGAAATCAATTGTAAGCACATTTTGATGAGGCTACAGGAACATTTCAGTAACATTATGCCCCTGATGATATGGAATAGAGGGAGGAATGAGGGAAAAGGGGACAGATGGAAAGGTCCTACTGCCAGGTGGTCAGCTGCACACTTTCTGCTCTGACCCTGTTAGGAAGCTTGCTGCTTTTCAGACACAGTAAAGCTCCTCTTTGCTGTATCACCAGACAGCTAAAGTGGATCAATTAGCATAGAAAGAGGCAAACCTCTATTGAGTTGTTTGCTTTCTCTCGTTTTTACAAATCACATGTAGCTTGACAATTAGGTGCATAAATGGATTCTTCTGTTCCCCTCTGAAGTTTCATTGATTCATGTCCAGAGGCTGCAGTTGCTATGGAAACCAAACAATAGAAAGATGTTTGACACCGATCCTGGAAAACTGTCCTTTTGGGTAAACATGCTTTTGCTAAGTCAGACTGAAATAAAAAGGGTTTTATGGTCTTTTTCTCTGCTTTGTAAATGCCGGACATGGTCAAAAGCCTGTGTGGGATCACACAGATGGGGCTTTAATTAAGTGCCCTTTACATGCAATATGATAACAAAATAAATATTTGCTCTGCCGTCATGCAGTTCTCATCCCTTTTTGAGCTTTATGTGACCTGTTTAACATGATAGCACAGGAGCCAACAGAGCTAACCTGATTTCATAAGCAAATCAGGTTGTATCCCAGATGTAGAGCACCACTGTCCCAGCTGTCGGTGGCTACCAAACTAAGAGCGTCCTTCGAGAGCGGCTCTGATCTAACTAACTGCATATCTAGGACAGACCATCCTCCCCTCTCTAGCTAACCTTTTGGAAGGACACCTGATGCCACTTGATGGCACCTGTTTGCTTGGAATAGCCTCCACCCACCATGTGTGTTGAAAGACGGCTACACGAGACGCCCCAGCCAGAAAACTGCAATGTACACTAACTAATCCTGAACACAATGACTGTTGAATACATACATGCGTGAGAGAGACTGCATGTCTCAGTACCATCTGGTCTCTGAGGCAACAGAGAAATCGATGCTTTTTCTTCAAGCTGCACTCACCCGTCAGAAACATCTGATCAACTGAAAGCTGCTCACAGAAATTTCACACACTTGAAGTTGGTTTTCCTGCCAAGAATCTCTGTGGGGTTCTCATTAAAAGTAATGGAAAGTTCTCGCTAAATGGCAGTTTAATTTTTTAAAAAGACTGATTATTTGAGGTGGCTTTTGAGACGACTGCAGATTTTCAAAGACCAATGCCAAAAGCTTTTGTGTTTTTAAATTCGACACTTCTGTTTCAGGAGTTAAGAGCTCTTATCTTTGTCATGTTGGCAAAATCTTAGAAACTTAATACGAAGCAAATCAAACTTTATTGTATCTATTGTATTGTTTATAGTTTGTTGTCACACCAGTGGATGATTGTTTGTGGAAAAATGGTCCACAAGATCTTCTGACATCCTCTGTTATTACTGATCTATTACATATGTTAAACTGTCTTCAGCTCAGTGTATGTCACAGAGACAGAGAATCAGCGGTACTTTACATTTTCTGTCTTTTAATTTCATCAGTTATTATACCATCCCCTTATGCTGCACCACCGTGTGTTATCTGAAGTGTGTTTCACATTGCTTGTACAGGAAGCAAAGCAATCAATATCCACAGCAGAGGCCAACAGGATTTTTTTTTTGGCAAAAGAGCTGCTGACACAGCTGCTGTTGGATAAAGTGATGATTTCACTTCCCAACCTTGTGAACCTGATATTGAAAATCTATAAAGTCTTTGATACCATTTTAAAATTGTCAGCCACAAGTTTGCACTGAAACTTTTTTTTTTTTTAACTATTTACAGAAATATAATAAATAATCACCAATTAATCTTGTATCTTGTAAGCTGACTCCAGATCAAATCAAGGTCTCAAGGGATGCAAATCTGCTTCAGTCGACATGTTTATATCAGAAGTTTTGGGTCTTTTTTGCTTTTAGAATATGCTTTTGTTCTACAGCACCCTGCAATTAGTTTTTGTTTTTTAATGGGCTGTGTACATTCATTATAAACACTGAAAATCAGGTTAGTTAAATTATAAGTTGCATCAGCGCTTACTCCATCCAACAGCTAACGCATCATGATTGTCTTCATTTATTCTGGTCCAAGCTGTCACATTCAGTTTAGGACAAAACTAACCTCAAACATATTCAAAGAGGGTTATAGCTCAGCAGCCTATAGAGTTATCAGATTGTGAGAAAGTGACAAAAGAGATGTGCTATAATCATTTTTTGTTAAACAGCTGTCTGCACTTGCACTAAACACTAGTTAGCTTAGCTTAGCATTAAAACTGGAAACAAGGGGACATGGCTAGCCACGCTAGCTAATCTACTGGAAATTATGTATAGTTTAAGTAGGTAGGCCTAATGAAAATGAGGAATTCACTGCACCTGTCTAGGTAATGTCTGGCACGCAAGACTCCACATAACAACAAAATGTTGTTTTTACACACACACAGTGATTCACAAAGATTTAGCTGCGCCTTTATAAAAAAAAGTCCTTTCCTCGTTGTTGCTTTACACACACACACACACACACACACACACACACAAAACCGTAACAAAACAAAAGTTATCAATCAGTAATTTTTGGTGGATGTATTTTGCTTGTACAGAGCCAAGCTAGCTCTCCCTGTTTACAGTCTGTATGCTAGGCTAAGCTAACCAGCTGTTGCTTGTGACCTTTTGTTTAGTGAAAACGGTATTAATTTCCACATCTAACTTAGGACAGGAAAGCAAATATTTATATTCCCATATGTCAAATGCTTCCTTTGAATGTTTTAGCAGAGTATGGTCTGAACCAGTTTAGTCAACACTGATTCATAGTGAGGGATTACAGCATGTTAGCTCAGTGTTTATCTACATGTCACCACAGTTTGAGAATATTTTGTCTGTATTTCTATCCCGAGGCAACTAAACAGTTTGGCACGCTGCTTACAGGATTGTAGAAAATGTTTTTTTTTCCCACTCAGTTTACATGTCATTATTGAGCTACACGTCATGTTTTCATAGAGATGTTCTCTGCAGTGTTTTTCAGCCAAAGGTAAATACTGTTGTGCAGAAAAATATGTTTTTTTCCCCGAGTGATCTATTCTTCTGTTACAATAACCAACATTTCTGGACATCAGATACGGCCGTACTTTCTGTTCACAGCCACATATCACACCCACTGTGGCCTTGTAGACAGCAAACGTAATGAGTGAATGTGAATAGCAACAGGGACATCAGACAAGAAGAGAAAAAACATTTCAACATTGTTGGGAGTGTTGAAAGAAAAATAAAGGACTGAGGCTGACCCTGTTTAGCATGAAAAGCTGGTGAGGATATGTAATGATTGAAATGTGAGAGGTTTACAGTTACAAAAACATACAAACTAACACAACATAATTCCACAGTGTGCATCATTATATCATACACTCATCTACTGTGTCAGAAAATGTTCATCTAAAATAAACCGGGTGCACTTTTTCCTTGGTAATATCTCATTAGCAGCCTGTCAGCTCGGCTCACAGCCCCTCCTCACCTCACCGCAGCCCACTCTTCCCACACTCCACCAGCAGGCACTGACATTTGTATAATGAGTGTGGTTCATTTATCAGACGGCTGCCCAATTAGGTGTCTTACACTGTGGACTGTGGTGAAAGTTTAGTTGTATTTGTGTAAGTGCAATGTTCTCTGACCAAGGAGTTGCATGGATTATGTTTAATCTCTGGAGGTACACAGTATAAAGAAGATAATTAATTCATTTGTGACCCTTACTGAATAAATGCACAGTTTTCTTCATAAAATGTCTTGTTTAAAGGTGCATACCATGTGGTGTTAACAGACACTTTATAAAAATTTTAATGTCATGAAGCAACAATAATCTTTATAAACTGATGAAGACGTCAGCCTGAAAACACATTCCCCAATATGATTTTAAAACAGCAACAAGGTTGAATCCTGAAATAACAGTAGTAATTTATGCTTTGCTTTCCATCCCATTAAAAAGCTCCTTAAAAGGTTTATTATATCTCATTTGTTTGATCTGTGCAAAAACTGAAATATCAAAATATCAAAATGTCAATTTGTTGTTATACGAGAGTTAGATATCGCATTATTTGTCAGCTCATAACCCCTGAAAAACATAATATAAATATAAAATTAAATAGAAATTAATAATTGTGATTTCTACACTTGAGTTTTTGTATTAATGGAACTAACAAGATGTAAAGATATGAGGTCATGCTGAAGTGCATTTGCAGCCATGACAAAGAAAAAATCAATATTATCCAAGGGGAAGTTGTTACAAGAACTTGTTTCTAAGTAAATACATCTTCTCAGTAAACATCTAATGTCCTCTTCACCATGACTATGACATCATATTAGAATGCTTATTAAACTTGTTTACATAAAAAAATAAAGTGACTTCTATCAAGAGAAAAGTGACGATTAGTCCTAATACACATGAGATAATGAAAAATAACTTGAAATATATGCACATATAGTTTCCTCTGTTTTTCTACCAATCCTCCTGTAAGTCTTTGGAGTTTATATCTTCTTTCAGGCAAAATGTGTGTGTGCCTGTGTGCAGTGTTTCAAGCCAAAGTTTTAAAATGACCGCATTAACTCTGACATCAGCTTTTACAGTGTAGTTCCGCCTAATACCCAAAATAAACAGAGAATGAATAGTGCATTATGTATCCACTGCTGTCCTTGCAGAGTGGAGGAAGCCTGCAGATAAGATATTATCTGTGAGATGAACAGCAGAGCACACTGCATGTCACCACCGTGGATGGTGTGTGCATTTTTGTTACCTCACAGCGACCTTTTGCTGTACAAACACCGACCTTGTCAGGACCAGTAGTCCTGACATGGACCAAAGTTAAGGTTTTGGTTACGTCTGTGAATTGAGGTTGGTCAAGGTTATCGATGGGGTTCGGGCTAGGCTGTTCATAATTCTTCTTGTGCGGAAATTCTTTTTGTTGTAGCACGAGACTTCCCCCTTTTATTACCCTCATTAGGTTAAGTGGGCACTTTAGCTCCATGTATTGCTAAATTGAAACATTTGACATGGAACCTAACGACTATGGTTCAAATACATTTTAAACCAAGAGGTCATAAACCTAGACTATTAAAATAAATAATTCAATTTTACAAACTCATATGATAAATGATGCATGTGTACTTAAATGTACAGTAGTAGGCTGAGCTCATCCATGCCCTATGGAGTGATAACAAGCCTGTTTGCTGCAGGCGTTTTGCTCCTGTCTGTTTTCTAACCCCCGCTGTGAATGCATGTTCACTAATGTTCCTCAGACGTAAACACCAACAAGCAAATACACACATCATAAGACTAGTCAAGATCTTGCTCTTTTGTTTGACAGGCAGCTCAATCCATTTCATTTGACGCCACTCAGATCCATGTAAACCTAAGATGGCTGACATGAAGCCTTTGGATTTCCTTTGGATTTCTCTCCATCATGGTCAGTATCCACAGTACTTGTGTCTGACCTATCCGGGAAAAAATGGGGCAGTTACCAAGGAGAGAAACCAATCGTTCATTCTAAAAATATAATCGCAGAGCCCAGCTGGGGAGAGGTGGCGGTGCACAGTCCTCCTTTCTCTCTGACTGTTGTGGCACAGAAGAAGCTGCATGTAACAAACACGGCTTGTGTGATCATTATCTAAACAGCGAGTGGGCATTCATGCCCAACCTCACCGCAGGCTCGCTGCTTCGCTGTGGTGTGCCAAGTATCTGGAGATTTGTCTGCTAATTGGTTTGTTTGACCCTGGGAAGAACTTGAAAGGAAGAGGATTGATTGGTGAAGGGAAAATGTCAGAAAAACAAAACAGGAGACAACAGGTGAGAAAGGCACAAATGAGAAAATAACCATCAAATATGAAATATTCCTATCAAATGTTTTATATAGATAAGAGAGAGTTAAAGTCTCCCATTCAGATACTGACAGCCCTTTTCTACAGCACAACATCACAAAGTGAAATTAGATCAAAGCCATATATTTTTTAGAGCAACCATGTGATTTGGGCCACAGGTCCCAAGATGGAAGGGAGACCTAGAAAAGCTACACATGGTGTTTCTGGGAAAGACTGACCCTCCTGAAAAACACAGTTTAAGACAGATGCTGCTCCTATAGTCTGACCCTGTCTTGATTTGGGTGGCTTGGCAACAAGAAAATTTCAAAAGTGGTTATTTTTGTTTGGATGCTGCCTGAAAAATGACACCCTCAACGCTCAGTAACATAGAATTGAAGTTTTTCTGAGCTGCAGCCAAGGGAATAATTCATTGGACAGACCCACGGTAATGAGCCAGCATAGACAAAGCACCTAATTTTCAGCATGTCCTCTTTCCTCTGGGAGCTGTGATCTTAATGACAGTGCTGTTTGTTGCCTGGTTTCATGCTGAATCATAATCACACGGCCACAGGCCCCTTTTCTCACCCCTCTCCCTCCGCTCTTTGGAAAAAGATCGCATCAATTTTGCTCACAGATTATACCATTTGCCTGAGTCAAGTGTGATTTGTTTTATTATATTATTTTCCTATAGTTAGCATGACACGATGCAACCGAGCTGCTTCTTCCTCTGTTATTGATGGTTATGCCTCATGAGATCTCCTGATGGGAAGCTGTGTAGCACTTGCAGCAGCAATCATGCCAGCAGTGATCGATGTGCGCTGGTCAACAGCAGGGCAGCTGTTTTACTTTAGCCCACATGTAGCTTGCACGGTAACCAGCTTTTGGTGAATTAACTCTCAGGTTAAGAATGAAAATGTCTACAGCGATAAGCTGTGGTTTGTGCTTTAAGAGGGCTTCTTGTTTGTGTTCATATTCCCCAAATGAAACTTTAAGACATGGTATGCTTGATGCCATGTAATAACTGTAAAGCCTGATGTAAACATTAAAACAAACCTCAATTAATCCCCTGTGTATTGCTTACACATAAACAGATCATGTTTTCTGCCCATTTGCCTTTGGTTTTTCTTCCCTCATCCGTGCCCTTTCCATTAGTAGCCTATTTGCAACACAGACATGTATTCCACCCATTTATTTGCAGCTGATGGAGCACTCAGTCACTTTACTGTTGAGTGGACCTCTCAAGCATATTAGTTTATAATTTTTTCATGTGCACATGCATTTTTATGATAATAGGCTGTTATTGCTACATAATGGATTTTTGTGTTTGAGTCGTGATGGAGCCAGTGCAACTCTGTTCTTTCTTCTCTAGGATTGATAATATTTTGGGTTTATTACTACTGCATTAGAAAATTTAGAACAGTCTTTCTGTCATAATATCATGTCGTTATATATTACATTTATCATGTCACAATACAATATAGGCTAATTGTTGTTTTTTTAAACAATGAACAAACTATAGGAATCATTTTAAATGCAATACAGCATGCACCAGAGGTCTATTCCATATGATCAAAATAAATAAATTAAAACATTTAGGTCTTACAAACAGAAAGTATGCTGTTGCCATGCAAGACAAATCATTAG
>JAPZDX010000010.1:15688283-15715913 GCA_029783625.1 Naso annulatus | reverse complement strand
AACTTAGCATGCTGACATGCTAGTGATGAGCAGACAATTTGCTAATCACAGGCTAATGGGATTGTGAAAGTCATTAAAGTTTATTGTTTATTGTTTATTGTTGATTACAGATCCCCATTAGTCCGCACTGAGTAAGGACTACTCTTCCTGGGGTCCACAGTTCATCGTTAGCTGGACCAAATATTATGGCAATTCATCCAATAATGGTCAAGACATTTCATACATGCCAGGTGCTAGATGAAAAATCAGGATTTAAAGATTTATCCTCTTGGCACCATGAATATCTGTAACACATTTTTTCAAAGTGAATGTGATATGTAAATTAGTTATTTCACTGAATAAATTAGTGTTTTCGCCATCTAAGGGTGCTTGATGAAAAGTCAAGTTATCATCAAAGTCATTTTAATTTATCCTCTGGGGACCTTGACTGTCTCTTAACAGAATCTAATGGAAATCTATCCCCTATCTGCTGAAATATTTCACTAAAATATATAATATAATATAATAATATAATATAATATAATATAATATAATGTAATGTAATATAATATAATATGTGTGGTGACACTGGAGAAAAAGTCATGGGATTAACAGTGTTATTCGAGTTGATCTTTTGGAAACCTTGAATGTCTGTACAAAATCTCAGGGCAATTCATCCAACAGTTGTTGAAATATTTTGGTCTGCACAAACATGGCCAAAGAATAATGTCACTAGGTGGCTAACATAGCTAAAATTAGCATGCATCACGTTCATGTGCTATCCTCCCTTAACCTTCCTTCTCCAGCATTGAATGTTGCATAGAAATACGTACCATTTTAAGTGGTCTAAGAGATCCAACAAAGGGTGAGGGGAAGCCCCAGGTCTCAGGAAAAGGGTACACTCCTGTCTCCAGCACTGCTAGCATGCCCTGGAACCCGGGGTCACTGAATACCAGCCACCTGGAGGAAGGTGAAACACCCATACTGCATGTTAATCATTAAAGTTCAAACCACATTAATGCTAACTATGCCCCTTGGCGGTTTTAAAATAACTGTGAGTCATGACCTTACATGGCCTGTTGCTGCTGTGCAGCGTTGTACCACATATTATTGCCACGAAAAAGAACAAACTTTCTGGTATTTGTTTTTCCGCTTAGAAATCAGCAGCTACAGGTATGGTTGGTTAGGTCAGGACAGCATTTTAATTGGCACTCTATCTACCTCGGACATGAGTCATGCAACTAAAGCAGAGGACAAAAGCTGTTTGTTTTAGAGTGGAATATCTTGGGAATGGTATGTTTCTGTTCAAAGCAATTCATTTATAGCGTAGCCGGCCTTTGTTGGAGCTGTGCCCCCATGTCTGGCATTTGAGCCGTTATGCATTGCAACACAATGCCTCATGCCTATCACCAAATGTGAGCCACCAGCATAAAACCAGCTCATTCAGTCAGAACTGATGCCAACTTTAGGACGCTGAAAGATGTACAATAAGAGGAGTGGATGAGTCAGTTTGGTCAGTGAACTCGCATGAACTTTGGGCATGTTACAATTTGTGAAACACATCACGACATGTGCTTAACAGTTGCTTCAGAGCAAACAGAAGGAGCTGCAGAAGCTGATTTATATGTTACTGAGCAGAGATGAGCTGGCATCTGACAGCAATTACTTTAGCCTAGATGCTGAGAAATGCTGAAAACAAAACGTTAGGTTTTTACCAAAGCTGCTAAAGGAAAACTACAAAAATAGCTGTGGGAAAAAGGTTTACTGTCATTAACTTCCTCAGGGGCAGGGCACAATATGCCTTCACCTCTCACGTGGAAAAACGCTCTCCTCTTTGCCAAATTCTCTCCACACCTTTGTCTGTTTCTCACTCTCTATCTAGTCTGCACTCTGCTCTCAAAGTGTTCCCACCCACTCTCTCTCTCTCTCTCTCTTTCTTAACATGCAACAGCAGGACAGACATTCCTGAACTGGCAACCAAGTGAGAGCCAAACTAAAGACAAAGATAAATACTGAGAAATGTAATAATGATGACTATCTCTTAGCTATTTGTCAAAGCCAAACACTTAGAACATCCCATTAAAAAGACGACTCTATGTTAAGCACAGCAGGTGAGAATTTCAAAGTCTTCTGGGGGGTCTACCAGTCATTAGCGATAAAAAAATCCATGCAGAATACCCGGATTGTCTCATTACCTTCACCTATGATTTGCTCCTCTTCTTTTCTGTGGCACCTGAATGTATTGTGCTTCAAATAAAATCCAATCCCCTTATAACCACCTTTCCACCACTCTGATCAATCACAATAGCTGTTTCATCTCGCTTGCTAATGATTCGGCTTTGTCAGCGTGTTCATGGCTGTCACACACGCTTCCAAAGAGGTCATTCACAAAGATGTGAATGATTGGATTTTACTTCAACGGACATACTTACACTCCAGAGTGCACTTGGATGGAAGCCGTGCTCAGTGGGATGCCAAATGATCCTGTCTCTATTGTGTCATCATGGTAAGGTGTTACTCTACCTAGGCCCTCCGGCTCAGTAAACAGATCAATACGGGGGATGCTATAATCCTACAGAGAGGGGAAACAAACACAGCAATTATCAGCAATGGCTCACACTGGTCTTAAATCAATCCTTTGCTGTGTAACCAACTAAACCCTGATCCTATTTTTACACTTATTCTGTTACAGAGAAGTCTGGACTGAATGTTAATACAGCAATATCACATATTAGCTCAGTTTCAGAGGGCCATGTGAGGTGTCAAGGATGTGGATATTGAAAACTGAAAGGTAAATGAGGTCAACTTATTTATCAGGTGCACTCACAGAAACAGCAAGTCGAATAGAGCCAATAAGCATTGGTGCGTTGCCTTGTGGTTCTGTCTCCGGTCCAAGCTCTGCCCACTCATTTGTCAATTCATGCCCGCCCTCCTCCAAGGCGATCGTACGTCCCTGAAAATCTGGCTTCTCGTAGAGCACCCAGCTAAAGAGGGAAAAAAACAAACAAACATGTAATCATATAGTAGAAACAGATAATTATATGTGGGGGGGAAAGGAGGAGGAGGGGCTGCGATGAATGTTTACGGCGTAAAAAAAGTGTATCTTAAGGCAATACATCAACATCTGACAAATTCTTCTTGACCTTCTTGCTAAAAGATAGATGAAAAAATCCTCTCTCATACCTGTTAGGTAAAAACTTCCCATGTTGTCAGTCTTTATGCTAAACTAAGCTAACACACTGCAAGCTGTAACAGTCTTCTCGTTTCCGAAAATGTCAAACAATTCCTTTAAAAATTATTTAAGCAGAGAGGCGTATGACATTAACTAATGACTGTATAATTATATTAACACAGTAATTATGTAACTATCCCTTCTGCTATTTCTGGGAGACGTATGGATATAGCTCGGATGTTAAGGGCACCCAGTGAAGTTTTAGGATCTCTGTTTACTTTGCTCTTTTGTGCAAAAGGATACACGTGCATGCACACGTGCATGCGTAACACCGTCCTGCTAATCATTTTCTGTGGCTTTTACACTGATCTAGTGGTGATAACATGTCAAGGAATGCAGTGATGCTCCAGCAACGGTAGAGAAAAGAAAAGACTGCTCGCAAAAAAACATGAATGAAATAATACAGGCTTAAAAAAAAGAAACCTTGCAAATGATTATGTGGAAATGGATTCAACCTGCTTTTCAAGATTCGATGATAAACACAGTTGAGATTTAATGAGTAACACTGAATGTAAACATAAACCCTGTTAGTTTATATGCCATTTAAAGGAAAAAAAAAAGTTAGAGTTGGTGTACAATTGTATTGAGGCTATTAATTATAAAAGTCTCAATGCTCTTATTTCATTACATTTACTCCATGACACTTTTAGGAGCCCTAACAGGCATCACAGGAATCTTAGAGCCACTTGACACTAATTAGAACAACACTTCAGTACGGATCTTATGAGAGTTCAAGTTAAATACTGCTACTCACCATCCTCTGACAACCTTCACAGAAACAAGAGGCGAGAGCTGCAGGGATGTTGCATCTGCTAGATCCCTGTAAATCTCGTAGGCCTGGCCACCGAACTGAGCTTGCTCAAACAACACCATCTGTGCAGAGACATGAAGGGCAGTGTCTTGAAGAGAAATAATCAGTGGCAAAATTCATTACAGGCTTATTCTATCATATTAAATCACAATTCACTGAGTGCTAGGAAGAACCCTAATTGCATTGCACTTTCCTTTGTTTCTCTTATACAGGTAGAGTAAGGGCAAATTCATTTTTTTCTACAACAAAAGCATGTGCAGGCACACAATTAATCGAACCACCAGGGCACACTGTTCTTACAATATAAAAGTTACATTTTTAGTTATAGGCAGAATATTGAAGTCTGTGAAAAATTGATGAAAAAACTGTCCGCTCTAGAAACTCTACATTCAGAAGCACTATCTTAGTGCTACTAGCACTGTTTTAGTCTAAAAGCCTTCATCTTTCATGCAGTGCATGCAGTTTTGTGTGTGCGTGTGTGTGAGTGAGTGTGAGTGAGTGTGTGTGATAACGTCAGTCACGACAGTGGATCCCCAACACAGCTAAAGTAAAAGGTAGACTCAATTAAATGATGTGTAGGCAAGAAACAAAAAATGTTGAGCCTCAAAGGAAAATCTCTTTCTTGCAAAAACTGCAAGTGAAGTATTACAATAATGCAGAACCACAAGCTCTGCACTGCATTGGCAGCACTAATTGTAATCACATCCAGCTGAACATTTGTACTTGACTGTTTTTTAAAATGCTTTGTTTACCCCCAAGAACACCATATGAAAAGCAGATGTTTTCACAGAACAGAGGGTTATCTGTCCAGATTCCTCAACCCCATCTTGTTTCTATTCTACAGACTGTGGGCAAAGCTGTGCCTACTGTACCTTTCCAGGGCGCTTGTGAAATCCCTTTGCGGTTCTTACCTGGAATGCAGAAACACAGAGTAATCATTGTGACAAAGACTGAAGAGCACACGTCTACAAAATGCTGAAGAAAGCTGAGCTGCATTTGTTGGCGGAGCAGCTTTGTGACTGTTGAATGTTTTGAGCTATTAGTTTACTTCCAGGGATTCTACAGGTCTGTGGAGACTCACAGTTTAGAATTTGTATTCAAGTACACGCACCAGCTGGCATAGACAGCAGGAAAGAAGCATTTCTTTTCAGTCTACAGCATTGTTGCATCTTCTGTAGCTACCAAGCTACAGCAACTATAATAGCTTGTACCTGAAAGGACCATGCCCGTGTTACAACATGTCACTGTCCTTTGTCAACATCAACCACATAGGATACATAAGTCCCACACATTTTCCCAAAATAGCTTTTTCTAAGACATGTTATGCTTGTTTACATTTTGTCCATATTCAAAAAAATGTGTGACAATGTTAAAAACAATGTCTGTGTCAAAATTCCTTCTCCATGCTAATATTCAAGATAAAAAGCCAGCACTTGTAAGAAACTACTTTTCCAGGCATAATAACTTTAATCTCAGTGGCTCCTGGCTCCCTTTCCTCTCTCGCTCATCAATTTTTGATCAAGTAAACGTAGCTGTTCTCTTTAGAAGGTTGAATTACCTACACCTAGCAACTTTCATGTGTCCTTTGGGGTTTCTACACCCTGTTTCAACCTAGAGTATACACATGGTTGAATCTTAATAACAACATTATAGAAGATATTATTAGTTATTATTATTATTATTATTAGTGTTATTTCATTATGTCAACTTAGGCTTTGAGAAATTGTGATGAGAATTTTTCACTATTTTTTGACACTTCTTGACCAAACAGTTCAAAGATTAGTTGGCATTTGGAAGATTACTCATAACTTCTGTGACTTTATAAAAGAGCGCTGTTGTTTGAGACAGTATTCGATCAGTAAACTTCAAGTTAAATCATCAGTTTGCACAAACAAATGAACATGCAAAATGTGTTTAAAATGGGTCTAAATGAAGCTATTACTTTAACAAAGTTTCTTCTCGTAATAATTATATTTGATTGGTTTTATATAGCGCTTTTCTATCACTCGAGATACTCAAAGCGCTCCATAGCGAAGGGTGGATCTCACTTACAGCCACCAGTGTGTCACACCTAAGCCTGGGTGATGCACAGCAGCCTTTTGTGCTAGGACACTCACCACACGCCAGCTTGAGGTGGAGAGGGAGATGAGTGAATAAGCCAATTATATGAGGGGATGATTTGAGGGCCAGATTAAATGAGCCAGGCTGGGAATTCAGCCAGGACATCTGGAACCCCCCTACTTTTTGCAAAAAGTACCAGAGGGTCTTTTATGACCACAGTGAGTCAGGACCTCGGTTTAACGTCTCATCCAAAGAACGGCGTCTCCTGCAGCACAGCGTCCCTGTCACTGCTCTGCGGAAATGCAATAGATTTTCTGGCCAGGGGGAAGATTGCCACCTGAGTCTTTTCCTCCCTATAATTAGAGCCAAATTACACTTTCCAGGAAACCTCTTAGCAAATTACTTGGAAATGATCGGGAAATTAAGGCCGTGTAAGATCAAGAATTTCCAAAACAGTCACTGGTTGTGGCCCAAAACATGGCACAGCCATTTTTACCAGCCCAAAACTAAATTAAAGGAGTCAACAAGACAAAAGAT
The DNA here is from genome assembly GCA_029783625.1 of Naso annulatus. Taxonomy (NCBI): domain Eukaryota; kingdom Metazoa; phylum Chordata; class Actinopteri; order Acanthuriformes; family Acanthuridae; genus Naso; species Naso annulatus. The sequence continues at coordinate 15,709,293 of JAPZDX010000010.1, read as the reverse complement.
CCACTGTGATGTGGACTGAGAAGCTTCCTGTCTAACAATGATACATGATACCAGAATGCAAATAGGGTTAGAAAGCAGGTGAACGTTTTTATAAAAAACCTTTGGCAGTGCAGCTCAGACGGAAGTTTAGGATCAAGTTTCCATCTCACCTGTCAGTGCAGTAAGCAGTCTAACACACATGTAATTCAAAGAGATGTATAGCTTGTAACATGTGATACTAAAGCACTGGGAATCCTTTAATAGTGTGAAAGCTGCACACTTACATTTTGACTGAATGTCCCCCGTGGCTGAGCCAGAGGCTGTTTAAGTTCCGGGAGTGTCGGGTGTGTGGTTGGAGGAATCCTAGGAACAGATGGAGGCACAGGTTCCAGCTGCAGCAGACCTGGTTTCACAGACAGACCGGCTTCACCTTCGCCAGCTGCAGTAGTCATTTTTTCATTTTTAACCTGATGCATAAATGGAAAGAAATCAGGGATCAAGGAGTGATAAAATTTTGCTTTTATTGTTCTTGTTGTACTGTACTTATAAAAATGTGCTGCAATGATGTTTGTTTTAACTTAGCAATGCATTAAAAAAGTACACTTGTTTCTATGAGAATATCCTTTCATTACACAATTATGACACTGTGCTTGTTAATGCTGCTGGATGTAAACTTTGAGGTATTTTTTTTTTATTTTCTGTGTTTTAAGCACAACTTTTTTATCATTCATATCATCTTAGTTTAGGGAAGTAAAAGAAAGGAAAACTAACCTCGGGTTTCACTTGCTCTTGTCCTTGTGTGTTCTGCACTGGCTTTGCTGGTTCTCGGGGGAGGTACTTCTCTAAATAGTCCGGCAGCTTGATGTCGTTAAAGGAGGGAAGTGGAGGACCTGAGTCACTGACCACAGCCTGAGCTTCCTCCCTGTTGGCAGGGCTCTGCTTGGCCAATGTGTCTTTGAGTGGAGCTGTGGCAGGCGGGGTTGGCGTGGTTGGCTGGGATAAAGGTGGAGGGCTTACCTGGGGGCTCTCGCTAGGCGACACTTCCTCTGAGTTGGTACCCTCTGCTTGTGTTTGTCTTCCATTCTTCTTCACTTTGAACTTGTTGGAATTGAGGCCGCTGAAGATGCAACTCCCCTCCAAGCGAGACTTCACCTTGATCTGGTCATCTTTCTCTTCCTTGCCGTCCACCTCATCTTTGACACCGGTTTTGTCTTTAAGGCGAGAGTGAATGTCCAGGCTATTGACCAGCATGCTCCGATCTACCAAACTAGCCCTGGCAGGCTTGAGGCCAGATTTTACCTCTGTGACCTGGAGCTTGGCTAAGATGCTTGGGGTCGTATCTGTGGTGAACTTCTTCTCCTTCCTCAAGCCGAACTTAAACTCCTCAGGGTCAAACGTCTTCTCAAAGTGGTCCTCCTTGATGGCAGGCATTGCAAACAGCGGCTGAGGTGGCCGCAGCAGGCTGTGTTTACGCGGTGGGAGGGAGAACGGGGCGCAAAGGTTCTTGATTCTCTCAATGAAATCCTCATCATCTAGCTCCCCAGATGTGTCCAGGAGATTGCTCTCACTTACAGCCGAACTCAGTTTGGGCACCGGGACTTTGAGTTTCTTTTTGGGAAAGTCCACATCCAGCCAGCTGGAGGGGGCATCTTGTGGTGTTACAGTATCATCTTTGCTTAATCCCCGTGGAAAATTAAGCCTCTTCTTGGGTGAAAGCTGGATTGAGTCTGGGATTATCTTCTTAGCCTCCGGGGATGTGGTTACTTGTGAAGTTTGACTTGGCTTGTTATTGACGGGTTCTTTTTTGGTGTGGAGTTGAGGATGTGGCGAAATATCACCATTAGCAACAGAGAAAAGGTTATGCTTTGGTGGACGGAGATTTTTCTCAGCTATCCTTTCTGACACAGTAACTGTGGAGCTGGAAGTGGTACCATCAGCAGGCTGCGGTGTTATTTTTTCTGCACCGTTGAGTGAAGTGGCATCACTTGTGGTCTCTGTATTGTTGGATGCTTCACTCTGTTGGTGTTCACGAGTGATTTTTACTGTATCTTCTGAGATTTTGACTTGTGAGGGCACTGATTTAACTGTTGAACTTTTATTTTTATTACCCTGCCCCTCCCCCTCACTCTTCACAGTTACAGAGGCAGAAATCCGAGTATGCTCTTTAGCAAATGATCCTCTCCCGTCCATACTGTGAGCCTTTGGAGCAATCGGTGCTGGAGTGTCATTAGTGCCTTTTACAGTCACTTTCTCAACTGCCGTCGTTGCGTTGGTAATAGGCTCTGCACTAGAGTGCTCAGCATCATTAGCTCCATGTGCACATGAGTCATCTGGCATATTCTCTGTTTTTTCCACCAATGCATGAACAGGCTGTGGTTCTGCTGCAACCACCGCTGACTCTGTTTCTGTTCCAGGACTTGCTGGAGACTTTGTCTGCAACTCAGTGAGCACATTTATTGCCGTTTCTCCCTTCGAAGGCTCTTTTTCGCTCTTTGTCCCACTCACAGCCTCTTCATTAGTCTGCTTAACATCAACAACAACATCTTTTTGTGGATGTGTAGTTGTTCGTACGATTTGTTGTTTCTGAGCAGGGAGGTCCGAGGATGTCTTTTCTGAGGACTTTGAGGCTGGTTCTGGTTGACTGGTTTCTAGTTTTGTTTTGTCTTTAACCGACCCTGTCTTTTCTTTGTTTTTGGCAGTTTTACTTCCATCTTCCCTAGCAACACTGCCCTCTGTCCCTGAGATAGTTTGTCCATTGTCTGAAACTGTGACCTCTTTGGTTTTTTTCTCTGAGCGCAGGAGCTGCTCTGGTGTCTCTTTGTTTTTCTTCTCAGTGAAATTTGTTTTTTCGCTCTCCGCTTTTTCTAATTTCTCCACATCTTTACTCTCAGCCTGATTTATTAGTTCTGTGTCCTTGCGTTGAGGTTGCTGTGTTTGCCCTGTGTCTGTTTTACTGAGTTCACTTGATTTTCCTCTACTTTTTGGTTCAGATTGCTTTGATATTTCTTTATCAAATTGTGGATTTTTAACAGGTAGCTCTTGCTTCTCAATATTTTGTTTATTTGCAGGTGATGGGGAGGAGGATGGCATTTCTTTGCTGTCCTTGGATGGCTCTTTCCTGTCCTGAGTGACTAAGAGACTGTGTCCCTCTGCCTTTTCCTCCTTTTGGGGTAAAATAACAGGATCCTTGTCAATAGGGGTCTTTGTTTCATTGTTACAAACAGCAGTATCAGGTTCATCTTTGTTGACAGGTGGTTCAGGCTCCTGTCTGTTAGGCAGCTTGTCAATATTCTCCTTTTTCGATGAAGAGTCTGACTGTTCTTCCTGTTCGTCTGACACCTTCAGTTTGCTTTTAACTGCTTTCTGTTCATTATCAGGCAAAGCATTTCCTTGGGCTTTATCAGATAGTAATGAGACTTTCTCTGTGGGTTGTCTAGAGGCAGAGGCACTTTCCTCTGTGTCATCAAACGGCTCTTGTTTAATAGCTGTGACCTCTGATTTATTTGCAGAGCAATCAGGTATTTTTTCGCTACGTGGGCTGATGGGACTGGTTGGTTCCCTGCTTTTCCTTCTTTTAGAGCGGGAGCCTGTTCTGCTGGAGCCTTTGGAGTGCTGGCTAATGTTATCGCTCAGTTCTGCCGAATCACCTGTTGACTGAGTTGGAACATTTGTTTCAAAACTGTTTGGTTTCCTATCCTGATTTGAGGTTTTCGAGGTCAGCGTGTCCTTTATTTTCAAGTCTGTTGCTTGTTCTTTGGGAACGGAAGTCACTCCCCCTTTAGCAGTGGTATCTTGTCCATCTTGTTTTAACGCTATGTCTGAGATCGTGTTAGTTTGTGTATGCTCTGTGGTATCCAGTTTACCCTGACTGTCAAGTTCTGGTGACTTTGATGCAGTGGCTGCAACAGAGGAGGTGCATTTTTTCGACAATCCTTTCATGGCTGACTTTGGCGCTGTCCCGTCATTCGTTTTAGACGCCTCCAAGAATTTCCTCGCTCGCTCTTGGACCGTCATTGGCCTCTCCTTCGTGGATGAGCTGGACCTGTCTGTGTCATAACGCTCAGCGGATCTTGACCTGTGCTCTGACAACACATTTGCTTTCAGCTTCTCAGTGGCTTTCCTGTTTGGAGAAACATCGGCACTCCTTGGAGTTTGAAAGGTCATCTTGAGACCTCCGGCATGGCGTTCAAAGAGGCTGATTTTATCTGCAGTCTGGCCACCGGCAGGTTTCAGCTCTTCGTCTATTTTCTTCAAGTCATGCAGTCTGTGTGGGTGATAAAAGAAAAAGGTTTAGATAAAAAGAATAGAAAACCATGTTTAGTTGACTTGAACTCATATTAATCTTGCTCAACTGCCTGAATATGCACTATATTGTCTGCCACAGACATGTTAGTTTAATGTTTATATAATTTATTAAGTTCAATATGACCCATATTTTTTATCTTATTTGTGCAGTAATGGTGTCGATCTTGAAGCAGAGGGGTGTGTCTGGTCTTATGACTCACACTATTGTTTCATTATAGATAGACTTTGGATATTCCAACCTTTAGCAGTTAACAAACATTCCCTGTTTTGACGACAATGTCATGTTTGACAAAAAGCTTGACAGGTTAGTAAAGTCAGAGGGAAACTACCTGCAATTTAACTATTTATTCCTAACAAATAGGCTATTTTGAGTATATTTTCAGTGGAGTATGTTAATGGAGAATTTGCAATGAACACAGTAGTTTCTGGAAATTTGGTGAGTCATTCAATCATGATCTCCCTTTATATCAAACCAATCACATTTCAGTGCAGACTTACCTTGCATTGACCTCTGTTTTGGGCGTATCCGTTGCTTCATTTTTGGTATTATTTAATGCTGATTCAAAATCCTGGTTGTCCCCTGCTTGGTTTGGATTCAAAGGCACATTTTTTGGAAAAAGCTTAACTTCACTTCGTGAAACCTTAATACTCCTGCGTTTGGACTCTGGTGTCTCTGTCTTCCTTTCCACCTTGTAAAGACTGTCATCATCCTCCATGTCTGCTGCTCCGTCCATCACACATGCCAGACCTGCTTCAGTGACCGAGTTTGAGTCCTTGACCAACTGCGTGACTGAATCAGGACAGGAAGTCTTACTCTCCCCTACTTCAGGTGAGGTCTGAAAGGTGGGGTTTTGCTTAGAGGAGGAGTTAATGGACGATGACTCTCCCACGCGAGTCTTTGGACTTTTACCCTGAGGGCTAGTCAATGATTTATCTGATGTAGGGAATCCCTCTGGGACGGATTCTGCAGTGGGAGGCATTTTTTGCTGGGGGCTGTTCCCTCCCTCTACCTGGGGGCTCTTCCTGGATTTCTTCTTGGTTGCGTTTTTACGCCCCATGCTGTCTGTCTCTGTTTGTTCTTTATCAGATTTGGGCTTGATTTGTGAGTCTATGCGTGATGACAGTGACACTCCTTGGGCAGTGTAATGACTCTCTGTGTCATCAGCAGGCCTCACGTTTCTTCTTTTGTTCTGCTCACTTGTTGAACTTGAGCTCTTTGGTATATATAAATTTGGTGATGACTTTGCCTTTTGGAGGACATGTAGGCTTTTCAGGACTTCAGTGCGGACAATTTCCTGCCCAGCAGAGGCATCTTGGCCGCACTGAATCACACTGGTCTCCTCCAGGTAGACATGGAGCCTCCTGCCTGTCTGTGCCTGTGCTTGTCTCTTGGCCTGAGGCTGAGTCTGTGCCCAGTCAGAGTCCCATACCACTCCCTGCTCAGAAGAGGACGAGAGAAGTGTCAGATGACTGGCATTCTTCTCAGGATTCCCGCTCACTGAAATACCGTTGCTGCTCTCCTCCCTCTCTTTGCCCTGCACTATTCTCTTCTTCCTGCTCCCAACAAACTCCTCCTCTCTTGGACCTCCTTCTGCTGTCCCACTGCTGCTCAAAACGAAGCCCTCTCTGTGGGCAGACTGCGTGGCGTCCTCTTCTTCACTTGGGAAAATGTCACTAGAGAGACCCAGCGGATTGGGATTGAATCCCCTTTTCTTTTCCTCCTCCAACTGTTGTACTCTTGCCTGGTTTTTCACAGACCCCTCACTCTCTTCTTCTCCCTCTGACTTAAGAGGCTGATCGCTAGTTGGAGATTCATTTTCAGAAACACTCTTCGGACCCTTTCCCCTCCATGGAGAGAACCAGCTCCCGATACGGCCCAAGACCCCAGTACTCGGCTGCTCCTCGGGGCTCTCAGACTAAAGTGAAGCAAAGAAATACCTTTCATAAGTGTCTGTGTACACACACAGTGATAGTAAATACACATGCATATTTCAAATGAATATGCTAGAATCTTAGATGATCTGACAGTAGTTAATGGTGGTAGTGCAACAATCATAAGTTGCCTATGAACAAAGGAAGGGAGTGCAGGCTTGGGTTCAAAAGTAAATATAAATACAAGGATTGCTTGTTCACATACATTTTTAGTATGGCCATGCGTCTCTCAGCATTGCAAAGACATGCAGGCGTGCTTATAACCTGTAAGCTTACCGTAGAAAATACCATATCATTCAGATTCTTTATGTAGGTTGTGAACATGATTTTGGTTTAGAACAAAAACTCCTAAAGAGCATAAAACAAACACAAAATCATTCCACCAGGACAAACAATAGAAAGAGATAAGCAGAAAATTGTCACAAAAGGTATTCTGCCTTAGCAAAGTGATAGATCAGTATTTAACTTTCTTTAGCTTAGAGCCAATTCCTTTTGTCAGTAAATTTAAGATCAACTTACCCTTAATCAAAAATAGAAGAAAACTTTTTGCCCCACTCAAAAACGTCAGCCGAATCTGAACCAAGAGGCATATTTAGCTGATAAACATGTTGTTTGTTGTCCTTCTTGCATCCAGTAAAGCATCCACAATAACACGAGTGCGGTAGACTTGACATTTGAGATACAGCCGATGATGAAGTTCTGCCCCTCCGCTGGAGCGCACGCAGACCGGTGATAAAATGATGCCTTCAAGTGCTGCTCGTAAAACTCTGACGCAAGTGCCACTATGTTAGTCAACGTTGGTCAAAGTGTTCAATCACCTCACTGCAGTTTTGGCAAATTATACTTGGGTTTGAATAAAAAACAAAAATGCTATCAGCAACGCTTGTGGCTATTTTGCTCTCTGAGTGGAAAAACAAACATTTTAATCTTTTATTACATAGTCATCAGCCAACTTCTAAAACCAGACCGCAATGTCTTGTTTAAAGAGCAAACAATATGGTGTACACTGTGTCAGCTACCCTATTTTCATAACTCTACTGTCGGCTTTGCTGTATTGGAGAGCATTAAAGAGATCTTGTGGTTGTCCCTTGTCTTCCTTAATAGAATATGGATTTATTCTTAAGTGGAAATATGAAAGATTTACATTTAAATTGATAATTAGCAATAAAGTGACAGAGCATCTCTGGTGATGTTATGGAGTAGCCTAATGCAAAAGTTATGTGACTAGTAGTGTAATTAATTACTTTCAGCAGAGAGTAATTAAGTAAAGACATGCATTAATTTTTTCAAGAAAGTAACTAGTAATGTGTAACAGGCCTGCATTAATTTTATGAGTAAATACCCCAACACTGTTGATGGGCTATTTACTCAGCAGTATAGTCAGAATGTCCTTCCATGTGACAACACCTGTTTTATTTACTGTACACAATCATTTGCCTACATTCTAATGGATTGTGTAAATGTGATAATGCAAGAATTGGAATTTTGCACTACAACTTGGCACCTTAGTTATCAAATGTCACTTGGCTATCAAAGCCAAAGAGAGAGGGAGCCCAGATTCTAGTCTTTCATCATTATAACATGAGAGCAATCCAAGTTTGCAATCAAAGCCCAGAAATCTGGAAGTTGTGGTTTCATACATAACAAGTTGAAGGAGAGTTTGGAGGGTAATGTTCCTTGATCCAGATTAGACCAATTTTGTCAAATACAACAGATCGTACAAATAATTTTAAAATTAAATCTAAAAAACATGCAACAACTTAGGTGTAGGACTAATAAAGCGACACTGTCGATATGTGTATGAAGCTCAAAATTCCTACATTTAGTTTTGCATCTGAAGACAGCAAAGGGGCCGTGCCCAAACAAACTTTTCCAGGGGAAATGACGCACTGGCTTTGTGGGTTTCAGACGTTTCAGAGCCTATTGAATTCAGTCTCTGGTTTTCCAAATCTGCGTGCCCCTTCTTCAGTTGGCGGGCGGCTCGGCTCAGTCTTTCCATGTTGACTGTCTGAGGAATTTAACTCTTTAACAACTTTTGTCCAAGCATTTGTTTCGACTTTTTTTTTTTCAATTAAAGTAAATGAAAAATCAAGGTCACAACGACAGAAAAGTTGAAATGTTTTTCGCTCATAGGCTTTGGCACAGTCTATGCTCTCTGTAGGTGTGGGAGTGGCTCCTATTAATCATGCTATACTGGTTTTCCAAAATTACAGGCCTATAGCACCTCACCTTGTTGGGGGTTATGTTTGACTTTACGTTAAGCCCACAGCCTTATTACTGTCATGCTGTCGTTGCGCGCATTTATTGTTGATGTGTGGAAGAAAAACCCAAAGTGGTTGCACATGAAACAAAAAAATTATAGAAAAAAAAATGTAGGCGTTCATCTAGGCCTACTTTAAAAGCAAATTTACCATCTCTTGCACTCCTGGCGAAGCTCTAACAGGTTTCAGCATAAACTTAACTCCAAAACAAAAGAACAAACAGTTGCTCTGCAGGTCTGCAGCTTTTTTCAGACAGTCCAGTCTTCAAACGGTTCCCCGACCGAGAGACTTCAAGCCGCAGTTCATTTCTTTGCAAGCGCGTCACCAGAGAGAGGGGGAGAGAGAGAGACAGAGGGAGCGAGATCTTACCATGATTACAGTGTTTGTCGTGCCTTCTCCCGGCTGTCTTTGGAATGAAGCAGTGAAATGCCGCTCGCGGTAGAAGCCCTCATAAGAGTAAAGCCTGTCAGTGCGCCGCTGCCGCCTCTGTGGAGTAACCAGACTGAACAGGGAAGTCTGCACTGCCTAATTAATAATTAGTGCGCTCTCAAATGTGGAAATATTCAGGCTAACTCTCCATCGCTTGATAGATGTCATAGTGAATGTTTCTTGTGAGTTGTTTTTTTTTCCCTTGGTTGTGATGGGTTGAGGTGTATATGGAATCTGCCCGGGCCAGGTAACACACCCCGAGGCCATTAGCACTGTGACACAACAGGTAGTTACAGTGATTATTTTGCAAGAAGGCGTAAAAGGACAAAACAAGTAGAAACTGTTGTTGGACACTTTCACGGTTGTCTTTCCAAACAGACACTACAAAGTCTGTGAACTCTTCTTATTCTGTGATTTAATTAAAGCCACCACTTTGTGTTTCTGTGACTGGTCCGATTACATTGTTTATAAGGATGATAGGCATTATGCACTATCTAAACTAACTCGTCCTCATTCTGCAGGGAATAAGAATCCGCTGCAAGACTTGTGATAAGATCCCACCCTTAAAACCACAATATATGCCTATCTATTCACATGCAGAACACACACTGGTGACATGCATCCACAAACACGAGTGAGTACATTCTGCCTGCCTGTCCACCTCCTTCTCTGTCTTTCGCATGACTTATTAATGCACTGAAGCTGACACCTCTCATTCTCCATCCTTTAAAAAATTTACACGTTGCCTTTTGAAGCAACACCCACGAGGAGAGAAAAGCAAAATGTTTGCTCATTTGGTTCCAATGTTAAGGAGCCACTTGGTGATTTTCACTAAAGGGAGTGGATGTCTAGTTCAACTGGTTTGCTTAAAAAATACAAACATGTTCAAAGCGCTGGTTCTCTGCACCTCTGCTGACTCCTCTAATTCTCCTGAATTGTTGAAACAAGCTCTAGAGCTTAATGCACTGACGATGCAAATGTGTGAGGGATGAGTCACACATCCTGCTTTCCTGAGCAGCTTCTAGTGTCTGCAGTCATAGTATGCATTGACCTCAAAACTATTTTGAGGCATTTGTTTGACAGCATGTGCCATGAATTGTTCTAGACTATAGCGTGTCATATTCATACATTTACAGACATTCTTACCTGGCAGCTGCTCACTGTCAGCACCCTCATTTGTCCCACTGAGCAGCTCCGCTGGAGGCGTGTATAAAACAGCTGCTTTGTTTTTGTTGAGTTACTCATTCTGTGGATCCACCCTGATTTCCCTCGCATGGCAAGGGATCTGAATCATCATCAAGCTGCCGGGACCAAAATGACAGTTCTCTGAAGTCAGAGGAAGAACATTTTGGGTATTGTGCTGTAGTGGGTGCAGCTCTACAATCTTTTTTTAATGTTAGGACATATTTCTAAGAAACATCTGATGATTCTTCTTCTGTTGATTTTTCACATTGTGATGTGAAGGCTTGTTTCAGGCCAGGTTTTAATAAATTATGTTTAAGATGGATAGACTTGTGCAATAAGTACCGACAAAGGTTCTGCCATAAAACAAGTGTGAACATTGATTTCTCTTTCCTTGGTGATTGGTAAGATACAAAAAAATGTTCTTTAGTGCAGCAATTTAAAGACACATGGACCATCATTTCAAATGAGCCTTATGTAGCGTTTTAGCACTACATACGGTAAAATTCCTCACTTGAACTCTCGTGACTTTGTTCGCTAAAAATATGATCAAATAAGCTACGACTCAAATCATTTAACCCAATGTTAATCTATGTGTCCACAGCGTTTAAAATATCGGCGGTTGCAAAGCAGGTAGGATCCCTGGTTTTCACCCTGAAGGTCCGTTTTCAGCTCCCGCCCCAGAAACAGTTTAATTTCTTTCAGTTAACATTCATTCCACTGCCATATGCCATATACTTCCATACCATGACTTAAAGTAGACATAAACCTTGTACATAATGTTTTTGGTGCTAAAATGTTGCAGAGGAGGCTGTTGTTAAATATGCCATCAGATTCTTTTGAAACAATCAGAAGAAAGCAAAAAATATTGAAAAACTGGTCTGATAATTGTGCTCAAGACTTGATAACGTTTTCTTTTGGAGTGCAACGCAAAGAGACAAAGAGAGAGGCGACTATCAGCCAGGTATATAAGATGATGTGGTGAGTCATTGGCAGGACCGATCCAACTTTGTACCTTACATCTGCGAACTCAGACCTTCATCAACACTGAAGTGCTGGAAAAACCTACAGATTCTGACACAACACACAAAGCAGTCTCCTTGTTTCTTTATACGACCTCAGCCAACACAGATACCTCTTAAACAAGTACGCCTGAAAAACAATTTCTTGACTCTAAATGAGATCTATTACATTTGAGTCCCATGACTGCATTTGAGTTTATTAGAAAGCTCAATCCAGCCAAAGCAGGATCAGAGCTCAGTGTTACTTGAGGGCTATTGAGGAGGCATTTGTCTTCACTGTATTTCTGCCTTTTATTGTTTATCCTTTTATTGTTTATCCTTGAAACATTCACGTGTTCTTGTAAACAGTCTACATCATTGCACTTCCCCACATTATGGCAGTAATGTGTTTGAATGCCACCAAACATGTTGTGCATCTTGTTTTCTTGCAACCGAGTATCGTTACCATTTGACTGACATTGTGTTTTTAACACCCACCAGATTTCATAGAACTTTTGGCATCAAACAAAATGCCACTGTTTTCCCTCCTCTGCCTCGCCCTCTCCCTCCCCCCCTGCCGTTGCTTATCATTTATTGAAGTGCCATTGCAACTCACCCACTGACAAACACAATGCCTTGGGGTCATTTGGGAGAAAGAGCAAATGGCAGAATTGGCACGGGATTGACATAACTCCATTGCCCCCCCCTCTGGTTGTTTATGCTCACTGCACCCTCAGAGGCCAGCCCCCACTGGCAAAAGCAAAACTGGGGACAGATTATAAGGAGCTTGACTGCTGAGGCATGTTGAGTCTAGAGTTGAAGGCAAGTCATTTCTGATTTTATACTAAAAGCATACTGCAGTTGGATAGACTGGGTGTGAATAAAATTAGAGAAAGAGATATTCACACACACTGGAGTTTGCAAAATGACTCGGAAAGGTGGAAATGTATTTTTAGTTTGATCTGTAATGTGTTTTCCACTCTGCAGGAGGCCTGTTCGCCCTTGTGTAGTTGGGATTGCAGAGTGGACTTAACAACCCCCTCATTTAGAAGACAAACAACAATGTGATTTGCTGCTGCGCCGTCCTTCCTCGCCAACCTATGTAGTCTTACATCACCACAAGTTGTGTAAATGGTTTTATTGTGCACTTCTTTCGATGAGGTGCAAGCAGCTGTAGTTTAAATACATTTTCTGCAGAGCTCTCTTCTCAGGTAACATGTATCTTTCAGCTTGTCTGAAGGTAACATCCCCATCAAAGGAGAAAATCCGGCAGACACTTGAACACCCCACTTGTTCGAAGATGAACCTCTGCATTCGTTAACGTTTGCATTACATAAGCTCACTCCTTCACCTCCCGTCTGCCCACACAGCTCTTTGATTGTCTGAACCCTGCTGCCCCTGATTCAGAGCTAACTGTACCCCGACTGTGCTCTTAAGTCTCAAAAGCTGTTTTTTATCCTTCGCTAATGTCAGACAAGGACCTTAAGAACACTTCTAAGTATTAATTTAGCTGTTTAAGTGACAGTTTGAGGGCACTTTTACTCACTTTCCTTAGCATGGTGACAAAAGCATAAGTGCAGGGATATTTGTGCCGTATGATATTCTGCACTTAAGAGGATTGAAAAAGAAATTGCCATGGCTTATTTAATACCATATTTTTGTATAATTGATCTCACTGTAGCGCTACTCGATTATAATTCATCAAACAGGAGCTAATTAATTTTGCTGTTCCTGTTGGTGGGTTTGGTACAGAGAAATAAATGAAACTGAGAAACATGCAAAAGACGGCAGTGCAAGTGGTTCTTGGGAACAAACTAATCACATTTGCTCAGCCTGGTCCCAGTTGTACCCGCCTTTTAACGAACATGAGATATGTCAGCAGAGGGTAGGGGACTGAATGTTTGAACGTTTATTTTCCCCGGTGTTTCAGGAAAAGCATTAATGGGCTGTTTGTCAAAATGTAGAAGATCGATTTGGTGGGGTCAATGTCACGTTAATGTTGATAGACTCTCTGGTATTCCAAGCACATATGTCCATCAGCTAAACAAACGTAGCCTGGGCATTTGCTGCTAAGTGACCATAATAGCTAAAAATGCGCCTGACATGGTTCCGAGTGATTTAATTTGTCTTGACTGTGAAGGAAATTTTTACATGAACAAGGACACAGACAAGAAGCACAAGAATTTATGTCTCATGGCTGAGCTTTCCTGTCAAATCTCATCAAGCACTCAAGATTTCGTCATCTAATTTTATGGGTTGTTCCAAACCTAATTTTATCTGATCCTTTCAGAAAGTGATCATATCATTCAATTGCATCAGCTTTCTGCTCCTGTAGAAATTGGATCACAGCAACCGTGACACCTGTCCACATGTTGACACTCATGAATACTCAGTACTCGTTGGTGGGGCCACACCCATCTTTGAGCTCAGAGTTTATTTTGATCTCAACAATGCTTCTGTGAAACCTGTGTGATCTGTGACAAGGTTGTTGGTAACAGTTGGGGTGGGGTTCAGTGGCCTCTCCCCTTTAGCTTTTCTTTTTTTTTTATCTTACCTACACACCCGTGAAGCATCATGACTGCATCTTGTTTGATTGGAATGCTATCCCTCTGACAAAATCTGTCCTAGACAGGCATTTAACATCTGTCAAATACTCCAAACCACTTCTGCGGTAGTTTCACGCTACAACAGGTCTCTGCAGGAGCAATTTTTGGCAAGACACACACAGACTCACAAGGTTAAAACAGCATCTTCCAGAGCGAATAAACCATTAGCTTGGCAGATTGGTCTGGTTCCTAGCTTAACAGTGCTCATGGTCAGAATGTCGACATTTTGGTGGGTGCCCTCTGGTGGATGGATGGATGGATGTCTTTACTGATCCCCGAGGGGAAATTAGTTTGCCACCTGAGCGATTACACAACAATACAAAAAAAAAAATTAAACAGTTTCATACGACATATAAGACACCTTTATGAGCCTAACTATGAGAAGGTCTATAGTTTGAAGTTGTGTTTCTGGCCACCTGACAAATGTATACGAAGTCAAATATTTAATTTTTGTCAGAAAAATGAAATCTACCTGTTGCATTTCGAAACAGCGTTGATGAGAAAGGTGAGAGTGAAACAACCAGTGGTTTTGCAGGAATGAAACCAAAACTAAAATCTAGATGCCAAAACTGAAGGTAACTGCAGAGATGGGTGATAATTCTCTAAGGAATTGTCACTAAAAGCAGCAGCTTTTAAATTACACAGCCATTTAACTAATTGTTAATGTAAAAAAACTTATTAAAGCAGCTTCAAATTCGTTTCATGCTTGACGAAACTGTAAATGTGTGACTTTGTTAAGAAATGCTACACCACACCTGTGCTGCGTCTGATTCTAACACCATTTAGGCTTTATTTGTTCAACGGTAATCATTTCTAATCTAAGAGAACTCTGTTTACAAAAGTTTTATTTACAGTATATCACATTAAGGTCTCAGGTTACATCCACTTAAGAACAACAGGTGTGATTTTATGCTACTAATTACACGGTTAAAGTACACTTCACTTTTTCTAATAGATGACATTTCATTTTTTGAACAAATATAATTGAATTCCATGCTTTTAATCTTGGTAGTAGACCAGCTTTCATTTGTGCCCTGTCAGAGAGATGGTATCCATTGTCCAGAAACAGGACACCTAGACAGCAATAATAGCAGAATGAATTGTAGAAAGCACCTCCTCCTGGTGTCTCCACTGCCCTCTGTTCTCCTGTCATCTAGTCCAGGTACAGCTGCACCCAATACAGACGAGCTGAAGAAAAAATGTAGCATTTATGAGCCAATTTTATCCGTAGGAAAAAAATGTCACTGATGGCATTGTGGGTTATCCTTTGTGTACTTGTCGACTTGAATGAACGCTTGCTGAGAATGCTAAAAACACTAAAAACACTCCAGCTCGGTGTACAGCAAGTGTTCCACCCTTTCAAGTCACAAATAGCCTTGTGACAGGAAAGAAAAGAACACTGAAATGCCACTTTGCCCATGCCTGCGATCTCTTTGTAACCTTAGTGGATGTCTCGGTGAGCATCCTGAGAATGAGATTGGCTCTCCAGCACGGCGGACGTCTCATACAGCAGATCATCCTCTCCCAGAGTTGAACTGTGCTCCAAGTTCACAAAGTTTGGGATGGTGAAGTGGGTGAAGAAGGCACATTCTCTGTCTGTCTTACTCTCCTCTATCAGTCCCTTGAGAGGTTGGTGCCCTGCAGCTTCCTCGGCATCCTCCTCCATCTCGTCCGTCCCAGAGGAGCAGATACCTCTCGGCTGGTTGCAGGACCCCTGCTGGGTTCGGGCTCCGGAGTGCCCCCCACTACTCTCGTCCTCTGGTTTTTGCTTCCCCTGACCCTGATCGTCCTCATTGATGTAGAAATGGAAATATGAGCGGGACTCTCCAAGAAGTGGACGTGAGAAGGCTTTGTCGTTTTCGTCCTGGTGACCATCGACGTCTACCAGACAACTCCCGGGTCTATGGTGCTTTTCAGCAGAGTCTGGGTTTCTGTAAAGAAAGAGAAAGGCATCCAGAGGGAGACAGCAGCGGGAAAAGAAATATTTGATCGGCTTTTAAAGCCCTCAATTGACCTGCAGGGCACACTTAAATTACAGAAAATTACTCATCCTGTTTTGTGTAACTGTCTGGAAATGATTACTTAAAATCAATACAGCAGCCTTTCCTGAAAAAAGACAGAGGACATTATACATAAGCCAGTGAGTTTCCCATTTCGTTCTGACTTAACCTCAGTGGTCTACACAGTTTGAAGTGATGTGGCAACTTTTCCAATCCCAGCTGCTGATCTTGAACTGAGATGGCACTGTGCTCTTGGCCTTATGAAACTCACCTCCAAGTCAAACTCTGATTTTCACAAAAGCGAGAACGACCACTTTTCACGCGAATGAATAAGCCTCACGAATGAATCTCCTTGTCAGAACAGTGGAAGCCACAATAAAACTCATTACAGCCTTGTCTCTATCTCATGAGCTTCCCCTCAGATATGAAAAGCTGCCTGGAGCTTTGAGATTAAAAGTGCAGGGGCTGAATTGCTCGAGCTCTCCTTGGTGCTGAATGGGTCCCCACAGGCCAGGACTGGAAAGTGAAGGGAAACATCGGCTATAAAACTCACTCTTGATGTGGCGCTCCTGTCTTTGTGAGCAGGGTGAGAACAAAGAACATGAATATGACGAACACGGCAAGTCCGACCCAGAAGCCGATGACGATGGAGTCTGAAAAGTCAGAGAAGATACAGTGTTATCAGATGACATTGTTTTAATTATTTAATGAAACATCTCTGTGCTTTTTAATTTTAATTTCTCTCATGGGCCCAATGAGAGCAAACCCCTTAATTATTCAGCTAAAGTGAACATTCACCATTTCTCAAATTGTGTTAGAGCAGTTTATTTGTCAGTCTGTTTGATGATGGTCATTTCTTTGGCTCATTGTTGCTTGTTCATATTAAAGAGTAAAACGCCCGAACGGACGCAGCGTGAATTATTGCCGGTGGATAATTTGTTTATTGAGAGACAATTGGCGCATGTCACCCTGGGGCTAAAGCAATAAAGATAGTGCAATGAGCGCACGCGCCCAGGTTGCGAGTCAGTATTAATTAAAAGCTGTAAAGATGATTAAGCTTGTTTGCTGACACACACGCGGCCACACACGCACGCGCGTGCACTCAAAGGCACGCACAAACACATTGCACAAAGTGTAAGGCAGCAAAAGCGATGAAAGATTGTCTTCGTAACGGACACATTCGCATTCATGCTTACATCTGTGCGCTTTGAGTCCCTCGAAATACACGGGCTCTTCGTCGTCGTAATATTCATACTGCCACACGTAGTCACTGCGACGTGCGCTGGTTTGGCTCCGGTTGTGGAAGTCGGACATTTCAAAACGATTTCACGAAACCTTGACAACAGAAAACACATTAGACCAATCCAACAAGGGCGCTGTGTGAATGGATAAATATCCACAAAGTTTACAAACCACAATCTCCAGCGA
This sequence comes from Naso annulatus, assembly GCA_029783625.1. Lineage (NCBI taxonomy): Eukaryota > Metazoa > Chordata > Actinopteri > Acanthuriformes > Acanthuridae > Naso > Naso annulatus. Next base: position 15,692,170 of record JAPZDX010000010.1, on the reverse strand, counting down.
AACCCTCTCTGCGTGTCTAAAACAAGCCTGTGAATTTGAAAATTCCGAGAAGAAGAACTCCTCTGATGTTATGTCCCTCGTCCGGAATTGAACACAGTGAAAAAAAGGTGATAAAGAGCAGGGAAATCCATCGCTTCAGCGTTACGCAAAAACTCCATCCATCCCCATGTAAGTCCTGCAGGCGAAGCAGCAGCTTGTTGGCGAGCTGCTCAGTGCGCATCACTGTCATCCAACATCCTCCACACTAGTGGCTCACTCACTCACTCACTCACTCCTTGAGATACCACACTGCAAGACAGGTTCATCTTATTCAAGCAGCCTGATGTGGGCTTGTTTCCTGGAACACACGATGAGGTGTTCCCACAGCAGCTGATCATTCTTGGAGAACTTAAATCTGTTATGCAGCAGGCTAGGCTTCCAGCATGTGAATTTTTTTTGATAAAATGAATATTTGAAGACATTCTGACATGTTGAAAGCAATTCAGTCTAAGGATGTATTTGCACAACAAAAGCTATAAACGTCACACCTGTGATTAATGCAATTTCAGTGGTGTTCTGCAAACGTGAACAACATCATGAAACACAGGCTAAACAAATGAGGTTCAAGTATCAGTGTTGCTTTTACATAGAAAAAAAATGCAAAATGTTAAGGAAAAACTGAGACAGCCAATCTGAGGGGATGCTCATTTAATGTCAACCATCCCACATTTATTTATGATAAATTACCCATGATTGCATTTTACAATAAAATGACACGCCAGTTTATCTGGGGAGAGACAGTGAACATAAAGAGTCCATTTGGGATGATTCACCAGTGTACAGACACACAGAATAGGAAACACTCAGACAGCTGCATTACGGCAGTATTAAGCAGTGAGATATGAAAAATAATTTCTTTATAGGCTAATCCTTGAATCAGAATTAGCTATCCATTCAGTGTGTTTTCTGCAGTTGTTCCTGCCATATTCCTTGGTAACTAGCATACAATTTTTAAGTGTTTTTTGTACGATATGTAGCCTAATACCGATATTGATACTGACTGTGTACTATTTAAAAGGTCAACAAACAAGAGCTCAATATATTTTCCTGCTTTGTCTAAACAGGAAAAAATAAAAGATGTGCACAAATGGATGTAAGCAGAACTGCCTTTCTATAGTAACAAATAAAACAGAAACAAGCAGCAATGGAACTATAGAATTGACAGTTTCAATGTTACAGAATACATAAATCTATAATAATAAAAAAAAAACATTTTATCTGTTTCTCAAAATATGCCACCACACAAATCCAGCACGCTAAAAAACAAAACCGTTTTATTGCAAAAGTTATCTCAGCACAGTAGGATTTCACACAAATAGTGAGCCAGGGGAAGAATATTCAGAGAAGTTATCAGCTACTCTAATAGAATCAAACTCTGAGCAAATCTTTCATAAAATGTTCGAAAAATGTACTGAACTGATGCTGAGTTACAGCTCAAGTCTGCTTAAAGCAATAAATGATCTCATCTCAGAGAAATGCCTTTGGATAAAATGACATGCTTGTAAAAACCATCCAAGTTAATAATTAATTTGCCGCTGACCAACTCATTTGAGGCAGCGTTAATCTAAAAATGGCCTGACCATAACCTCAAGGGGCTGTTGAATTTGTGTAAACAAAGAAAGTATGACTAATGATTTTAAATGGCTTGCACTGAGAAGAATATGAAAATGAGGACTTGTCTGCTTGAAGCAGAAAATGCTTATTAAAACTCTGAAATGCAAAAAGCCCGTTTTAAATCTTTTCATGAATCATCATTCAGGCAACTGGCTTCATTATGCGTCCTGTGTTACATGAGCTCTGAAGTGCCTCTTATCAGAGCCATTTATGGCCTCCATTCATTCGCTGGTCTCCATTTTGAATTTTCCATATTGTAAAAATGACATTCACCCAAAGAGATCACAAATGTATTAAATACATTAAAGCACTGGTGTTATTCAGACCTTTTGTTTACCTTATTGTGTTGGAATAATTGTTCAGTATTGACCTACAGTGCGCACAGTGTCCTTTTTTTCTTTGCTGGTGCAGCTGCAAAGTGCCTCTTGGCAGAGCTGGTATTATTTTTGGCTTTCAACCTAGTCTCAAATAAACATCGTCCTAAATCAAAGTGTGTGTGCAGGATTTGTAAATTTCTTATTTTGGCACCACCTGGTGGTAGGATAAAAGAAGGCTCAAACTCATTTGCTAGACAGGAAATGTACATACTGGATGATTCTGCAAAACTTTGGATCAATAACTTTTTTTCATAATGTCCAATTAAAACTGTTTGAAAATGATTTGCAGCTAGAATAATTAAGGTGGAGGAATGACTGGCAAATAAATAATAGTTAAATGTGGTGATGGTCAGCCAACTAAAACACTTGTTAAGATAAGAGAAAGTTTGTGGTTGTGTGCTTCAAATAAGCTAACCTAAACTGCTTGATTGATAGAACACAAACTGTATGAAAGCTGAATGCTCTTCATGCGTCTCTGCCATATAAATCTCTACATGTGCTGCTATACAAACTGCAGCTCATCGCAGCTGCATGTTGGCACTGGATATGAATCATGACATGTTGAATGGATATTAAAAAAAAAATGCTATATGGGGATGCTGCAGGACAGATGAGCCCAGGAAAATCCCATGCTGAAACACAGAATAAATAAAGTGAAAGCAACCCACAGACTGCAACTTGACTGGGATTGTCTCTGCAAGTAGAAACTAAAGTCATCAGTGTCATCTGAAAGATTCCAGTCATACATGTCTGCACATAAAAAATAAAATTAGTAGTAGAAGTAGCAGAACTTGATTCATCCTCAAGGGGCAATAAATTGTGCAACAGTATTAAGAAAACAATAAATAAACACAAGCTTATTTAAGGCAATATCAAGAGCCACATAGAAACATATAAGACAACATATAGCAAAGAATAAAAACACAAGATAAAGTTTCATTAAAATCAATAAAAAACAAGCAAAATAACTGTGGTAATGCTAATGCAAGAGGTGGCCTTTACTTGGAGTGCGGAGACTGGACACTGGCTCTGGCTTCTCTGAGAATATACATATTTTTTAAAAAGTTATTTTTCTGCATGAATTGCTCACAGCTATGACTCAGACAGTGTGCTCATACCTCAGTAGTGTTTGCAGAGTTGGAGAGTCTTACGTTTTGTCTTCAGGTGACATCATTGCCTCTTCCCTGTCTTGCTACTGTAGCTGAAGGCGAGACTTACGTAGACGAAGCTGTGCAATACTGCAAAAATAACATGAACCACTGTGAATTCTACTCAGTGCTTGTTGCCCTTGAGGCTCAGACTTTCACAAAATAGAAAAAAAAAAGACAAATAATCACAAATTATCATGAAAGTCCAATAGTAGATATACAAGAGCTAAGAATATTAGAATATAACTAGAAAATTTTCCTTAGAATTTTTGAGTGTGCCTGATGTTCTGTGCCGGTTTGCCAAACCAGTGGTGCCATTGCTCAGTGAATATTATTCCCCAGTCCCCACAGAGACCATCGGTTTTTAATCAGTGTCCCCATGAGGATATCAAGGCCAGAGTTTGTGTGCTTTTGTTTGAATTAGTTTGAAATGTCCTCACAGAGATATTTAAGTGTGTGTGTGTTTAATTAGCCAATCAACATCAGCTGTGTTGAACTGTAGCTTGACACCTTAATATTGGATCTAACTCACAGAGACAGAGAAATCGCCCTGACCACACACCTCAAACAAGTGGGTATTTCAGCAAAACCATGACTCGCATTGATGAAACGACCACATGTATAGTGTCACGAGGACTTGCTGAACAAAGTTATATAACTTTTGTGTGGATAACTTTACAAATCTGGCAGCCTGAGTGAGAGAGACAAA